>CM053793.1:178045262-178645262 GCA_028749045.1 Cupressus sempervirens | reverse complement strand
ATCAAACTAAGAAATAAATAGAACCAACATAACCCCCCTATAATGTTGAGAGGTAAGAAATGAACACTAAAATTGAATGATATATCTCGTGTAGAAAGAAGACCTAAGAACATCGAGATTGCAAAAGAAGTATAAACACCTAAATTGGCACGTGTCATCAAGACATCACAAGGCTAATGTCATGGAAGGAAAACTCAGTTAACAAAGGAAGATTGCTAATATGGCAAACATGAAACCCCCCAAGGCACTTTATAATGTAGTGCGAGTACAATAAAACACAAAGATCAACAAGATCTCAAAATGCAATAGAGTGGCACTTTATCTTAGTGCATTTGTAAAAATACTACAAAAGGATGTCAAAAAAGATCAAAAGAGATATAAGGATCATAAAAGAGATAGTACAACCCTTGAAAAATCATATGAAAATATAAAATTGATCTCTAGACCTAAAACAACCAAGATATCCACTGGAGTACAAAAATGAAAAAAATTGAATGGGATAATCTTGGAGAAAAATTTGGAAAATAGAATCTCTCAAAATATGTCTCTCAGAGTGCAAAATAAACCATCTAATTTTGATTTCATAAATTGACAACCAAACAGCATCAAAATCCCAAATAAACTACACCATTATGATGAGTTCGAAACTAGCTTTTTGACAACATTTTGTTTGCAAAAAATAGAGTCCGGATGATAAAGTTACAACAAAAAAACCATAGGTAAGTCAAAGAAGCACTGGAAAAGAAAAGAAAATATTGCATTGGGATTCATGCCATAATACACTATAAAGTGTACCCACCGGTACCCAAAATTATCCTGGAATTCACGCCAAAATAATTTTTACCATACCAAATTATGTCAATCCATGTGTAAAATCTCAATTTTCACACCCAAAAAATATCAGTATACATGCCAAAAATCTGAATTTGTACACCAAAAATAATGATTTGCAGACCAAAATTTTTGATTTGTGTTAAAAAATCTTGATTTTTGAGCCAAAAAATTCTTGATTTGTGGGACCATCAAAAAATTGTCATATCGGGAAATGTACCAAGATTTTTATTTTTGAATAGACAAATTTTAATTTGCATAACAAAAATAAGAAAATTTCTACATCAAGAAACATGCCCAATATCAGAGCAATATTATTTTGCCTAAAATTCCAACTATGTCCAAATTGGGAAAATTTTATATGAAAATAGGGGTTTTTGGGCACTCTAAGCTTAAAGGTGAGGTCTATTTGGGCTCAAAGTGTACCAAAAAATGGTGACCCCCCCCCCAGATTCAATACAAAAACTATTTGGAAAATGAAACCCTCTAAAAGAAAATGCCTAGATCTGAAAGCCAAGACAAACCTCTCATAAAAAGAATAGGGGCATGAAGATCTAGAGCTCTGATACCATGTTGAAGTTTATGAAAGATCAACCCCACAACTCCCAAGAATCATGCGCATGCAAACACTTGTCATAGAAGAGAGAAGTAAAAGGCCATGGAGGTTGAAATTGCCAGATCCATAGATGAGACATTCTTGATGAGAAAAAAAAAAATTTCTATATCAAAAGTGAATTAATAGATTACAAAGAGATCAATCCTTATAAAAGGAGATCAAAACCCTAACATGTAACTAACCTAGGTTGCATGATAATAATTAATTATTATATGCCCAAAGTCTACCTTAAGTAAACTAGAGATAATAAGTGACTTAATAATTAAATTAATATGATTTAATTAATAAGATAACACTTTATTACTCTAACATGTATTACAATGTTGCTTTCCTTGAGATTTTTGAAGATGGGCCAAAGACTAAGCTCAATATTTTGCAATCATTAGTCTAACAATTTTGAGGAGCTTTCAAATGTCATGCCTTGATTTTACTAGGTGAAAACATGACCGTTTTTTTTTTTTTAAGGGAAGCTAAAGAGAAAGTTTTTAGAACTATAGTTGATATGAATGTTTTATCAAACTGTGGAATGCCTGGTCCATCACTCATGTTAGAAAGTACCACTTTGATTATTATGTCTGGGGGTGATAAAGTTAATTGGTGGAATGAAATTTGTTTCCATTTGAAGTCATGTTCATCAATTTTTCATAGAAGGTCAATCATTAACAAAGTACCTAGGTATAACATACTAGCTAGGTAATGTTGTTATATTAGAATTCACCTCCTATCCTCAGAGTGAGGCCTATGTATGTGTGAAACAAAATTTCTATGCTAATGTTGTTATACTAGATTCTATAACTACTTTTGATAAATGTCCTAAGTAAATGGTCTTCACTCATTACATTCTATGTCCTATTTTGACCCTAAATTAATATGGTAGGACTATCTCAAGAAAGTTTTGCACCATGTCTTTTTCCCACTCTAGTCATCTAGATGTTTTACCACTAAGTATTTTAAATTACGTATGGTTTGTGTATCTATCAATTTTCAATGATGTGTTATGAATTACCAATCTCGTTTCATTTTATTCTATTATTATTATTTAATTTTATCATCTTCTTTTATTTACGTACACTAGATTTGATGATCATCTTGTGCACGGTCCTTTCATAGGTTCCTATACCATTACTTGACCCTGATAACATAAAAATGTACTATACATTTCAATTCTTCTACTTCTAAAATCTTATTATAACACCTTTAAGCATTGATTAACATTTGAAATAAGATCGTCAAGTTTTGTACCATTAAATTGACTATTGACCACGTATTTATTCACTTACTACTTTATTATTATCATAATTTTAATTTCCTCTAAGACCTAATTGTTGATAGTCAACATTTTGGTGTTGGTTAATAACTAGGTTTTATGGGGATTGTCACATTAAGTTTATATCCTAACAAGGGGTTATACCATTATCAATTTAAGGGTTAAATAATTTAGGAAAATATAAAGGCTCCAAACATTTCACATCACTTTCCTAACTTACTACTTTCATCTTAATCTTGTATTCTATTATGATAGAGTGATGGTTCAATAAATATAAATTAGTTCCTCAAATAAAATTTAACCCTATAATTAATCAAGTTCCTCTTTACCACCTACTAACTCATGAATATGATTCAGTAACTCAATTATAATTTAATAATTTAAACATAATTTAATAACTTAATTATGATCTAATTTAACTCTTTAGTATATGAGTTATTTAAATTAACTATATTTGTTTCCTCATTTGTTTGGTAAGCATTTTTATTTTATTTATTTATTTACTTTATTGTATTATTTATATTAATATAAATTTCATTTTGAATTTGGAGTGATAGTGACCCCTTGTCACATGACTCAATGAGTTTTCCCTTTGTAACCTAGGGTATGGGTACTTGTGATGTTTAAGCATTCTCTCTTAGGATGAAATATATTTTTCTATTGATATTAGGTGTACTAGGTCCTAATGTGTAAGCTGATTATTATTTTATTACTTTGTATTATGGGGAAGGAATTATTTTTCTTCCCCATACCTTTTCCAGAGAGCATAATGTGGAACTATAACAAGTCTGTCATAGTTTAGGTTTAATAATGTTTACTATTTTTCAAACAATTTTTTTTTTTGTGTTTGTTTATCCTACCATAGGATTTATGTAAATATATTTGATGATAGAATGATGTTATTTTCTTAGAAGATTTGTTTGAACTTGCAAACCAATTGAATTAATGACCATAACATAAAATGAACTGTCAAGTAAAATAATTTTCTTCCAATACATAACATGTGAACTTACAAATCAATCACCTATATTTTGAATTGAGTCAACTACAACCATGAAGTCTTGTACCAAAAAACTATGCAATATCTCTAACAAATCACCTATAGATCATCAAAAGAAGAGGGTTTCATTTCATAGCTTCCTCATTATTACATCAATCAAATAATGTGGAAAAACTTACAATGAACATTTACTAGCAAGCAACAATATACATTTTTTCAAAATTTCCTTCCACAATTTCTAGCATCATACCATGAAAAAACATTTTCTCTTACATCATAATCAAAATAACAATGAAATCTTGGTATCACAACATAATTGAGATGGAATGAAACATTGGAATCTCTTTTCACTCTGTCTAGGGTGAAACCTTAATATCTTCAAGGGACCCATCTTCACAAAACCTGCACATGCACACAAACTAGGACCCATGGAGGCTCATCTCCCATCCTAGGCTTCTATGAAGCCACCCATCGAGCAAGGGAAACAAGGGCCAAACTGGGTTTCATTCCCAGCTTACAAATGCATGAACATCGCATTACAAGTTTTCAACAATCCCATCCCAAGGTATTTCACAAAGGTTCACCAATGGAACCTTAACCGTAGGGTAAAGGTGTGCTTTTCAAAGGAGGTTTTCCATATCATATCATATCTGCAATAAACAACTTTCATGCCCTTTTAGGGCTTCAAAAATTAACAAATTATCATGCCCTTTCAGGGCTTCCATAAACATCCTCCAAAACACTCTACCAACCACTATAGCTTCCTTGAAAACCCATACTTTATTTACTTCCTTTCTTCACCATTTTTCCCTTATCACCCCCAAAGCAAGATATGAATGAAAATGGCATACAATGGAGCCCATACTCTAAGGTCCTCAACTATGTTTCAACCCCAACTATGCCCTTCACCTTGGACTTCTCTTCCCTTCCCAAAAGGGTGAGTGAAGCCCTCACACCCATGATCACATTCACATTCCAATCCAAACAAGAAAACAAAAACAAGAAATCTTCAAGAACATAATACATTTTCAAATTGCCACAACACAATATCAAAATCCATAATGCAAAGACTCTCACTACAATGCACACTCGATGGACACATTCCTCATACTTGTAGATCTACTTTGCAATACTCAAGAAAGAAAATGAAGCATAGTTTGAAACACCGACCTTGGTCCAAGCTAGGGTAATGATAGTTGTAGCAAAGCTCCCTTAGTCTCCCTCCAAAATCTAACTATCTCTAAACTTAGAGAGTGGGTGAACAACCCACTAATTTGGCCAAGACTCCCTAATAAGGCCTTCCCACTATCTATTTTAGCAAAAACACCTAGCCACTTCCTCTTACAAACTTGTCTCCTCTAAATTTTCTATATTTGACTTAGTGGGACCATGGGAGAAAACACATGTGAAAAATCCAAATTCGAATTGATTGAAGAATGAATGGGTAAAGGCCCCCCCTAGGTTTTCTAGGCACTCACATGGTCAAAATTAGGTCCCTAACTTGTTATACTATCATATGGGTAACTTATTTTAACATAAAAGACACCTTCAGACCACCTAGTGACCCCTCAAAACCCTAGACAAGCCCAAATTCGAATTTCTTATGATTGAGACCCATCCTTCCCCTTGTCAAGAGGGTTTAATTATTAATAGGGTAAATTCCCACCTTGTTCAAAACCCTAAATGACATGTCAATTACACAAAAAGTTCACAAGTGTCAAGTGACATAACATTTCCTCGTACAAGAAAAATTAATTTCTGACACAAAATACTTTCACAACGAGGCTTTTGAATCTTCCAAAGATTAACCTTGGTTAAATGGTGTTCATATATGTTTAGAACTTATTTCCCCCTAAGAGTTTCCATGGTTCCACTTCCTGTACACTAAACTCGAGCATCAGTAGTCCAAGGGGTCATATAAACATATATAACATAAATGCATATAATGATATCCATATTTAAATAATTCAAATTAATTTCCTTTCCTAGTCATTTTAATTATTCCATTCAAAATGTTAAAATATCAAAATCTACATGTCAAAAGTCACCATTATCAAATTAGCATTTATCTGCATTTATAATCATTCAAAATATTAAAATATCAAAATTTGCATACCATATTTAACATTTCGGTTCCATACTTCATCATTTCCATCTTATTTTTTCTAATAATTTTCACATAAAATGTTTAGAATACTATAATATCAAACTCTGCTTATTAGCATTAAACTTTACATAGCATAATCGATTTAATATTCTAAATAACTTCATAATCTATTTTCTATCATTGTGGCAAGATGTTGAATCCATAACTATTGAGTCACTAGGCATGCAGATTAGGTCCTAGTGCATAACACAATATATCCTTAAACTCTAGTTTCCACTTAAACATTACATTCTTACATTACAAGCATTTCTACAATTCAATTTCTATTAAAGCAATGCAAACAATTTAGAACATGGAATGAAATCATTAAATATATTGATTAGGTCCTAATGTGTAGACATAACTGTGGATCATCAAAATGCATATATCAAGATGACAAAACTTGATAGTCTCAAAATTGTATCAAAACATAGAATTAGAAGTATCATAATGCAAATATGTTATCTATGCTAGGGCAGATCAGGTGAGGCCTCACATCAAAGATGCTTCATCAGATGAAGATATAAGGCAAGCATTCAAGAGTAATGAGGTATTGTTGGAGCTGGACACTAAACTTGAGAATTTTGCAACAACCTAAATAGAAGTCAGCAACTATCGACAGTTAGTGTAGACACTAAAAAATGGTTCGTGTCTATGGTTTAATCACATTTTCATACTAACTTGTCCCATTTTCTCATTTCACTAATTTTGATCATTTGGCCAACTTGATTATCATTCGAACATGATTTAGAAATGTCCTTCATCATTCCTATCCCCTTTCACATCATTTGTAGATCATTTCAGAATCTCATCCACTCAACCCAAAACCATTTCAACATCATTAGAGTCATATCAAATCAACTCAAAATCATATCAAATCAACCCATAATCACCCCAAATCTTCTTAGAATCACTCAAAATCAGTCTTAATCAACTTGGAACATGTCAAATGTCCCAAATCTATCATCATCTATCCAAGCCTAAGCATTGTCATGTCTCTCAGTGCCTTGGAAACCTATCAAAAAATATCAAACTTATCAAATTGGACCTTAGCAATGTCATGTCTTTAAGCGCTAGGTCAAACTATCATTCACATCAGCCAACCTTTAAAATTCTCGAGTCCCTCAGTGTTAGATTGTGGCATTATCAAATCAATTTAATAAAATTGATATTGTCTGTCGATGTTATTATAATCAACCATATCAATCAATCTCAATCTTGTAGCACTTACAATGTTAGTTAAATGTTATGTGTCCTTAATTCATGTCACATGTCCTTGGCATATTATCAATTTCAATCAATCAATCAATTTGATCATGGCTTTGGTCTATCCACCATCATCCTAGTCGATCTACGTAATCATCACATTTCATCCTGCACTTATCTAATCAAATTGGCCAATTAGTTACTAATTTTCTCTATAGGATTAAGTAATGCATAATTTAATCATATGTCATTCCAATAATTTTCATTATGCATTACTAATTATTCTCACTAACCAAGCATCCTCAATTAATTAATATTATTAATTAATTGGTTCACCATACACAATCCATGGAAATTATCAATTTCCCAAGTCATATTTTCCACCACTAATTCCATTTTTACTAATGTTCATTTGTGTGGAATAATGAATTTTTTATTCAAATATTCCACATAATCTTGACATCATCATGACACATGGGCATGGAACATCATAGTTTCTCCATTTACAATAGGCTAAGTGCATTATATTGGTTATATTTGATTCCTTACGTGTGGAAATAATAAGCCTCCATCGTCATAGATTCTTGGCTACAAGTGGTATTGGGATGTCATAGGCTCCTCTCCATTTTTAGTCAAGCTGACTTCCATATGTCATACAATCTTACATTTGCCATCTTGTGCCACATGTGTCATAGATTTTCAAAGGGAATATCTTTCCATGTTGCATATCCAAGGTGACAAGTTCAATGTTCTCCCCTTGCGTGTTGGCTATAAAATGAGCCATATTGCTCCCATTTCTAGTTCTTTGACATCCTTTGATAAATTCAACATTCTTTAACATTCTTAGGCTCTTCATCCATATCATCCATTAGACTTGAAATTACTTCTTCTATTACTCTCGATATCATCATCATAACATAGGCTTTTGGTTTCAATTGTGTCCATTATAAGCAATTGGAGCTACATTATACGGAGAAGAAAGGACATGAGAGCTACAACTAAAGAGGGAGTTTTGACTTGATGTTTCTATTTTTGTTTTGGCTGGATTTCATGGTAGACTAGATGGTTTTTAGTGTATGATTATTGAGTTTTGTGATTTCTCATAGTATGCTTGGTATTAACCCATTTTCTCCTCCTACAGTTAGAAAAGGATAAATATGAAGCTTTGGATTTCCCAGAAACTACCCAAGTGATAGAAATAATAGAGAAATTCAAGAGAAATCATCTAGACATTGTTTTGGTATAAAGGGGAAGAAAACCTAGATGCTAGAAATTTAGTTTTGACACTTTGGAAAATTCTGAATTTTTGGAACCTGCCATCAAGGTGCCCAGGTGTTCTTTTCATAGAGGTGTGACAACAATTTTGACGAAGAAGCAATGTGCCAATAGTTAACTGTTAGTTCCTAATTTAGAACATTCCATGCACTAGAAATGCATTGTGATGATAGTTCAACTCCCAAAAATTCTTCGAGAAGGACAAGCTTCCAAAGACTCCTAGATCACCTTACAACTTATTTATTCTTATCTACTTCTTCTTTTATTCTTTTAAGTCTTGTAAAAACTTATACACCCATGAATTGATGTAAGCAAGGGTGGAGATCTACTTAGCACCATTTAGAGAGCTGGTTTTTATATATTTAGATTTGTTTTATTAGTTTTTAGCATGAGTTGCATTTTAAAAACTCTGTCTCCTAACAAAAATGGAGGATATGATTTCTTATAAATATATGGATGTAATATGTACTCTAGGCCATTATTTTGATATAATAATATATTCTATTGGTGCTCTCATTCTAAGTGTAGTTATTCTTGCCAAAGTGTGTTATTTTTGTGAATGCATGTTCATGATTAATAATGGAGCCAATGGTTTCATTGCATTGTTATGATTGTGAAACCTTTTAGCTTTGGTGTTTGCCTGATGTTAACAAATTCTACTAACATACTATGTTGGAGAAAAGATCACCGATTGTTCCTGCATAGCTTCTTGTCTCACATGAGCACAATTTCTATGACCTTGCAATTTGATGAGAAGTGAAACATCTTTTAGTTATTATCGAATTCCCATTGATGATTGCATCAGTGAAATTAAGGAAGAATTTCTCTTACTTTGATTGGTTTCCTACCTAATCTTTTTGATGATTTAACTTGCAGACATGCTATTACTGTGGTTTATGTCCGTAAGGAATTTCCCTTTCAAGTTATTTTCTTTAATCTCTCGTTACCTTATCTTTATAATTTTTCACACCCAACCTTAATTTTACACATTTTAACCCTCATTCTAGGTGTCAACCATCATTTTACACCTTCATTATGATCTTAGCACTTTCCTCTATCATTTATCCCCCTGGAACAATAGTTTGGAATCCACAAAACCCAAAATCTCTCTAGTTTTAGCCTAGCTTACCAACTATTCTTAGAAAATACCAATTGCACTCTAATAGGCCCCAAGTGCACCAAGGGTGTAGTTGGCTCTTCTTGAGTGCACTTGGTCACCTAAAAACCCATTTTTGACTTCCAGATGTCATTTTGGGACCTTAGGATAGCCACCAAATGCTTGTAAACTCCCCCTTTCTCAGCATGTCCTAAACTTGATTCTACATGTCCTAAAATTCATTGTGCTCACCTAGGGATTCATTTATCAAGTCATAACCTTCATTCTACATCTCCAATCTGATCCTCAGATCATCCCTAGCAACCTAACTCTCCAGTATATAAACCTAACAATCACCTATAAGTTCTGGTTCAACACACTTTAAACCTAGTCTCTCAACTATGCCATGAAACTACCAACTACACTCAAACTAGCCCCAAGTGAACCATAGGCATAGTTGGTGTTTTTGGAGCACACTTGGTACTATCATAGCACACTTGGTGACCTGCATAACCATTTTAGGCCTCTAGACTGCATTTTGGGACCCTAAAACTGCCTCTAGAACCTTGTATAGGTCATCAATTTGAACACAACCCAAAACATCATTCTTCACCCCAAAAATCATTTTACATCCTAGGACCTTTTCATATTGCATATAAAATCAGCATAATCATCATTTTGATCGCCCTAAACATCATTTTTGCTAGTGTAGTTTTTCAATTTCCTAGTGGGTTATTTATTTTTCCCTATATTGCTAGGTTTTTCCTACACTTTTAATAATCTTGCTTAGGTTAATAAAACATGTCTTATTTAGAAAGTGGTTGTGAGGTGTCACCTTTCTACATGTAGCATCCGTTAGTTATCTTAGGAAGATACTTTGCTATCTTTAGTCCAATAGATGGTTGCTACTCATTGGTCAGTGTTGCCACCTCCTCCCTCTTCCTAGTCTATATAAGCATCCTACTTGGCTTGTATTTGAGATCAATTTCTTTTGCATCCTCTTAATGTTATTTTGCTTCCAGCATTTGCATTACTCTCTTGGAGACTAACTCTATGTTGCTTTTTTTAATTTTGTATCATTTGCATTCATAGTTTAGATATCTATTCTTTGGACTAGTTTTTTGCATTATCAATCTTTTTAGATTCTAACATGGTATCAAAGCTTTTCTATGTGCAAGAGTAGATTTTAGTTTCCTTATTTGAGAGATTCAGGGGGGCTAATAAATCTTATTGTAGTATTTTAAAAAATGAAGTATGCTCTTCTCTTGCATCTTTGGATGATCTTGAGAATAAAAAAAGTTTTGACAAAAACATTTTTAATCTCTAGGGTTTCAATCTCAAATCTGACAACCAACATGCATATTTGAAATTTTCAATTAGCATTGCAAATTCCAGCATGCCATTGATGGGCTTAGGAAGCTGATTCAACATTTGCATGTCATCTTTTGGTTGCTGAGGGCATTTCTTGGTTTTTGGAGCAATTTTTTTATTGTTAAAGGCATCTGATTTACACTACAACTGCATCTTTTGTACATAAAAAAAAAAAAACTATTTTTGGGTTTTGTTTGCAGCACTGAAAAACCATCTGGGTGTCTTTTAGTTTTTGCATAAAAGCTGTATATTTTGAAAATTTGGGAATAAAAAGCTACAACCATACCCCTCTCTGTTGGCAGTCACAGATTTGAATGCAGTTTTAAAATGCCTCATTATTGCTCATATGGACTTTGATTTCAATGATTCTTATTATGACCTTGGCTATTTTTTTGTGCTCTATCCACTAGTGGAGTTGGTTTTTGATTTTTATGCATAAAGTTTTTAGAAATTGTAGATTCTCAGCCATGACTGTGCATAGTTCTCATTTTGGAAACTTTGAAGGATCATAACTTTCTCATATGACCTCATATCAAGGTGATTCTTTTTTTGAAAGTGCATATTTTTTGAGTAGATCACAATGGTGCTATTTGTTTCTTTGATTATTCTGCTCAAGTTTCACTTTCAACATATGCTCTTCATGAGGGTTTGTAATGCATTAAAATCAAAACCACTAAGTATTTCTTTCTAGTGGTAGTTGTAAATGCACTAAAATAAAGTCCCAAATCATATTTCTTTGGGGCGGGGGGTTCTTTGATTGAGTAAAAAGGGGGGGGGGGGGGCATTGTCATGGCTAGGTTCTTTTTTTTTGGCATTTCTTCTTTGCATTTCTTCATTATGGATCAAATAAATATTCCCATCCTAACTCCATATAATTACTTTGAGTAGAAATCACAAATGAAAATTCACTTAAGGAAAGATGGATTAAATAGGATAACTATGAGACTTGAAACTGAACTTGATAAAGATGAAGATAAGCTTAAGTGGTTTAACAAATGTGATGAGGCATATGGAAGACTATGTTTGTCTGTTTCTCCTAATTTTCTATTTTACATTGAATCTTTGAATACACCAAATGAAATATGGTTAAAGCTAGAAACACCATTTGGCACACAAGATTCGATGAGGGGTCATATGTTAGAAAATGAACTAATTAGTTTAAGTCCAAGAAATTTCAATACAATCTAAGATTTCTTCACTAAATTGAAGTCACTAAGGTTGCAGTTAAAACAATGTAGAATTGAAAAGAAAGATGAACAACTAATTCTTAGTATTCTCTTTAAGCTAAGTTCAAAATATTCTATGTTTTTCTCTACCTTCTATGCTACTAAGGGTGTGCTTGGTACTCAATTCACCATGCCATCTTTTGATGATTTTGCTATCAATCTCACTTGAGAACAAGACAAGCTAATCCAAATGGGCACTCTTAATTCCTCTAAGTCACATGCCTTGGCTACCAAACAAGGCATAAAAGAACAAAAGGGACAAAGTATTAACAACAATAGTAAGGATCAAAAACAAAATAATAGTGAGGAAAAGAAGGATCAGATACTAGTTGCTTCAAAAGCAACTATTGATACCCCATCTTCCAAGGGTGATATGCCTAAGAAAGAAAAGGTCAAATGTGCCTATTGTAAAAGACTTGGTCATGATGAACATAAATGTTTGAAGAACAAATTGATCACTTGACATCCATTCTTGAGAAGAATAATATCATTGTTCCTGAGTCTATCAAACAAAGTTCTAATGAAGGGTCTAACAAGGAAAAAGAAAATAGCAAGGGAAAAGGAAAGGGCAAGGCCCTTGTTGTAGTTGCTTCCTCACCATCCACTTGGGTTCTTGATTTGGGTGCTTCACACCACATGGCTTCATCTAAGGAAGAACTTGCATCTTTGGAGCCATGTACTATGCCTTCTATTTTGATGGGTGATGAAACTCTTATTGAGGTGTGTGGGAGAGGGTCTATTGATGTGGGGGATGACACATTCCATGATGTTCTTTGTGTATCCTCATTATCAACTAATCTCCTATCAGTATACTAGATCACTCACATAGGTTCAAGCAAGTGGGTTGAGTTCACTCCTAATTTAATGGAGATATGTGAGTTGCAGAATGATTCTATAGTTGCAGTTGGAAGAGCAGATCATTAATGACAACTCTATCTATTTTCTCACTTTGTTCCTAATCCTCCTTCGTCTATTTTGCTCACTCACTCTAGCGATGTGAGTAAATTATGGCATGAGCAATTTGGCCATCTTAACTTTTTCTATTTGCATCAGGTCAACCAATAGAGCATGGTCATAAGGTTGCCTTTGGTTGAGTTCTTAGGCAATGTTTGCCAAGGTTACATTATTGGTAAGATCTTAAGGAAAATTTTGACAAAAGTAAGGCATGGAGAGCTTCATAGATACTAGAGTTAGTTCATAGTGATTTGGCTGGTCAATTTCAACATCCTTCTTTTAGCAAGGTTCGATATGTCCTCACAGTCATTAATGACTTTTCTCGATATACTTGGGTGTACTTTCTCAAATAGAAGTAAGAGGTATTTGATCATTTTTAGTACTTCAAATTTTTTGTAGAGAAACAATCTAGGAAAGCCATCAATGTTTTGTGCACAAACAATGGTGGTGAGTATGTCAACCATCAATTTGAAAGATTTTGCACTTTAGAGGGGATTGATTTACAAAATTCAGTCCATACAACCCTCAATAGAATGATATTGCAGAATGGAAGAATAGATCCTTGAAGGAAATGGAAAACTATATGATTCACTCTAGATCTCTTGCACCATAGTATTAGGTAGAAGCTAGTGCTTGTTATATCCAAAATCTTGTTCCTCACCAAGCCTTGAAGGGAGTTACTCCTTTTAAAGCTTGGAATGGTAAAAAACCATTAGTTAAGCACTTTTGAGTTTTTGGCTCTCCTACATGGGCCACATTCCTATAGAGAAATGCAAAGCCTTGGATCCGCAAAGTAGACCTTGCATATTTGTAGGTTATCCTGATGGTGTGAAGGGTTATCAGTTGCTCCACCCTATTACACATGAGTTGTTCATTGAGAGAAGTGTTTAGTTTGATGAGGGACCTTCAAGCTCCCTTTCTATCACTTCTCCAACTGCTACTTTGACATTAAAGTCACTTGGAACACATGATAGATCTTCTGATGAGTCAGATTCACCTGAGCTATCTTCTATGTCCATTTCCAATGTAGAGAGTGATTTAGAGGACTCACCTCCTTCCTCTCCTAGTCATCATTCATAGGTTGATGATTCTCTTCTAGATTCTCCATCTTCTGGTCCACTTTGGGCTAGATAGATGTTGCAGTCTATAGGTGATTGGGTTGGGGATCCATTAGACACCAGGCAAACTCATTCATAATTCTAGGATGCTCCACATGTCTTTATTACTGCTTTAGATCCACCATCCTTTCATGAGGTGTCTAGTATTCTTGAGTGGGATACAACTATGTAGGAAGAGTATAATTCCTTGATGAGGAACCACACTTGGGATCTTGTCTCTCTTCCTAAGGTAAGAAAACTTGTTTGATGTAAGTGGATCTATCGAAAAAAATTTGTGAGCTTTGCTAGGGGTGCAGGATGCTTCATCTTTTCAGGGGGGGCCTCTTCCTCTCACTTAGAGTCCTATTTTTTTTGGGGAGTCTCTTTTCTCTCTCGTTTGGGGGACTTTTATGTACATGGGTACCTCATTAGGCTTGACTTTCTAGGACCCATTTTTACATCCACCTAAGCTTCTCTTATGGGAGGGTGTCACTTTAGTTTTTAAATTTCCTAGTGGGTTATTTATTCTTCCCTATATTGCTAGGTTTTTCCTACACTTTTAATAATCTTGTTTAGGTTAATAAAACATGTCTTATTTAGAAAGTGGTTGCGAAGTTTCACCTTCCTACATGTGAGCATCCATTAGCTATCTCAGGAAGATACTTTGCTATCTTTAGTCTGATAGATGGTTGCTCCTCATTGGTCGGTGTTGCCACCTCCTCTGTCTTCCTAGTCTATATAAGCGTGCTACCTAGCTTGTATTTGAGATTGATTTATTTTGCATCCTCTTAATGTTATTTTGCTTCCAACATTTGCATTACTCTCTTGGAGACTAACTCTATGTTGCTCTTTTGATTTTGTATCATTTGCATTTGTAGTTTAGATATCTATTCTTTGCACTAATTTTCTAGCTTATCAATCTTTTCAGATTCTAAAATTTTTGAACCCAAACCCTTTGAACCTAGTAAAAATCTAAACTCTAGAGTATTTCATTATGTGAATGGATAATGGATCTTGTCCATGGTCTTTTTATCATTTTCTTGGGTCAAAATATATCTATGTCGAGATGGATTTTACCTTGTCATTTTGATCTTTTCACTTTTATCTCTTTTCGATCAAGATCCAAAGTCTATTGTCATAACATTAAACTCTTAGGTTAATACCTTTCAAAAATTTATCCTAAATTCAAAACCTTGCATATACCTATTGTCACAAAAGTTTTCACCCTAAAAAGAAGGCACATTTCTCACACTTCCTGACATATCTATGACAATCATGGACAAGGACAACAAGTAATGACCCACTCTGATTATCTTCATGGCAGTGGTTCTTTCTAAAAAGTGGCCACCATTAGGACCATCATGAAGCTCCTTAACCATTCTCTTAGCTTGATCTACATCAATACATCCTAGTAAAGGTCCATTGAAGTCCTTCCTAGAAAGAATACCATCAACTATGGCATAAGGAATTGAATGCAACCCAAAATGTCTTCTTTTAGCTCTATCTAATCCCCTAGGATATCCATTTCCTAATAAGGTTATCATCTCATCCATCCAACTCCTTGAATTTTCATCTCTTACTTCATGTTGTTCTGTCAATACCAAGGCAAATTCTTCATCAAATTCTTGAGACAAGACCATCTGCTTGCACAATCCTTTCGCTCTTACCAACTTGGTGGCCTAGATGTCCACATCATACTCGATGACTTTGGTGATCCAATATACTATTTTCTCACTAATATCTTTGCTCAAGGGGAAATATTTAACACTTGCATGAGGGACCAATAAGTGGATCTTATTGTGTGACAAAAGATGTCTAAATTTCTTCAAAGATCTTATGACTGCAAGGGCTTTCTTCTCCACATAACTATACTTGTCTTCATATTCTTTAAACCCTTCACAAAAGAAGGTTATGGGTTTCTCTTCATTCTTGTCATTTGATTGAGTCAAAACAACATAGATACTTGACTCACCTCCTAAGCTATAAAGAATGAAATCTTTCTCAAAAATTTGATTGATGAGGGTGGGAGCTAAGGCTATGGCTACTTTGATATCTTCAAAACTTTTTTCCCTTCCTTGGTCCATGCAAAGACCATACTCTTCTTGAGAATAGCTATAAGAGGTTTCACCATGGTAGATAAATTAGGAATAAATCTCCTCACAAAATTTATTCTACTAAGAAAACTTTGTAGCCCTTTTTTGTGGTTAGGAATAGAGAGAGAACATATTTCTTTTGTTCTCTTATTGTGATGTGGAGCCTAATCAAACTCAGAGGTTTATTCAACACATTTTTTCCCCATATTATTTCTATAGGGGTTTAGGGATAATGCCCTAGGTGCACTCCCTATCGCAGTATAGGGTGGGAGTTTTTAGGGGCTGCACCCTTGAAGCCAAAAATGCCCTTATATTATAAAAGGTGTTGGCTACTATTTTATTATTATTCTAGACCTAATTTTGTAAGCAGCAAAATCTTGTATAAAAAGGCTTAGGGTTAGGTATTTCATAATGTAATGGTGATATTGTAGCTTCTTGTAGTGATATTGAGCTATAAGGGATTATAGATTGTCATCATGTTGTAATCACTGGATAATAATAATATTGGACTTGTTGTTGGTAGATGTAGCATAGGGATTAGGTGAACCACTTTAAATCTTGGTGTCTTTTCTTCTTTTTTATGTGATCTACTATTTTTTGGTATTGGGTATATTTGGATGTAACTGTTATTTCTGCCCGAGGTTAATCCTAACAAGTTGTATTAGAGCCAGACAGTCATCATTTTTTTTAGCCAAACCATCATCAATTTTTTTAAAAAAAGAAATCCTCTATAGGAAGGTCTGACAGTTGAGTGGGAGTGATAGAAGATGAGGGTAAGCTAAGGGTTAACAAGTTTAATGGATAGAAATTTCAGTTATGGAAGATGCAAATGAAAGACTATCTTTATCAGAAGGATTTATAGAAGTTGTTGGAAGGAAAAACCAAGAATAAGAGATCTATGTCAAATGAAAAATAGGATCTTTTAGATAGAAAGGCACTTGGAAGCATTCAATTATGCCTGGCACCTTTGGTGGCATTTCATATTACAAAAGTGAAGACAATAGAAGAGTTGATGCTAACCCTAGCAAAGTTGTATGAAAATCCCTCCGCTTCAAACAAGGTATTTCTCATGAAGCATTTATTTAATATGAAAATGATAGAAGGTGGATCTGTTGTGGATAATTTAAATGAGTTTAATACTATTACTAGTCAGTTATCTTCTATGGGTATCAATTTTGATGAAGAAATTAGGGCTCTCTTGGTTTTGTGTTCTTTGACTAAAAGCTAAAATGATTGTGATTAATTATGTTGTTGGATCTAGTACCCTAAAATATGATGATATGATCAGTGTTATTTTGAGTGAAGAAACCCATAGGAAATCCTCAGGTGGATCTATATTAGAAAGTTTTTTGAATGCACAAAGTAGAGGTAGAATGACTGAGAGAGGAAATAATTCTAGAAATCATGGGAAATCAAGAGGAAAGTCAAAGGGGAAGAGGTCTCAATCCAGAGGACTGAGAGATTACTGGTATTGTAGAAAATCAGGGCATAAAAAGAAAAATTTTTGGACTTGAGAGAACAATGAAGGAGATAAACTAGAAGGGAACAAAGAGGAAAATGTGATAAGTAATAAATTCGAAGAGGATGCTTTGCTTCAATCTTTAGAAAGTGTTGATGATTCATGAGTTTTAGATTCTAGTGATTCATTTCATGTTACACCTCATAGAGCTTATTTCATTGATTATGTCCAAGGGGATTTTGGGCTTGTTTATTTTGGGGATAATGAACCTTGTCATATTGTTGGAAAAGGAAAAGTTAAGATTAAGTTTTAGAATGGGAATCATTAGCTACTACATGAGGTAAGACATATTCCAAGGCTGAGTAGGAATTTAATTTTAGTAGGGCAACTCAATGATGAGGGTTGTGCAGTTACTTTTAATGATAAAAATTGGAAGGTTTCAAAAGATTCCTTTGTAGTAGCAAAATAAATGAAAGTAGGCACCTTATATATTTGTACAAGTCATATTGTTCCTTCTACTTTAATTGTTTGAGAGAAAAATGAATGTTCAGGAACAATTGCTATAGTTGAGCAGGGAGAACAAATAGTTGTTGTAGATTCTGATACAACGATGTGGTATAATAGACTTGGCCACATAAGTGAGAAAGGTATGAAAGTAATTCATTCAAATAAATTTTTGCCAGGTCTAAAATTTTTTAATATAGATTTTTGTGAAAGTTGTGTGTATGGAAAATAAAAGAGAGTGAGTTTTGTGAAGACTGGTAAGGAAAATAAAAATGAGAGATTAGAGCTTCTGCATACAAATGTATGGGGACTAGCTTGGGTATATTCCCTTGGTGGCTCTCATTATTATGTTACATTTATTGATGATGCAACTAGAAAAGTATGGTTTTATTTCCTTAGAAAAAAATATGATGTATTTCAAACTTTTAAGAAATGGAAATGCTTGGTTGAAAATGAGATTGGAAAGGAATTAAAATGTCTGAGATCTGATGATGGTGGTCAGTATTTAAGTCATGAATTTGAAGAATATTACTATGCTAATGGTATTCATCGACAAAAAACTATTCCAAGGACTCCACAGGAAAATGGAGTGGTTGAACACATGAACATGACTATAATGGAGCGTGCACAAAGCATGAGGTTGCATGCTAGGTTTCCCTTACATATGTGAGTGGAGGCTATCAATACTACTATATATTTGATTAATAAAGGTTCCTCTACTCCTTTGGCTTATGGTATTCCAAAGGAAGCATGGACTGGTAAGAAGGTGAGTTATTCTGTTCTCAGAACCTTTGGTTATGAAGCATTTGCTTACATAGATTCTGAAAATAGAACCAAGCTGGAAGCTAAGTCAAAGAAATGTGTATTTGTTAAATATGGCATTAATGAATTTGGTTATAGGCTTTGAAATTTTTAAAATCATAAAATCATAAGAAATAAGGATGTCATATTCAATGAGAAAGTGTTGTACAAAGATCTATTGCAACAACATGAGAAGAAAGAAAATGATTATGTAGTGTTGGATGATACTCCAAAAGTTGATGTTCAAGAAATTCCTCATGATGTGCAACAATTGCAACAAGAAATACCACACACGCTAGTAAATGTTAGATGGTCAACAAGTATGATTAGATCTCCAAAAAATTTTTCTCCTTCCTTGTATTCTATTTTACTTACTGATGCTGGTGAATCTGAATGTTATGATGAATCTATGTAGGTGGATACAAAGATTCAGTGGGAGTCTGCAATGAAAGAAGAAATGGACTCTTTTTTGAAAAACAAGACATGGGATTTGTGCAAGTTACTTGTGGGTAAAAATTCTTTACAGAATAAATGGGTTTATAGGTTGAATGAATAGGATAGAGGTATGAAAAGATTTAAAGCCAGATTAGTGGTAAAAGGATTTGCATAGAAAAAGGGCATTGATTTTGATGAGATATTTTCTCCTATTGTTAAAATGAATTCTATTTGCACTGTTTTAAGTATTGTGTCTATTGAAGATTTGCATTTGGAGCAGCTTGATGTTAAAACAACCTTCCTTCATGGTGATTTGGATGAAGAGATATTTATGGCATAGCCACAGGGATTTGAGGTCAAAGGTAAGAAGAACTTATTGTGCAGATTGAAGAAAAGTTTATATGGCTTAAAGAAAGCACCTTGACAATGGTATCTAAAATTTGACAGTTTTATGCATGAAAATGAATATAACAAGTGTCATTTAGATGATTGTATTTATTTTAAGAGGTTGGATGATGATAGCTACATTATTTTATGTTTATATGTTGATGATATGCTTGTAGTTGGGTTAACATGGATCGAGTTAAGGGGCTGAAATGCCAATTAGCACATGCATTTGCTATGAAGAATTTGGGGGCAGAAAAAAAAATCCTTGGTATGAAGATTTGTGGAGATAGGAAGAACATAAAATTGATATTATCTTAGGTTGATTATATTGAGAAGGTGTTCCAACATTTCTCTATGGAGAGTGCTAAAGCTATTAGCACACCTTTACCTGGTCATTTGAAGTTGAATAAGGAGATGTGTCCCAAGACACAATAAGAGGAGGACAAGGTGTCTAAGGTACCTTATGCTTCATCTATAGGAAGCTTGATGTATGCCATGGTATGTGCTAGGAAAAATATTGCACATGTAGTGGGAGTTGTTAGCAGGTATACGAGTCATATAGGAATTGAGCATTGGAATGTAGTTAAATGGATTCTCAGATATTTGAGAGGAACATCTAGTAAGTGTTTACACTTTGGGGGCTCTACTACTAATTTACAAGGATATGTTGACTCAAATTTGATAGGAGATATTGATACTAGGAGGAGAACTAGAAGTTATATATTTACTATTGGTGGGGCAACCATGAGATGGGTTTCTCAATTACAAAAGGTTAATGCTTTATCCACTATAGAGGCAGAGTATGTTGTTGCTACAAAGGTAGCCAAGGAGATGATATGGCTTCAATTCTTCTTGGAAGAATTGGGACACCCTTAGAGGGATAATTATTTGTTTATAGAGAGCTAGAGTGCCATTAATCTTGCAAAGATTTCAGCTCTATATTCAAAAACAAAACACATTTAGTTGTAGTACCATTTCATTTGGTCAGTTTTGGACGATGGTTAGTTAAAGTTGGACAAGATACATACAACTGATAATCCATTAGATATGTTTACAAAGATACTAATAATGGAGAAGCTGAATTCCTCTTTAGCTTCGGTTGGTCTTCTCGATTGAATAAAATAAAAGAATAGCAGAGTCCAGGGTGGTTTGATATTCTAGTGGGAGCTATAGGTTTAGCAGTGCTATGATCAATCTCCAAGTGGGAGGTTATTATTGTGGAGTCTGATCAATCTCCAAATGGGAGATTGTTGTGATGTGGAGCCTAATAAGACTCAGAGGTTTATTTAACACAATTTCTTCCCCATATTATTTTTACGGGGGTTTGATTGTAGCGCCCCCAAGATAGGGTTAAGGGGAAGCACCCTTGTGGGGTTCCCTATCATAGTATAAGGTGGGGTCAAGGGGAAATGTGCTCGTGGATGTTTTTAGGGGTAGCACCCCCTGAAGCCAAAAATTCCCTTATATTGTAAAAGGCATCGACTACTATTTTATTATTATTCTAGCCCTAATTTTGTAACTGGCAAAAGCTTGTATAAAAATGCTTAGGGTTAGGGATTTCATAATGTAATGGTGACATTATGGTGATATTGTAGCTTCTTGTGGTGGTATTGAGTTGTAAGGGATTACAGATTATAATCGGGTTGTAATCACTAGATAATAATAATATTGGACTTTCTATTCATGGATGTAGCCTAGGGATTGGGTGAACCATGTTAAATCTTGGTGTCTTGTTTTCTCTTTTATGCAATCTATTATTTTCTAGTATTGGTTATATTTGCATGTAATTGTTATTTCTACTTGAGGTTAATCCTAAATCTCTTTGGATCAATAGTCAGACCATCCTTGGATACAATGTTTCCTAACAATTTCCCTTAATTAGTGGCAAAGATACACTTGCTTGGATTTAGTGACACTCCATACTCTCTACATCTAATAAACACCTTTCTTAGATGGCCAAAATTATCTATGACATTTTTTAAGTATACTGTTATGTCATCAAGATAGACCAATACAAATTTTTCTATCATATTATTGAAGGCCATCTCCATTGCCTTTTTGAAAGTGACACCTACATTTGTTAGCCCAAATGACATCTTCCTATGAGCATAGGTGCCCCACTTTGTGGAGAATGCAGTCTTGTATCTATCAGACTCTTTGACTAACACTTGGTTATAGCTTGAGAATCCATCTAGGAATGAGAACCTTTCCGAACCACTAACCTTAGATAGGATTTTTTGCATGGAAGGAAAGGGATGATGGTCCTTAAGGGAGGATTGGTTAAGGTCCTTAAAGACTACACACAATTTGATTTCTCCACTCTTCTTCCTAACAGGGACAAGGTTGGCTAGGCATGATGAGTGCCTAATAGGAAAGATAATGTTGGCCTCAATCAATTTAGATAGTTCCTTTCTCATTAATGGTTCAATTTTAGTATTCATTGGCCTCTATTTTTGTCTTACTAGTTTGACATTATAATTCAAATCTATGTTATGCTGAAATAGACTTGGGTCAAAACCCTTTAGATCATCATAGGTCCATGCAAATATATCACTAAATTCTTGACATAGAGGAATGCAATTTTATTGTTCAATTTCAATACATACCTTTCCCATGTTTAAGGTCTTTCCATCAACAACATTGATAGGTATATGATCATCTTTTCTTGTAGTAAGTTTCAAGCCTCTATCTCTTTCTCGATCATTAGGAGTGAAAGCACATTCTAAGTTAATCAAACCCTTAGGCAACTGATTGGAACTAAGATTAATGATTTGATCCCCATACTAGTCTTGTAGTCTTAACTGTTTCTATTTGAGAAATCTACCTTATTTTGTAGGAAACTCACAATTTGTGCATCAGATTCAAACACTTTCCAATTGAAATTATTATCAAGGACATCAAGCCTAACCACCACTTTGATCTTTTACTTCTTCTCATAGTCAAGGCTCTTTGACACATCATAAGATGCACCCACTATGAAAAATCTATCAACATGGCTATTCTCTTTCCTAGGGATGCTTTGAATATTAAATGCATTGTAACCTTCAAGCAAATCCCATACTCTATGTTTGTAAGACTTGAGAAAACCATTCTTGGTGACATTATGATTTCTCACCCAATTGACAATCAACTTACTATCTCCATATACACTCAAGGCTTGAATCCCCTTTTTTTGAGCAAGTAGGAGACCTTGAATCAATGCCTCATACTCTTCTATGTTACTAGTACAACTAAATTGAAGCCTAAATGAGAAGTAGTACCTTTCTAGTGTAGGAGAAACCAACATCACACTAGCCACTAATCCATTCTTATTCCTTGACCCATCAAAGTACATGCTCCATATCCTAGTTGTCTCTTCTTTGGTCTTCATAAGGTTAGGGACAAGAGCATCTTTTTCTAATATAAAATATGTTCTAAGGCTCATCTCTAGGATTTTAGATATAGGATCAAATTGGTATGCATTAACCCATTCATCTAAGAGAGAATAAGGTATCCCTATCAAAGAAGTAGTAGGTTATTGCACTATATCATTTTCATTTATCTCTAGGGTAGTAAAATTCATATTGATGAGGTTCAGAGTGTAGGGTTCAATATGATGGAGGGCTAAGGGTTCTTCTCTGATTGAAGCTTTAGTCCCATATCTTGTTCTAAAAAACATATATGACCAATTAGATTATATGTAGCCACCTATTTGGGTAGTAAAGTCTCTTAAGAGATGGATGACAATGTGTGGCTTAACTTTAGCAATTGATATATCTTGGATCATAGTACAACCATGACATGCATGTAGGGCCATTTCAACATTCTTAAAGATTCCTACATTCTTGACAATACTACCATCCAACTACAATAAATCCCTAACAATGGGCTCATATTTCATTTCTAAGACATCAACAACACACTTAGGCATCACTAAACTACTAGCCCCTGAATCCATCATGCAATTGTGGAATAGAATATCCCCTATAATCAAAGAAATATAAATGGAGGAGGTCTAACCTTTTTACTTATTTCTACCTCCCTTGATGGTTGCACAAGACTTGTGGCACTCTCCATACTAGATGGCTGATGCTTTGGTTCAATGCTCTCTAATTCTTGTTGTCATAGCTTCTTTTGCATGGGTATGGTAACAACAACATCCCACATAGAAATGTTCACATTTTTTTTCTTCATCTATTCCACCACACTAAATGATGCATTAGGTGCTTTGGTAAGAACCTTTGGAGCTTCATGTGTAGGAGGTTGAGATGGAATAACTTGAGGACCATTCACATCTCTTCTGTTATTATTTTTCTTTTGTTACTGGGGGGAATTTGATTGATCATGTATTGCTTGTACATGAGGTATTTAATTTTATGTTGAGGCCTAATTAGGAGGAGGAGGGGTAACATATTCAGTGGCTTTTCTCTTGCTCCTAGTGTTGTGAGCAATGAGATGTTGATTCACATGGCAATGTTCCTCCACTTGATGATTTATGAAGAATCAATCACCTTGCCATTGTAGATGTGAGACATATTTGGGTTGGCCTATATTATCTAATTTTCCTACTACAAGTTCTTGAGTGGTCAAAGCTAAATAGGATTCAAACCTTTGGTACATATAATAGGCATAAGAATAATTGTAGGAGGGGCAAAAATATTGATCTTGAGCCATATTGTTTTGAGGGATTAGGGTCCTACTTTGATTTGTATTTGAAGTAGAAGCATGATTATTATACCTATTTTGATCAAAAGAAGTATTCCTTCAATTATAGTTTGACCATTCACGAGTCTAATATTGCAATTGAGGAGCCTTTTTACCCTAATCTTGTTACCTCTCCAAAGTCACCACTATGTTTCTCACCTTTTGAATTACAGAGAAGCTATCCTCCAACTACTTATCTTGGATTTGTAACTTTTTCCCAATATCTTTAATTAGGGCCTTGAACTCTCCTATCTCACTAGATGATGTGGAAGCTTGAGGAGCTAGAGCAAGGGCTTGTGATATAGAAGTTGTGGGATAGGGGCTATTGTTGGTTGGAAATTTAGGATATTAGGAGAGAAGGGCATAAGAGGCCTTGGGGATAACTTACCTCCTTGTATCAAAATGTTCTCTACCCTTATTTCTATCTCATAAGCATTAGGTAATGTATCTCCTCCCATGGTTTGTATTGTTTGTATTACTAACTCATGAGAATCAGTTAATGTAAGAAAGCATTACCAAGGGTAGGCTTCACTGTAATAGGTATTCTGTCCCATGTTTCTAAAATCTATAATTGAAGTCAGTCATGTATTTATGTGGGGCTCTTTTAATAGTATTAAACTGATCTAAGAGTGAAAGATAGTCCCTTTTCTCCTCAAAATGTTTTCATAGGGTTGCTCCTAACCCATCCCAATCTGTTATAGAGTTATGAGGAAACCCTTTATGCCATTGTAATGCTTTTCCTTTCAAGGATGAGTCTAGAAGGATGAGTACTAAATCATCTTCAGTTATTCCATGGATATTGCAGACATTAGATATTTCTTGGATATGTTCTATAGGAGAGATGAAAGTTTCACTAGTAAGATCAGGTAGACTTTTAAGAGTTGATACTGGTATGTCATGTCTTTGATCCAATAGGAGAGGACTTCCACCATTAAACGTGGTAAAAGCATGAGCTCTAGCCATATAGGAAAGTGATCTATTGATATGAGTAGATGGTATTCTAGGTTGAGATCTAACAACATGAGGAGTGGAGATGGATCTTGTAGGTGTATGTATTACTACTGCACTCCTAACTAGTGATAAGGATACTCTAGTCTTTCTTCTTCTAATATTTGGAAATGAAAGCTTGTTGTATTGAAACTTACCTCTAGAAGATGCCCTTGTTTTAGATTTGGGCATGAATCATAGCAACTATGGTTTGAAACCATATGTGGAAATGGAGTAGAGTCACCAAGTACTTGAAAATAAGCCTCTTGAAGGCCTAAAACACTAAGAACAACACTATCTTCTCAGCATCAACTTGAAATTCTTCTTTCTTTGACACTAGTGAACTTCAAATCTTTTGATATGATTCTCCTACTGAGCATGCCAAAAACTATTGTCACAAAAGTTTTCACCGTTGCCTAAAGTTTTTACCTAAAGGAAACCATGTGAAACATGGAAACAACCTCCAAGTTGTGGGACTTGAACAATGAGATTGAGTCTTTGGAGAAGGTCAACTTCCTTTGCTATCAGGATGCACCTAACTACTCTTGAAGGGGAAAGGGGAAGAAGGCATGGATAGAATGCTAACCTAATCTATCCTAATAAGGTGATGCACCAAAATAGAGTGTTCAATCCTAACTCTATCTAAGAATGCATAGTTCATTAACACAATCTCAAAATATACAGATTCTAACTTTGTTTATCTCAACTATCACATGCATATCATAAAACAAGAGAATGCTACAAGGAAGAACCTTCACATTATAACATTCAAAAGCTAAAGATAGATATGGTCATGCAATTAGAGAGAAATAGACAATACATTAACAAGAGGAAAGGAATGTTTGCACTATATATTAATGGAAAAAAGAGATACAAATAGAGATTATACTAATGTAGAGACAGGGAAATCATAGAAGTAGAGCATAGGGCAATACTAGAGGTTAGAGAGAAGACCAACCCTAAGAAGGGATACAAAATGTTCTTTTATAGGTTAGGTATAACTCAGATAACCTTGACCCTAAGGTAAAGAACAAAAAATGCATTCAAGGTTTCACATAAAAATCAAAGCTTGATTGGATATGATCTAGGCAATAGATCTAATCTAGTACATCTTTAGAGGCATGAAAATCATCACAACTTTGTCTAGAAGGAACCTTGAAGTGATAGAAATGATGCCATTAATCATCACAACCAAGTAGATGGATAACTAGGTGGTGATCAAATGTCCTTTTCTTTGTTACTAGCTTTGCATTCATTTTGGAGTGGTTGAGGTAGATCATGGAGATTAGATTGTGCAAGAAAACTACCCTTTTCTTTGTTTCTATCTTGCCAAATCATCAAAATTAACACTCAAATGAGGCAAGAAAATAGAAAGAGACATGTGGACCAATGGTCTTATTTCATTTTGTCACCCTGCAAGGTTTTCACAAGTTTTACCACCATATCATATAACATTCGCCACATTTTCTTTTTAATCTTTATGTTCACCATGGCTAGAAAATACTAACTATCACCACCAAAATCTCATTTCTAACCATTTGTGGATAAATAATTATGAACTATTGCCATTTATACATGTGGAATCCTATCATTATGTGATGTGAATTAAAGTCCTTGCATTTGTACAAAGTGACATAGCAACAACCATGGATCTTAACTCATCTGACGACTTCAAAAATGCATTAATATTATCAGCACATCAACTAATGAGAATGTTTCTTTTTGTCAACCTTCTTGACATGTTGTCCACCTCACCTATAGCCCACAAGAAAAAAGTAGGACCCACATGCAACATTTCAATTGTATGCTATCTCGCATGAATTAAAACCCACACATCTTCACAAAGAGACAACACAATAACCCTAAATGTTGCAAGATCTAATGGTGAATGAAAAACATAGAAGAAACACTAGCCCACAAAGAAAAATTGAATAAAAACCTACCAATTAGACTCCTGTCAGCGGACTCACCAGCCATAGAGAAAGAAGGCCCACCATGTACATGTGTTCATCTGTTGCTTTGTCACATAAAATAAAGCTCATGCATTTCTGAAAAGAGATAAAGTGACAATTGTAGATCTCAAAAGATCAGACTATGGAGAGAACAAACCAACTGACAACTATGCTGACCAAGGAAAGGGACTCATGGTGCTATATCCAAAATTGTCTCTTTGTTTCTATGACAAAAAGTTCTACAAATTTTGACACCGACAAAGCAACATTTACTGATCCTCCTTGATTTGACGATGAATATGTTATGGGCCCATAGAAATATTAAAATGCATAGTACTTAGGAAAAAGGGATAAACTAAGGTTTTAAAGATTTATTTTTGTGTTCCCTAATTTGAATATTCAAATATATGAATATTGAGCATGTTTGAATTCAAATTCTTCAGTTCTAGTAGGAAGAGAAAAATAACTAACAATACCCTTATCATAGCATTATCATATTCCTAGGCTCCCTAAACATCATTTTTCTTATCCTTAGTTGCATGATTACTCCATTTTTAATAGTCCAAAACCCTAAAATTCACTCCAAACATCAAATCCCATCAATAAATCGCATAATCAACTTATCCAAATCTTTTATCAAACCTATCAATTGTTTTGATCTCATGTCCTCATGTTGCATCTCCTAAACATCATTATCAACCCTAGCATACCTCCATTTGCATAATCAACCTTGCATAAATCAATCTTTGAAATCCTTCTCAAGTATAAAGTTTAACTCTAATCTTCATTTTGCATACCCTAATCTACATTTTTCATCCCCCTTAGTCAAAATCTCAAAATGTCACTCACATTTGCATTTTGCATCATTCCCTTAGGACATTTGCATCTTTCATATCAAAACCCTAGGTAATTTTTCAATTCCTTATGTTGCCCAACATTCTAAAACCCTTAGAAATCCAAAAAACACTTATATCTTGCATACCCACATCCTAATTATCAAATTTTTGGCTTATTTTACCAACTACAGTACACCTTGAGGTCCCCAAGTGCACCAAGGGTGTAGTTGGTAGTTTTAGTGCACACTTGGTAATTAGGGATTTCATTTTAGGTTCTAAAACTCTAATCAATTTCATAGCTTTCATTTCATCCCTAAACCCTAGAAAACACCTAAAACCACTCAAATCATTTACACTCCACATTTTTGTCACCCTAACATGTCCCTTTACCAACTACATACCTTCTTCTTACCAATTGCATACCTTCAAGGCCCCAATGGCACCAAGGGTGCACTTGGTACTATTGGAGCATAGTTGGTAGTTTAGGTGTGCACTTGGAATGCAGAAAGTCAATTTAGGGTTTCCTCCATTTTATCTGCACCTTTAGGTATCATGCTAACATTTACAAGAACATAGTCAGTCCATAAACTAGAAGACTTCTACTAACCCTTGTTTTCAGAGGTTCAAATGCAACCTAGGGCACAACCTAAAGCTCATCCAAGATAGAAAATACTAAGAAACCCCAATAAACACTTGACATGGATCAGAATGAAGCCTCACAACCTTTTCTCATAGACCCATTAAGAATGTATCCATAAAACCCTAACCATCAAGAAATGGCACAACCACCCACCAATAACCCATTTACCATGACATTCCCTCTAAATAGTTTTCCTACACACAAAATGGTTCAATGGAGCCCTAAATTTTAACCTATATTTGTACCGATACCACCCAAAGTTGGAAGTGTACCAACCACACTTGAGAATGAACAAAAACACTCCTTCGAATTCAACAAACCCAACACAAGTACCTTCAACCCTAACATATCAAACATACAACAAGGTATTGTACACCTAAGTGATGACTCCAACATAGATTATGACATCATTGATGAAGAAATGGCTAGTGCATGCTAAGATAAAACTTTTCAAAAGAATTTTAAACTCTTGGCAACCCAAGAAATCGTTAAATTTAATCCAAAATTGGAAGGGCCTAAGTCTAAACATCAATATATCCATACATTTGAACACATCCAACCTATCATCAATTTAGACTTAGAAAAGGGTAAACAACCTTTGGATTTTTCAAACATGGAGATAACACCCATAAGATCTCACCAAGAATCCACCATTGAAATTCTCCAAAGTACATTCAAACACATTAATATCAATCCCTTGTTCAATGAACCTTCATCTATCAACGGCAACAAGACTCTTCCTAAGTACCCCAAGAGAACATTGAGAATTGATCTCAACCAAATAATACAACAACAAGAGGTGCCTAAGGTAACATACACAATGGGGATGCCATACATACCTCCCTTGGAGGAGAATCAAAAAAATACTCTGTTGTTGCTAACATTACCAACTACCACAACATTAAATACTATGGAACCCCCTATGAGTATACCATGTGCAACATCAACACCTATGGAAAAAACCCCTATTGACAAGCAAAGGAAGAGTCTTATAGACATTTTCCTAATTCCCCAAAAGAATATGTCTCATTGCCAAATCAATATGATATCACAAGGTCAAACATCCAATATCCAAGTATATCAAAAGAGAGACACTAATATGATGTTCACCACTAAAGGACATAACCAACTTCCAAGATAACACAAAACTCAAATAACACAAGGACTTAACATCTCTCACACACAACCGAGTCAAATATCACTTAACATAGCATATCAAAATCCAAGTCAATAATAAAAACAACAACTCCAAGTGGTACAAGGACTCAATGTCCCTAACAAGGAACTCAACATTAATGTACTGGATCTACATGCAATGTCCCAATAATAATTCCAACAAAAAGAAGATATGTTTTCCAAACAACAAGAGAAACTTAAATGTTGTGGTTCCACAACACAAGCCCCATTTTAGTCAAAAATGGGGACCCCCTACTTTATTTTTTTGGATTTTTTTGGGGCCCTAGTCTAGGCTTTGAGTTATTTTAAAGGTCTTACTTAGCCCCCTAGTTCATGTCTTAGGTCCTGACAAAGAAACCCAGTTGTCAAAAATTAAAATATCAGAGGATATAAGTCAAAGTTGCAAAATAAAAAATGGTGCACCAACACACCTTATCAAGTGCGCTAGTGTGCCAAACCTCTTAAAACCAAGAAATAAATGCATTTGTGTTGTATAGATGCACAGTAGTGCACCTGTGTAGCTACGTAACACCACATGAACCTAGGTCTATTTAAACCCTTTAACCCCCCTTTCTCTCACCATTATTTTCTTAACCTTCATTCTTCTCTGCTAGAGCTCCAATGCATAGCATTGCACCTCTAAGGTGTGCATCCTTCATCCTCCATTCTACCAAGACACAAAAAAACATAAGTTAAAACACTTGAAAATGGGTGCACACTAGTGTACCTGTCTGGGTGCATTGATGCACGCCCATTTTTGCAAAACTAAACAAAATAAATCATAAAAATAAAATAAAAAACAAGTCCTAAGCTAAATAGGGTGCACATTAGCACACCTAATTAGGTGTGCTAGTACACAACCTCACTCATTTAAAAGAGAGGAAGCACCAAAGATAAACATGAGGTACACATTAGCAAACCCCACTTATAAAATTTCCTTTAAAGGGCACACTAGGCACACCTATTAGGTGTGCTAGGTTCGCCCATTTTTGTTTTGTATTGCAGGACTGTCTAACTAGGTTTTTCGTGTTTTTTTGAGTGTCATATTTTTTAGAGGTTTGTTAGTGATAATATAAGGTCTTAATTAATATTTTTTTTCTCCAACCTTGGACTAATGGACATTTTTGTGTGCAGATATAATGGCATCTTCTCCATCTTCCTTGGATGAGAATATGACACTAAAACCTGTGATATTCAAATTCTAAGGCATTCCAATGAAATCAAGATTTCAAGATGACTACTCAGACATCAAGGATACTAATTTAGGGCATACAGATTTGGGGGAATTTCTAAAGATTTGTAACAAAGCCACTAAGAGGTCTACTATGTCTTTGCTATGATTCACTCAAGGTTAGTGAATGTAGCTTCACACCCAGTGTTGGTACAATATTTGGAGCTCATAATGACACTTGCTGAAGACTTTGTCCCCAAGAAAAGGGTTGTCAAGATCATAACAGGAGAGATCATCCTTGATCTACAACCTAACAACATTAGGAAGTATTTCATCTCCCATGTACAGATCAATTCATCAAGATTACCTATGAGCAAGCAAAATGGTGGTACTAGGAGCATATTGAGGAAACCTCTGAGATCATTCAATCATCCTACCTTATAGGGAAGACTCCTTTGGAAAAGAAGATTGTTGAAGTTGATATGACTTGAGGATACATGAAAAAAGACATTGGATACTCAATTATACTTTTGAGTAGGGTTATGGGTCTGCCAACAGCTGGACATTTGAACATCTATATGGTGCATTTTATTGAGACCATCAAGACAACAAGTATGCCACTTGATTGGGCCTCTACTTTGAGTGAAAATCTTTGTGAATAGTTAGAGGTGACAAAGAACAAAAGGAAATTTTACATGACATCCTACTTGGTGTACTTGTTAGTTGCAAGAGTGATAGACTATCTAGGGCTATACAAGAGAGGTAGCATGTAGGATCCTAATGCATGGCCATATATTGTCTATCCTTAGCTAGTAAGGAAGAGGCTCTCAAAGCAAAGAAAGGAATACATAATTGTTAATGATGCCTTAATATTCACCATAATCAGACTCATATAGGGAGATTATGCAAAGAAATTATTAGATGATGCAGTGGCACAGATAATAGTACTTGGAGCCTACTACATTCAATTCAAAAAATTTACATATCTAAGGGTAGCTAGTACCACTATCAACCTAAAAAAGCTCCTAAGGTATCCTTGTGATAGCCTTGTTCTCTTAGAGATCACCCAAACAACTCTTATCTGCATATGATAGAGTTAGGAAACAACATAAACATTGTTGGACATGGCCTCTAACCATAGGACCTTTTTAGGTGCTTCAAAAACAAAATATTTCATCTTTTGAATGTGAATAGGATCAATATTCCTTAGAAGAGTATAATTCTCCAAGGCCATGTTTTGATAACATCAAGAAAGTACAATATCTAGGAGGCAAATCATTCTCACATGAAGAAGCTATTGAAGACCATTGGATGAATGCCATAAATGACTACGATATCCAAATAAGGGATTATTGTAGGATGAATTTGTACTTGGCAAAAAAAAACCTTAAAAATAAAGATTATATTGGAGATATTGCAACAAGACTCAAGGGAGTTACTTGATCCTTTTTTTAATGCAGATAAAATTGGGGAACTGACCATTATGAATGCTGAGGTTGACAAGCCTATCTAGCCAAAGGTAGAGGGAAGAAAGTCACCATCCCTACCTTTTCATCTCAGTCTCCTATAAGATTGAAAATGGTGTACCAACTTGACAGACTAGTTGGATAGTATCACACTTAGGAGAAAAGAGGAAAGGGAAAAAGAAAGAGGAATTCTCCTCAAAGAGTGGTACTTGAAGAAGGTGATGTCTCAAAAGCTCCACAAGGAGAAGAAAACATACAAGGGCCGGATAATACTAAAGCCACACAAGCCTAGGGTGATCCTTAATTTCCACCAGTTGCACCAAGCCAAAGGGAAACAAAGGTTGAGATTCAAGATGTTTCCCCACCTCAAACAATAGAACAAGCATCCTACTCTATGCCTAAAAAGAGAAGAAAGATCAAGACTGTGGTTAAAAAGAGGTGAAGGGTGATTAGGAGAGTAGTTCCTATCCCATCCATCCTTGAACTTGTTCCTGAAGAAGATGAAGAGGATGATGATGAGGATGATGTATCTTTGAATAGGAGGACCCAACTAGCTAGAGCCACATAATAGGAAAGAAGAAGAAGTTCTATGGTTATGCCCTTATCAATACCAGAAGAACCTTTGCAAACTATGACATTAGAGGATGAAATGCAAAAATTCATTAATGATCAAGATATTGAGGAGAATGATGTCTTTAAGATGTCACACTTTGATTTCATACTCATAGGAACTAAATTAGTTAGGGATAAGATCTAGGATACACCAACGGACCAACCTTAAAAAGAGGATTGGACTTAGATGCCCCCTGAGCCACAAGGACCTGAGATGGTTCTAGAATCCCAACCACAAGTCACAGTTTGTGTTGACAAGGGATTGGCCACCCCTCTACCACCAAACATGAAAGAAGAATGAGTTCAAGGAGAACATGATGAAGAACCCCAACAAGTATCTACTAATGAAGTCTTGGAAGAGGGACAAATAGGTGAGCAACCTCAACAAGCTTCCTAGGATACATAGGTGAGAACTGTGGGTTCCACTAAAATAGAGATTGTGGAAGAAGAGCCACCGCAAAGTGAGAAAACCCTAAAGAGGACTGATAAGGGAAAGGGGGTAGCTGAAATGACTCCTTCATCCTAAAAAATAAAGACCTCAATGGAGCAGATCCCAAGATGGTTCCAAAAAAAATGATAAGAAATAAGAAGCAATAATTCAATGCAGATGAGGAGGATATGATAGAGTTAATTGACGTTCTTCCAAAACCTGGGTTTCCATCAAAGGATGCAAGAGCATTAGCTTTTATCAATAGTGACCAGAACCTAGATTTGTTTACATAGGTGGCTATTCCTCCTGATATAGAAATAGAAGATTTGGATCCACAAGACTATCAAATTAGAAAGGTTATTCTTAGAAAGCCTACATTGGATATAGCTAAGCTGATGGTCACGATGGGAATGAAAGAAGTATTTTGAAGTTTAGAGCAGGAAGGGGCATAATTGATAACACTCTAAAGAAAAAATGAAATCTTAAAGGGATATTTAACCGAAGTGTTTGTCCATTAGATCTTGAATACCTCAAAGATACTTTAAGTGTAGTAGTTGAAAGGAGAGATAGGGGTGATGAGATTGGATCCATTTTTGAATGCCCATCAGCAATGGCAAGAAAGTTTTGAAGAGAAGGGTGTACTCATTATTCAAGGAAATCTTAAGCTAATACATATCATGCAAGAGAATGTAGATAAAATGGTAGCAATTTTGAATCAAGATTTTAGTCTTATGGATGAGGTACATACTTGGCAAAATGATTTAGAGGTGTTACAGGTAATAAAAGGCCATAGATTTAGAATGCTAATGGATGTATATATGGCAGAAGAGTTAGATTTAATTGATGATTGGATTGAGAAAATAGTGGATAGCAATAAACTAATGGAATCATTACATGCAAAGATCCACCGGTTCAAGGACCAAGCCCGAGAGTAAATTTTGAAAGTAGAGAAGCACTATAGTGATGCATGTCTAGACATTTTTAAAGATGATGCATGTGAGAAGTTGATACCTGTAGAGATAGTAGTCCAAAAATTTAGGAAGATTTTTGAAGAAGTTTCTACTAATGAAGATATTTGGCAAGCATTCAGGATAGAAGAAGCTTTGCTAAAGCTGGATACTAAACTCAGGGATTTTGCTAAGATCCGTATTGAGGTAGATAATTATAGGTAGAATGTCAAATATAAATATAATGCCTTAGATTTACCAAATGTAGAAAAGGTCACTGAAATAATAGAGAAATTCAAGGGCAAGCATCCAGTCATAGATTTGGTATGAAGGGGGACAAAACCCAGAAGCCAGAATTTCAAATTTGTCACTTAGTGAAATTTTGCATTTTTGGACCCTTGAGGTGCGCTACTACATTGGTGTGATAGGTGCATTGCTATGTGGGTGCACCAGGTGCATTGCTACACCAAGTGTGTTGGTGCACTTTTTGCAACAATGTGTTGGAAGAATTTTTTTGAAGTCAGAGGTGTGCTTATTCAGAGGTGCACTGAAAATCAACTGCTAGTTCCAAAAATAGAGCTTTCCATGCATCGAAAACACATTCTGACAAAATTTTAACTTCGACAAACACCTAGTGAAGATGGAGCTTCTTTTTTTGGCACTTGTAGATACTCCTACATCGACTAAAGGCTCTCTTATTCTTATTTTCTCATAATTTCTTTGTTTTAAAACATGTAAAGGCTCGTGTATCCAATTAATGATATAAAAATGGATGGAGTCCTACTAAGCACTAGTTTTATAGTTAGTTTGTACATGAATAGATTTGTTTTATTAGTTTAGAAGCATATGATTGTATGAAGATATCTCTCACTCTCAACACAAATTGAGGAGATGATTTTTCATAAATACAAGAGTGTAATATGTAATCAAGGCTGCCATTAGTTTGTAATAGTATATGCTTTTGGTGCTTGCATTTGGAGTCTAGTGATTCTTGCCTAAGTGTGTCATATTTTTGTGAATGTATGTTCATGGAATTGTGATTTAGCCAAAAGTTTATTGCATAATTTCTAGTCATGTGATATTTTAATTATGGTGTTTGCTATGGGTTTACAAATTTTGCTAACGTATCTAGTGTAGAACAAGATTTTAGTGTGCAAGGAACATTAGCAATAATAGAAACATTCACAAACATAAACTAAATTCTCATATAAGCTTAGACAAAGAAAGCAAACAAGAAATGTAAACCTCAAAAGAGAAAACACTCCATGCTTCTTTGATTTTGTAGATGCGTCCTTTGATGTGGATGTATGCTCAAGATGCTCAAAGTTGCTTCAATGGTGGATGGGTAATGGCAAATTGGTAGCTTTGTGAGCTCTCAATTTGGCATTATAAGGGTAAGATTGATGGCTTTTGTTCTCAAAATAGCATGGTAACTTTAGCTCAAAGATTGTTGGTGAAATGGCTTGGGATGGGATTCAATTTATAGGCCAAGGGGTAGAGGATGGAGGGCTTAGATGCAAGGATGGGGAAATGGTTAAGGGGGGCTAAGATGCACTCAAAGGGGAGCACATGGATTGTGCTTGTTTAGCACCAATGGGAAGGTGACACTTGTCACAAGGAGGATGAGTGCGAGAGGGTAGGGTAAAGGGTTGGTTAAAGGCATGATGAGTGGGGTTGAGTATGTAAGAGAGATGTAAGAGGAATGAGTGTGGAAGAGGGAAGAGTGTGAAAGATGGATGTAAGAGTCATGAGTGGGCTTGTAAGAGTCTTTTATGGTTTGTAAGAGCACTCATGACTTGGTGGTTGGGATTTTTGAGGGAAGACTTTGGTTTGGATTAGGAAAGTCTTAAACTTGTTTAAGGAATGTGACAACATTAGGGGGTGGATTAGGCTTGGGTTTAGGATTAGATTAGAGATGTTAGAGATGTGCAAGTGGATGGCATTAATGAGGGTGGGTGAGTTAGTGGCTAAGCTAGGTTAGTATGGGTGGATGGGGTGGATTAGGCTAAATGGAGGATTAGGGATAAGTTAGGGGTTTTTAGATTTGAAGATTTTATTTATCAAATAGATTTATTTAATAAATGGGGATTTTTGGAATTAGATAGAAGAATAGGATTTAATTGATAAATAATAGGTTATTTGATTCATCAATTAGGACTATAGATGATTAATTAAATTAATCAACTAGGGATGGCAAAGGATTAATTAAATAAAAATTTAATTAATGATGCCTTTAGAGATAACTAAATAGGATTACTAAAGAAGTGTAATCAAATTTAGGTGTCTACATCTAGATCGAGAAGAGATCACCATCTTTGTTCCTTCATAGCTTTTTGTCTCGCATGAGCACACTTTTTGTGGCCTTATGATCTGATGAAAAGTGAAACATCATACGGTTACCAAAGTTCTCATAGATGATTGCATCAGTGGAATTAAGGAAGTGCTGGTCCTATTTTCATTAGTTACCCACAGATCTTTTCAAAGGCTTAATGCACAGATGTGTTGTTTCTGTAGTTTGTGTCTATTAGGATTTATTTTTCATGTTATTTTCTTAAACTTCTTGTTACCCTATCCTTTTTATTTTCTTTACTAACCCCTTGTTAAATTAGGAATTCATATTAGTTGCATTGTTAGATTGCATTCATTGAAAAATAGAAAAATACAAGAACATAGTTCTATTTGCGTGTTTTATTTTGAAGCAGCGAACAAATTCAACATCTTATCTAAAATTATTAGAACCAACAAAGCCATCCTCATGAACATTCACATTTATCTTCAACCAAGTGAATTCTAGTAGGTCACAAGATGACCCATAACCTTGGAGTTGTTCCTCAAGATTAACTTTTCAAGAGAGGAGTTTGATAGAATTCCTATCAGTAAGCATTGTGCAAAATGATAGCTCAATAGAAGTGGCACTAGAAGGAGGGAATCTTAACATTCAGATTAGAAATTTTTTTTGTCAAAACTTCAAAATTTTGCACTTTTTACAAGTTCAAAAAATATTCTAAGTTTTAGAGAAATTTAGGTGCACTATTGCACTGGTGCACCAAATTCTAGAGTGTTCCTTATTTGTGAGAAATTTTACTTCTATATAGGTGTATTTTTTCTAGAATTGATGAAAATTGGAAGAACCTAATCCAGAATCCCCATTTTAGCAAACTTTAAGATCTTCACAAAGTGCACACAAGTTCCTCGAGCTCACCCATTTCTACAAGCCTCGTAGTGAAAAAGGATTTCCTTGAACTCTACTACTTCCATTTGACATTTCATCATCTTCTTTAGCTCTACTTCCACTATAGCCACCTGAAAGACCACCAAATATCCCAACAATTCCACCTCCACAACAACTACCCCTCGGTCCACCAAATACTCCAATGGCCTTTTTTGCAAATGTTATAGACTCACCCATCAACTTGATAGGTGTACTCAATGATCTTCCTAAGAATCTTGAGAAGTTTTTCCCAAGGTTCATCTATGGAGAGATAAGAACTACTAAAGATCGCATCAAGGTATTCAAGGAAATTTACAACCGAAAGTAGATTGCTAATGAGAATGTGGTTCTTTGATTATTCCCCTACTCTTTGGGGGAATTTTCTTTTAATTGGTATGTAAATCTACCACCTAGGTGCATTACAAATTGGGATACTTTTGAAAAATTATTCATGGAGCAATTCAAAACTTTCATCAATCCCACTGTGATACATCAATAATTCATATAAATCAAAAGGGACCCAACTGAAACAATTTTGCACTTCAACCATCACTTTCATATGGCATACCACAAGTTGGAAGCACCATACACTATACCAGTTGCAACTACTATTTAGATTTATCTAAATGCTATGGACCATCTTATTACTATCTTTCTAAGAAGACTTCCTACAAAAAGCATCAATACATTGGAAAGAGTCTTTGCAGAAGCAATTACCTTCACTAGGCAAGCCAATCCTAATGAAGGAGGATTGATGCTTCCAGCTCAAGCCATTGCAACAACGCCAACATACCTAGTCAAAACACCTACAATGTCTAGCTAGTTCATACTTATAAATCTAGTTTCTCTATAGTAGGTTCCCGCTCCACAAAATTTAGCTTTGACATATCCAGGGTATGAACCTTTGAAAGCTACTTTCTTTGAACAAAAGGCAACAATTTTTGCAAAAATAGACAACAATTTTGCCTTTGAATTTGGTCAGCTGAAGAAGACCAATGCACAAATGAACAATGAGCTGACTCATTTAAGATTTTTGCAAGGAAATAATAACAACTTTCAAAGAAATAGTGATGGTCCTTACAACAATAACAATTACAATAAGAATTACAATAGGAATTTTGCCAGAAAAAACAATTCTAGTGGTAACAACAATACAAGAAATAATGCTAGGGGAAGCAACTTCAATCCTCCTAATTGTAACAATGGCTTCCAAAAATAGAACCGATAATGGAACACTCATCCAAATAATGGAAGCATTCCTACAGATAACAATAACAACAATGTTCAATATGATGATTTCAATCAATATGACAATGTTCAAAATGCATCTAACGATGATGGTTCGTACTACAATGGAAATCAAGAAATGACTCAAAATTTAGAAGTGAATGACAACATCCCTCATATGCAGTTTAATTCTATGCTACTAGATTCCTATGATTCTACATAGAATGCATAGGTCAAACAACTAGCTAACGAATAATTGTTATTTCCATTTAGTCAAGAAGCAAACATTGAATCTGAAGAGATGTTTTCTTTTCACAATGATAATCAGAACACATACAATCTATGAAGTAGAAAAGAACCCTTGATAGATGGAATTCCTCTAGGACTACAACCAACTCCTCCTAATCCAAAAGTGAGTAATAATCTAGTACCAAGCAGGCCCCTATATGGAGGACAATAGAATTAGGATCAAGCAATAGTGCCAACAATCTTAAAAAATCTAGCTTGGTCTACTGAGAAATATAATGCAATGGAAGATTTGAAATGAACAAAGGCCAATATTTCCATGTTTGACATGTTGTAAAATTGTCCTCAACAATGAGAAGTACTAATGAAAACTTTGGATCATAAAAAGGTACCCCATAATATTATTACTACTCCTCAAAAGATAGTATCTCAACAAGTCAATGCTTTAGAAGCAATGCCAACTATGTTCAAAGACAAGGTTGAGGTGCCTCCATTTCTACTTAGCATCAGGATATATGGAAGAATCTTCATAATTGCTTAATTTATTTAGGAGCCTCATGTAATGTAATGCCAATATCAATTGCAAAAAGGCTAGGAGTCACTCCCTAGCCTTCCAATCGAATAGTGATATAGTTAGATAAAATAGAGGTGAAAGTCATCAGAGTTTTGAAAGATGTTTGAATGTAGTTGATAGTTGACCCTTGAATTCAAGACATCATTGATATACATGTGGTTGATATATGTGAGACATATGGAATGCTATTAATGATAGAGTGGACGAAATGCCTAAGGGGATGGTTTTCTATGTATTTTACCAAATTATGGTTATCATGGAAGGGGTTGAACAATCAAATCAAGATAGATGTAGAGCCAAAGTTAAAAATAATGATTACAGAATATAATGCTTTGAATGAGGTGGCAAATCAGATTTGGGCTCTTACTATAAAGCCCACACTAGTACCCTATTCTAGATCCTGATGAAATAAAAATGGTTAGGAGTTAATTGAGTTAATTGAGTTATGATTTACATTTTGTTTTTCTTACGAATCATGATTTAAGGGATCCTATAGGAGACTAATGTAGATTTTGATACTCTCTCTAGTAACATTAGTTCAATAAGATAAGACCATATGGAAATGAGATTTAAAATGTTCAAGACAAGAACTTGACCATGAGACACTATGGATGATCTACTAGGCAGTTAGGAAGGATAAAATAACATTTGGCCTACTAAGAACAACTATGAGTATAGGTTATGATGACAATCAGATATATGGATATGCTTGAAAATTGGTTCTAAATTATTATGACATAATTAATGAAACATTCTAACAGTCTGTGGAGTTAAACTTGGAAAATCACACAAACCCCTCATAATGTGAAAAAGGGTTATTGCTAGGAACGTCACTATGTTTAACTTGATCTAAAGTTACTAGTTAACTGGTCTGCACATATCCATTTTATATTGTTTTTAGAATTCACTAAAGATGACTTAGAATTTCATTGTTATGTGAGAAAGAGTTGTGATGATACTCTGATTGAAAAGGATTTATATTAAGAAAGATTACTATTGATACACATATTCGATATTTCAATGTTTTAAATATTTTATGAGAATGGTAATGTAATGTTTTGCATATGCACTTAGATGAAAGTTAAATGGAATATGATATTGCAATTTTTTATTGATAGTACTTAGAACATAAATGATTAGATGATAATTAATTATATACGTTAATGAGAAGTATGAGATGTTGGATCTATGCTGTACATGTTTGTATGTATCCTATATTATTTTATTGGGTTACTGATGTTAAGTTGAGTGTGCAGGAAAGTTGACCCATGGAGATTAATGTGGAAACAAGGTTCAATCTTATGTGAATACAATAAAGCCAAGGTGAATCTTTGGGAGATTCAAAACCTCATTGTATTGTGTTTATTTCATAATGTGATTGTGCATGAGTGTTATAGATAGAGAGCATGATTAATTAGGGACATGTCATCGTAATGTGTAAAGTGTTTTTATGTGTGTGTGTCATTTGACACTTGTATTGTCTATGTGTAATGACATGTCAAATAGGGTTCTTTGGCATGAAGTCACTTAACCTAAGCCTAACCCTCATTGCAAAATCAATTAAACCACCTTGGAGAGTGTTAGGAAGAGTCATCTTCTTGATAGAATTTAAGTTATAAGTTGACAAGAACTTTAGAGAGCCTAAAGTGATTCCTAAGTGTTAATTTGTGAAAATAAGTTACCCACATGGTAATAGTATGGGTTGGGGGTTTAAATATAACCATAGGTGGGTCTAGGGGACCTAGAGGACCCTCAAAAAAAAGTCATTTCCAGGCCAATTCGAAAATCATATTATCACTTGACTTCTTCCCTCATTACACCACTTGGTTAAGTCCTCATTGGTGGAAAGACAAAAGAAAGTAAGAGAGGTAGGTGAGGATGAAAGTGAAGGTCTTTATAGGGAGTTTGTGCCAATCTTGGTGATTCATTCACCCACTCTCTAATTTTAGAGACCCACAAGGATTGGAAAGGAGAAGTTTGGAAGCCAAGTAGGAAGAGGTCTTCATTCCATTGCCATAGCTTGTAAGCAGGTTAGTGCTTCATGCCATGCTTTTTTTATATCATATAATTGAAATTGGAAAATTGTAAGAGTGCCTTTTTTAGGATTGTTCTTGGGATTCTTGTGTTGTGTTGTCTTGTGAGGGTGTGTTTTGTTCATGAAATTTCTTGGGGTTCCTTTAAAAGTTTCTTGTGTTGTTTGTTTGTTGAAAGTTGTTCATGGGTGTGAAGGCTTCACTCACCCTTGGGAGGGAAGAGCAAGCCTTGGGTGAAGGGGTTAGTTGGGCTTGTGATATAGTTGAGAACCTTGGAGTATGGCCTCCATTGTATGCCATTGTTTTCATAATTTGTTAAGGATAGTAAGGAGAGTGATGGTGTGATAAGAAGGTTGAGGAAGTATGGAAATTCAAGGATTCTTTGGTTGATGGGAATATGACTGGAGAAAGTTTGTGAAAGCCTCGAAAGGGCATGAAAACTTGTTGTTTGTGAAAGCCCCTAAAGGGCATGAAAATTGTTATGTTAGCTTTGGTATGCAATGGAAAGTCTCCTAATTGAAAGACCACCTTCACCCAATGTTATGATTCCATTTGTGAATCATTGTGCAAACCTTGGTTGGGGTTGTAAATGTGTTGCTAAATGTGCGATCTTGTTAGTTCATGTTGCCATGGTAATGTTTGGATGTATCCTAATTGAGCCTTGTTTCCCCTAGTGCGTGGGTGGTCTCCTTGAGGCCTAGGTTGGGAGGTGAGCCTCCATGGTTCATTATTTTTATCTCTTATCTGAAGGTCCTTATTGAATGATTCTTGAAAACTTGGAGCTCTCAATGACTTCCAGGTGCATAGGAGCTGAAAACATTCTTGTTGTATTTTGAGTTGAAGCTATGAGTAAAATTGAATAGCTTTAGTGCTTTCCATTGTCAAGAAGTTTTGGAGAAACATCTAAGTTTAAGGAGTAGAATTTCTATTGTACTAGCTAACTAAATAAATCTCACCACCTTTTATGTATGGGAAGAATCATTGATGGAAACATGTAAAGTGTGTGAGGAGATAAGTAGTCTTGGTTATTTAAGTTGATGTGTTTCTTCTTATCTATTTAGATTGCAAGAATGACTCTCATTATCATGAAAGGATAGAATTAACTACAAGTATCAGATCATATAATGGTATTGGCATGGAAATTTTATTTCAATTTCTTTAAATAAATTGAGATGCATGCATACTAGCATTAGATCCTTATAGATGAATGGAATACTAGCTCTTGAGCAAATGATTTACTCAATTTCAATACTTATAGATTAGAATTAATTCAGTTTGATTCATCTAAGACTTCCAACATGTTTTTCCATATGTTGTTTTAAATTGAGTCCCTTGTCCAAATGATCTAATAATTTTATTAATTTAAAATGTAAGAATAAGTTTAATGATTCATAATGTATCATTATAATAATCTATGGTGGATGACCTCTATTAAGGGAGAAGAAAATCAAAATAATACATATAAAGTGTAAGGAACATAAAAACTAACTAGCTGAAGGTGCCCATTTATCTCTTTGGAATTTATATGGAAAGGTAACTAAATTCCATCCTTCTATTACAAAGTAATATTTATTATATTATTTAAATATACATTATATTATTTAGTGGTTATTTTGGTTAGGAGTAGAATAGATAAGATAAACAAGTAGGACACTTAATTTTGAATATGTTGATACATAATTTCTTGGCCATTGCCATTGTTCTTAGCCAAAATTAACGATGTTTTGATGTCAATATAAGGAGGTACACGATTAGATGGTAATCTAATCGGGATAATAATTGCACAATGACTCCAAGCATAGTAGCTTTGATTTAATAATTGATTAATTTAATAATTGATAATGATAATGTTAGCATTTTCATGAAAGATGTAACCGAAGAATAGGGGCTATGGGTGTATTTAAGTTACAACTATAATACTAGTTAAATAATACTAGTAAGTATAATAATAATTGATATAAGGGTAACCCTAATACTGATGGAAGCAAATTGATTAATGATCCATCCTCTCATTGTAGTTATCATGGCTATCACTGTTATATTTACATAATTGGGATCACACCTGCACATCAGAGTGTCTTGGTTTATGTACAGAACAATAAGGGCTCATAATCTAAATTCCCTGGTGGAGCCATCTTGATCCATTAGTGAACTTAAACAACTCCAAGTTTAAATATGGATAGTGTATCCTCTTATTTGATCGACACATTCAAAATAGTCAAGCAACTTTCGAATCTTCATTGTAAACTATAAACTTAGAATGCAACTCACACATTTAATTACACATAGTAACAGTCAAGTATAACCACAACCTGATAGGAGTGTAAACCCCTGCATAGTGTACACCAAATCATTCAGCTAAATAATAAATGTTAATGTATCTTTTAAAGTAAAAAAATAAAATTGGTTGTGTTCTTCTATCAAAATTTGTGGCATGACACTTACAAAGTGTTGGATTTTGATTCAATTTCAACCAAAATATCAGATGATCAAAATGAAAAGTCCAAGATTTCAATCCCAAAGAAGGAACTCATAACATAATTCATTGATAACATGGTGGCTAATTTACAATGTTTATGAGAAGAAGCCAACCCTCGTATTCTACTTCTCCCAAGATTTTGCCAGTTACATAAAGTTAGCCATTCAGAGTTCAAATGTTCATCATGCCAAGAAGTAGTTGCTAAGGTATTAACACAAATGATGGAAGTAAAGAGTGATAACACCCTAGAAGATGAACATGTAGGTGTATATGAGCAATGTTAGTATGCTAATAGAAACCAAATTTAAATAAAGCTTCTACAAACTAAACAAAATTCATAAACTTCAAGATAGACTAAGATGAGCTCTCAATTGAAAATATGAGCCATTAATGGGCTCTCTCAATGAGAAGCTCTCTTGTTGAGTGGCTTTATCTAAATGGATAGGATGTATGCTCAATATGCTTCCAAAGACTTCAATGGATGATTGTGGATTTTTGGTGTGGATAGATGGCTTTAGTATGGATTTGGCTCTCAAAATAGCATTATAACTTTACTTCATGGATTGTGTTATTTTGCAAAGGGGAAGGATCCAATTTATAGGCAAGAGGCTTGAGGGATTAAGGGCTAAGATGCAAGGATGGGAAAAAGCTCGTGGAGGGCTCAGATTGCATGAGAAGAGAGCACATGGATTGTGCTTCTTTATAGCCAATGAAAGAGTGACACATGTCACATGGTGAGAGGATGGAGAAAAGGGCAAGGATGAGTCAACAAAGGAGGCTCAAGAGATAAAATCTTCATAAAGACCCTCATAATGACTTGTAAGAGCAATAAAAGGGCTTGTAAGAGTCATTTATGACCTAGTGGACTTCATAAAGTTTTATGGTTGAGATATTTTGAGGGTGATGAGAGAAAATTCAACTTGGACTTGATTAGGAAGGTTTTAAGCTTGCTTAGGCTTGTGCAAATGATTAGAGGATGGATTAGGATGGTTTAGGATTAGCTTAGGGATAGGCAAGTGGATGGCATTTAATGAGGGTGGGTGAAGGAGGAGATATTTGTTAACTTTGGCTTGGGTTAGGAAGTTTTAACTCATGTTTAGGGAATGTGACAAGGTTAGGAGGGGATTAGGATTAGTTTTAAAGACATCTTCTAGAAGAGTCTAGACTTTGGACGAGGATAAAGACTTTCTAGAATAGTCTAGAATTTCCTAGGATGAGGATGAAGACTTTCTAGAAGAGTCTAGAACTTCTTAGGATGAGGATAAATTAGATTTTTAGGAAATAAATAAAGTTTTATTTATTTCAAGGGTTTGGGTTGAGGAGATATTTATTAAAACTTTTTTAATAAACATGAGGATTAATATTTAATTTTAATTAAATATTTTGAGTTGGGGTTAGGGGTAGGAAATGATAAGATTAGCCTTTAATCGAAATTAAAGAAGGATTAGAAGATTTTGGAAGAGGTTATTGGTCATAAGAAAATTGGCCAAGTTTTGGGCAAAAAATAAATTTTTTATTTTTTAAAGGATTTTTGGTCAATTTATTAATTAAATAATTAATAAATAAGGAAATAATGTTTAAATAAGATTTAAACATTTTTGGGAGGGATTCCTTAATTAAATATTTTTAATTAAGATAAAGGGATTTAATGGCATAAAAATTAATTAATTAATTAATTAATTAATTAATAAATGATGATGTCATCAGGACTTTTTTAGAAAATAAAAATACTTTATTTTCTAAAGGTTTTTAGGTGTCTACATTTTGCCCCTCTTTGATGTGATGCCGCAAGTGGCATGGCATCAAAGATAAGAAAATAAGATGCCCAAGGCTAGAGCAGAAGAGGAGAGAATGGACTGTGAGATGCCCCCTCAAGAAGGCGGTGAGGAGAGAAAGCGAGGCTCAATGACTTCTTGAAAAGTACAAGAGTCCGAGATGAGCAAGAAGACTCAAATTTTCTTAAGAGAAAAGGTTTGGTTAGCTCAAACTCTCACTACGGGAGAATGATAAAGGGAGAATCAGAGGCACAAGAGGAAGCAAGCTTAAGATCTCAGGGATTGCAGAGGATGAAGGAGCGGAGCGCTATAAAAGGAATCCAGGATGGGGAGATGGAGGTGAAGGAAAACCATTGAAGCTTTTTGAGCGGGGAGATACTTCAAAGAGAAGTACCACCATATAGTTGAGCACTAGATTTGCTATAGGACTGTTGGTTAATTGCCAAGGTTACCAAGAACATCAAGGCCTTTTCGCCAATTGCCCAGAGGACTGACGAACTGACTCAAAACAAAAACACAAGGATTGCCCTAGCATCACACATGAATCCTAGAGGAAGCAGTGTGGAAACGACACTGGGTAACCCACAAGCAAAAAAGAAAACAAGCAAAAGACATGATCAAGACCTTACGCTCTGATTGCCCCATTCACAGTATACCATGATATGGAAGATCGTGGCAACCTTGAGGAGGGAACAAGGAGATTGCTTGGAAAAGATATTTCAAGACCCAATAGGGAAGAGTCCAAATCAAAAGAAAGCAAAAATCCAAAAGAGAACCGTTTGCCAACGAGATGGGTAGGATGAGGTACTAACGGACCAAGATCAGACATGAGGAAAGCTATATCCTGCAAGGACCTATCGGAGAGCACCTAAGCTGGTGGATTTGGATGAGTGATGCATCTAGCAAACTGAACTAAGAAAGATAACACTTTGGTGATAGGAAATCTAGCTAAAGGATGCATTGGAATAGCTAACCAAGATGTGCGATGTGTGCAAGATGCTGATCAAGGAGGAACTGAGACAAAAGCTAGATAGATACAATGGTACTAAGCTAAAGAGGATGTACAAGCTAATGGACCAAGATATTTACAAGCTGAAGCTGACCAAGATAGTTACAAGTAGGCAAAAGCTCAGGATGATAGGATAGCGGGATGGCTCAAGTTGGTGCAAGATGCGAAAGCTAAGGATGGAGTGATAGCGAAAGATATGGATTTGGCAGGATGCATCCAATGATGATGATAGATCTGTGACCAAGGATAGCTAGAGGAGCAGGATGAGATGGATGGATAGGATGGTAGATAGCTAGGATTATGATGGATATAAAGAGATGACATTGGGTTTGCATGAGATAGCCTAGAGCTAGATACCAATGACAAGGGAGGATGGACAAGACAAGATCTCCAAGGAATATAGTGCCCCCAATCAGAAGATAACATGCAGAAGGAGGTCTTATGATGGATTTGATAAGATTGAAGCTAGGATGGAAAAAGCTGAAGGGGCTAGGGAGATGGATGATAGCTAGGATGATTGGCTGAAGTTGCAGGAGATTAGTAGACGGTGTGAGATGGAAGATGGAGGGTGGAGGATAGGTGGATAGATTGGAAGATGGATTTGGATGTCAAGAGATGACCAAAAGCATGAGGGTGATAGGCTAAGCTAGGGATGGCGGGATTACGCATGATGCTTGTTTGCTAAGTTTTCATCATGGTACTTGTCCAAGGCGCTTGAATTGCCAAGTTTTCACCAGTGGACGCTTTATTTTTCTTTACTTTTTTTGACTTTTTGACTTTGGACTTAGCTGGAATGATTTTGGCTTTCTTCAGCTATTTTGGCTTTTTTGGGATTTTTCGCTAGCTGTTGGAATGTTCAATTTTGTTGCTAGCTGTTGGTACACCGAATGTGTGATTTATGCAATAGATCGGATTAGATGGGATTGATGGTAGGAGATGGAGGGACGAAAATGCTAGAAAGGAGCATGAGATAGGGATGCTTGCAAGAGAAACATTGGCACATGTTGGAATGGGTGTGAAAAGAGCATATGGGGGATAGATGGTAGATGCAGGCGTGATGGAGGATTTGTGGAAGCGTGCTTGGGGATATAGGCACCCAAGATGGAGTTAGGAGATGGGGGACATGAGTCACTAGATGGGGGATTAGCAATGGTGGATGCCATTATGCATTGGGTTTCAAATTTTTTCTTGGGGATCCACATGGTTTTGGATTTTCTTTTCATAGGCTTTTGCATTGTTTTGCATTCTTTGATTGGATTTTTCCTTTTTGGAGTATGTCTTTTAGAATAGACATATGATTGCCTAGGATGTGGATTTTTAGCTTTATGCATTTTGAAGTTGGCATTCACATTACTGTGGTAAGCTTTGGGAAGATGGTTAGGAGAAGCTTTGTGAGATGGAGAGGATATGAAAGAGCATGTAGGGGGATGATGATGGATGATGTGCCCTGATATGTGCCTTTGTTGATCTTGCATAGAAATGGATGGAATAGGATTTTTATGATGGCTGATAGGAGGATGGAGGATGGTAGATTTTGGGACATAGGGACCCAAAATGGATTTAGCGGATGAAGGGGGGATATGGTAGGTTGTTTTGGGTTGCAAATATGGTGGAGGGGGGATGACATAAGATTTCTTGAAGGAGTGATGGGAGGCTGGCATGGTGGGCTTGGAGATAGGCTTGGTTTGGGGGTGTGGTGTACCAACACCTTTAGATGGTGAGCCTTTGGATACATATCCAAGACCATGAAATCCTAGATTTTTTTGTGCAATAATAGGCTCTCTGATTCCTTGCTGTTGTGGTCCTAAACCTTGACCTTGATAATTCCATCGATTGAGCATTTGAACAAGCTGAGGAAACTTTTTTCTTGCAGAAAATGGTAGAAGTGATTTATTAGGTGTATTGAAATGGGGAGATATTGTTCTTAATTCTTCTGCTGAGAGAGGGCCACTATGAATGAATGTAAGTGAACCAAGAGGGTAAATTATAGATGGTGGAATAGCTTGGATAGGTGGTAAGATGGAAGCATGGAGCGGGGGAGATGGAAGGATAGGATCTTGATGTAGCTGGTGGGATGACAAGATATCTTGTAGTGGAGGAGATATGGCTTGAGGTTTTGGAGATGGAGGAGATGGTGACTGCACTATGGATGGAAGACATGGTACGATGATATCTTCATTTATGCTTTGGGGGATGTCAACATGCTTTTGGGTAGGATCTTGATAGGATTGGTTTGGAGTGGATGGTGCGATAGGAGGTGAAGGGATGGATTCTTCAAAGGTAGTAGATGGATAGATAGGGGATTCAATAGTGGAGATGGGTGAGTAGAAGATGGATGCATAAGGGTCATTATGAGAGATTTGGGAAATGCTTGGAGGCGATGTGGATAGGATTTGGAGGGATTTGACAGGTGGTGGGATTTTGATGCTTGCGGGAAGTGGAAGGATTTTAAGCAATTTGATGGATGGTATGGGGATGATAGCTATGGGAGATGGAGGTGATATTATAGATGGGGAAGCTTCATCACTGACTACTTCACATGGTTGGATTAGATGACATGGCTTATCGACTGTTGGAGGCAACTTTTCTTGTATTTCCTCTAGGAGATTCCTTGGAGACTCGTGTGTCGAAGGTGGAGGTGGATTGATAGGAATAGCTAGTGTGATGGGGGTGGAAGATTGGAAGCTTGGTTGATGGGGTGATGGAGGGGAAGCTGGAATATCGGATGGCATGACTAGATAGTTTGGAATAACTCTTGGATTTTGGGGGATGCTTGGGGGAATGTTTCTAAGGCTTTCAATATACCCGTCATAGTCAACAAGATTTTCATCATCATTGGAATAGGAGGTGGCGGGAGCAAGGACAATGCGACCAAACACATCATGATAGGATTGGTACTTTATGCTTTGATGATGAGTTTGATGGGGATGGGGTCTTGCATATGGATGAACACGGAAGCTCATGGTTGGATTTGGATTAAGCACAGATTTTGGATTGGCTGATGAAAGATTTCCTAGGGAGAGTCAAAACTGTATGACAGACCTAAGGAGGATTGGCTGGAGATTTTTGTCTTTCTTGTGGGTGGAAGACTTCAAGGGTATGCTATCAAAAAGTGAGAGTTTTGCTTTCCTATGTGCAGGATTCGTGGTGATTGTGTCAACTTAAGGATAGACTAGTGATCCTATGGCATGACATGAGATTGACCACTTGTGGATCCTAATATTTAGCTCAAGGTGATGAGGGATACAAGTGACAAAGCTGGATTACCCTAGACAATGCTCTGTCAAAGGGATAACCTTGGTGAGATTGGTTGATTGGTAGGATTGATTGGATAGAAAAATCTAGCAAAGTGACAACAACTCTTTAAAGGCTTGGGTGATTTTGGATTGGGTTGCTAGCTAGTTGGGGGGATGATTTGGATGGACTTTGGATTTGGGATTGTTCTAAAGAAAAGAACTAGATAGATTCGATTGCATTGGGGGAGCTTGGATGATTTTTTGATAAGGCAGTGACTACGCTAAGTATGCCTTGAGTTGGGAGATTTCTGCTTTTTTAAGATTTCGACCAAAATTTGCAAACATTCATTCAAAAGCTATGAACAAAAAAGCAGACAAAAGTTTTGGAGCAAGCACATCAAACACACCAACATCCTAGCAAGCTTTCTACAAGGATGAAATTTGGTTTAGCTAGGGAGTCCTCGATATACACAAGGTACGTGAGGCCCAAATCTGTAGATGAAACCAAAAAGATGTCACATAGCCGAGAGGAGCGGTAACCCACTTCTCCTCTTTCACTTCTCAAGGGTATAAAGTTCCTTGAGGCTTAGCCCGAGTGACAAAATCTTGATTCCAAGAGAGGTGTCTTTGGATTCACCTCCCAATTTTTATACTCCGCCGGAACGCTGGAGTTGAGGTCGTCCCAAGGGGTGATGAAATCCCCAAGCAGGCCTCCTAAAAAGTGTAAAACAAGACCACATACATGATCTTGGGCTTTAAAAGACACACATTCATTCCAATTGATGATTTAGATTTTGTAAGCTATGATTGAAGACACTTGTGATTATGGCATACAATGTTCATTCCAATTTGACAGCGTCATTAGCATAATGGAAGTCGAGAGATCGTCAACATAAGAAATGCGAGCGTCATTGAAAATGCGTCAAAACCATGCGATGTTCATTGATTGTTAGGCATTCAAGATTGAGTGTGAGTTTGTTTTAAGCCCAAAACAAAGATATGTGAAACTCGATTTGTCAAGCGTGCACCCGGAGGCTCTCCACGTCAGTTGTTGTTCAATTTTAGTGCCCAAACTTGAAGTTTGATCGATTTAATCTAGAGTTTTGATCATTTAAGAATTTTGATAAAGTTAAAGCAAACATTCAAAGACCAAGTGAGTGAGTTAGATTGTGGAACATTTAACACCTTTTTCAAGTAGACCCATCCCCATAAATGGCGCTGAGATTGCAACCAATGGTTAAATTGATGGGTGATTAAAGAGGGTGAGTCCAACGACAAACTCACTCAAAGCATTTTTATTAGTTTTTATAACTTAGAAGATTTCAAAAATGTGGATTCTTTTTATGCCCCAAAAGATGATTATTTGATCTATGGCATTCAAGATTGGATTTGTTGTTTTAATCATGCATTCATAAAAAAACAAACTTGATTTTAATCCATGGCACTCAAGAGTGATTTTAGCAACATGCATTCAAAGACAAGTGATTAAACATTCAAGTTTTTTCCTTTGAGCATTCAAGATTGAGATTTTGTGTGTTGTTTTAAGAACTTTGAAGTGCTTTGTTTTAACCTTAGATCATTCAAGATTTTTTTTGGACTCAAAAGTGAAAATGACTCTTTGGACTTTGTTTTTCATTCAAGATTTTGTGTTCTAGTTTGCATGTTTTAAGCCCAAAAATGATATTCCTAGATTGTTTTGATGCATAAAAAACCTAAGAAACATTCAAGATTTTGCAACAAGACATTTGTTTGGAACAAATAACAAAGCTTTTTAGGACAATTTTGGCAACCATTTAGGACTCTTAGTTTTCATGAGATTTTTAAAAGAACTTTAACATATTTGCAAATGAGGTTCATTTTATCATTTATTGATGCTTTGAGTTTGATTTAGATTTTAGTGTGCACTTAGTGTTGATTTTGAACCTTTTGAAATGGAAACTTGAAGTTCTTTTTAAATTCCCAAAAATGAAGTGTTCCTAACTTTGCATGAATGCATCTAAAACCTTGATGTTGCAAGGATGCAAATGATTAGATTGGTTTAGTTTCACTTGTTAAAAGATTTTTTCTTTTTTGCAAATTTTTAATTTTTTAATGGATTTAAGTATGATTTGGGGGTTCATTTTAAGCACTAAAAAGAAGTGTGTATGATTTTGCTTCCTTAAAAAAAAAATGGCCAAGATCTCCCACAAGAAGAAGAAGAAGTAGTAGATGGAATAAGAAGAATATAGACAAGAAGAGGAAGAAGAATTTTAAGTTCTTTGTCCACCTATAAGCTTGAAAAATTTGCAAACACTATGAGATAGATTATGAGTTCCTTTGTCTTCTTCATGCTCATGTGGACCTACAAAACAAATTTATACAATCCTACCAATCACAAAAACAAGTAAAATTAGCCAAAATCAGCAAATGACATACAAAACTTGACTAAAAAAGCTAATGAAGATGACCCATGCGGGGTCCCACCGGGCGTGCCAAAATGTATATGAGCAATGTTAGTATGCTAATAGAAACCAAATTTAAATAAAGCTTCTACAAACTAAACAAAATTCATAAAATTCAAGATAGACTAAGATGAGCTCTCAATTGAAAATATGAGCCATTAATGGGCTCTCTCAATGAGAAGCTCTCTTGTTGAGTGGCTTTATCTAAATGGATAGGATGTATGCTCAATATGCTTCCAAAGGCTTCAATGGATGATTGTGGATTTTTGGTGTGGATAGATGGCTTTAGTATGGATTTGGCTCTCAAAATAGCATTATAACTTTACTTCATGGATTGTGTTATTTTGCAAAGGGGAAGGATCCAATTTATAGGCAAGAGGCTTGAGGGATTAAGGGCTAAGATGCAAGGATGGGAAAAAGCTCATGGAGGGCTCAGATTGCATGAGAAGAGAGCACATGGATTGTGCTTCTTTATAGCCAATCAAAGAGTGACACATGTCACATGGTGAGAGGATGGAGGAAAGGGCAAGGATGAGTCAACAAAGGAGGCTCAAGAGATAAAATCTTCATAAAGACCCTCATAATGACTTATAAGAGCAATAAAAGAGCTTGTAAGAGTCATTTATGACCTAGTGGACTTCATAAAGTTTTATGGTTGAGATATTTTGAGGGTGATGAGAGAAAATTCGACTTGGACTTGATTAGGAAGGTTTTAAGCTTGCTTAGGCTTGTGCAAATGATTAGAGGATGGATTAGGATGGTTTAGGATTAGCTTAGGGATAGGCAAGTGGATGGCATTTAATGAGGGTGGGTGAAGGAGGAGATATTTGTTAACTTTGGCTTGGGTTAGGAAGTTTTAACTCATGTTTAGGGAATGTGACAAGGTTAGGAGGGGATTAAGATTAGTTTTAAAGACATCTTCTAGAAGAGTCTAGACTTTGGATGAGGATAAAGACTTTCTAGAATAGTCTAGAATTTCCTAGGATGAGGATGAAGACTTTCTAGAAGAGTCTAGAACTTCTTAGGATGAGGATAAATTAGATTTTTAGAAAATAAATAAAGTTTTATTTATTTCAAGGGTTTGGGTTGAGGAGATATTTATTAAAACTTTTTTAATAAACATGAGGATTAATATTTAATTTTAATTAAATATTTTGAGTTGGGGTTAGGGGTAGGAAATGATGAGATTAGCCTTTAATCGAAATTAAAGAAGGATTAGAAGATTTTGGAAGAGGTTATTGGTCATAAGGAAATTGGCCAAGTTTTGGGCAAAAAATAATTTTTTTATTTTTTTAAGGATTTTTGGTCAATTTATTAATTAAATAATTAATAAATAAGGAAATAATGTTTAAATAAGATTTAAACATTTTTGGGAGGGATTCCTTAATTAAATATTTTTAATTAAGATAAAGGGATTTAATGGCATAAAAATTAATTAATTAATTAATTAATAAATGATGATGTCATCAGGACTTTTTCAGAAAATAAAAATACTTTATTTTCTAAAGGTTTTTAGGTGTCTACAGTAGGAAATCAAAGTTCTCTAAATACACCTAAATCTATTAAAAGGGTTGAAGAGGAAATTGAAGATCTAAATGCATCATATAGTGACACCTCTTCAGATGGTGGAGGTTTGTCTTCTTCTCCACCAGGAATGATCAAAGTTCAAAGAAGAAGATGGTATGTGAAAGGTCAAGGATGGACTTCAGTAGTCATCCATACAAAACCCAAAATACATGAAATTAAGGAATTGATTGGGGAAATTCAAGATAAGCAAGAAAAACATACACTCCTAGTATCAAGGAACAATAATGGAAAATCATCAAGTCCACCTCGCGAAAGATTAAAGTGGGTACCCAAGAGACAATCCTTTCAAGCCCAAGTGAAAGAGAAACTATGGAAAAAAAACATAAGGTTAGGAAACCCAAAGAATATCCAATATGGACACTTCACTTTGATGGTTCCAAATGAAAATCAGGATCTAGAGTAGGTATCGAGTTGGTCAACTCAAAAGGTAAGTCTTTCTATGTTGCATATCAATTACAGTTCAGATGTACTAATGTTGTAGAGTACAAAGCATTGATCCAAGGACTTCTTTTAACACTGGAGAAAGGAATCACAACTCTCATTATTGAAGGAGATTCTCAATTAGTAATCAAACAAGTAAAATCATTATACTCCTACAATGACAAAAGGTTGCTTACTTATAGAAAAAGAGTATGGGACTTAATGGATGATTTTGAAGCTTTGAACATAAAGTCAATTCTGAGAAGGAAAAATATGGTAGAAGATGTTCTCGCCATTTTAGCTAGTGCATTACAACCAGTTTAGAGGACAAAATTGAAAAGATTTTCTATTGAATTGGTTGTTGCTCCATCTATCCTGGATAATATTACAAACTTTTAGGTCTTTCAAGATGATCAACATATACTTGAATTTATCATGTGTAGTAGCCACTTTCAAGGGCAATAAGTTGATGAAACTCTAGAGAAAAAACCTAAGAAAGATGAAATTGAAGATGAGGATGGGATCCTTAACTTAAAAATTAACACTATTCCTAAGGGAATATTTGAGTTGGAGCACATTTTTGACTGTGATGAATCAACACTTAATAGAAGAATGGTCAAAAAGAAGGGAATCAAGGAATGTAACTCATACAACTTAGGTATTGATGAAGATCCTAGGATGGTATGAATAGGAAAGTGTTCAATGTATAGGAGAGGGAAGACATGTTAAAATTGCTTACTAAGTATAAGGATGTCATTGCTTGGAGCTATGAAGAGTTGAAAATATGTGATCTAAAGATGATTACAGTTGACATTCTGTTGAAGCCAGATGCAAAACCTTTCCATCAAAGGCAACTACCTATTAATCCTATTATTAAACCACTAATAATGAAGGAAATTAAGAAGTTGCTTGATGCCAAGATCATATTCCCCATTCATCATTCTACATGGGTGGCTAATTTGGTTCCTATGTAGAAAAAGATTGAAGAGATTCATGTTTGTGTAGATTTTTGTAACTTGAACCTTGCATCTCAAAAGGACAACTATGCTTTGCCTTCACTAGATGAAGCCTACAAATCATAAATAGTTCAAAAGTGATGGATGGATATTTGGCATATAATAAAGTAATAGTTGATGAAGAAGATAGGCTAAAGATAGCTTTCATGACTAAATGAGGAACTTTTGCCTATAGAAGAATGCCTTTTGGGCTGATTAATGTAGGGGATACATTTCAATGAGTCATAGATGAAGCATTTAAAGGATTAATAAACAAGTGTATAGTCATCTACATATATGACTTAACTATCTTTACAAAGGATTGAAGCACTCATATTGTCAATTTAAGATAGATATTCAATAGGTGTTGTAAGTATCGCATATCTCTCAATCCTAAGAAATGTTAATTTAGGGTCACTAAAGGAAAGCTCCTAGGTCATATCATCTTTAAAGAAGGAATCTCTATTAATTCCAATAGAATTGAAGCTATCCTAAAGTTGTCATCTCCTCACAGTTAGAAAAAACTTAAGTCTTTCTTTGGGAAGATAAATTTTGTGTGAAAATTCATAAGCATATTCATAGAGATAGTTCGTCCACTTAATGATTTACTCAATAAGGGAGCTAAAACAAAATGGGTTCCAAAGATCAAGAAGTCATTTGAGGATATCAAAGTGGCCATTTCTACAGCCCTAGTACTGGTGAGTCCAGATTATGGACTACCTTTCAAAATATACTCTTTTGCCTCAGAATATTCATGCATAGGGATTCTTACATAGAAGAAGGAAAAGAAAGATGAAAGACCCATTGCTTTTATGAGTTGTCCTCTAAAAAATGTTGAGTTAAATTATTCCAACCTTGATAAATAGTATTTTGCTTTGATTAAGGTAGTAAAGAAGTTCCATCATTATATACTTAGAAGTAAGGTGTATACAATTGTACCTAACCTAGTGGTAAAGACATTATTTATGCAAAATGACCTTGGTGAAAGACGAGGGAAATGGATGGACATACTTGAAGAATTTGATCTAGAGATCCAACCCATGAAATTATTCAAAGGTCAAGGATTATCAAATATGATAGCTAATAACTAGGTTGGGGATGAAAAGAAATTCAGATTTGATAGTGAAACAAATTTGGAGGATCAGAAGAAAATTGTAGTATCTCAAGTTAATATTGATTAGGGTGTAGTAATTGAAGTTTGGTACCAGGATATTGTTTATTATATTTTGCAAAATTAGTATCCTAATTGCATGAATAGTTCACAATGTAGGGGACTTAAAATGAAGTTCAAGTCCTATATGCTACATGACAGAAAATTATAGAAATGAAAATATGAAGGGATCTACCTAAAATTCTTGGGATGAGATGAAGTAAAAGAAGTTCTCGAACAATTTCATGATAAGCATGGTATAGGTCATTGTTCAGTAGAAACAATGAATCATATGATTTTAAGATTAGGTTATTTCTGGCCCACAATATTCAAAGATACTTTTGAGCATGTGCATACTTGCCATATTTTTCAAACTAGTGCTAACAGAGAAAGACATCATGCAATGCCATTACAACCTGTGTTTGAGGTATGCCCCTTCGCAAAGTGGGGACTAGATTTTATTGGTCCAGTCAATCCACCATTGTCAACTAGATCCACTTTTATTCTCACAAATATTGATTATTGTACATGATGGATAGAAGTAGAGACATTCAGAAACTACACAACTAAAGTGGTAATAGAATTCCTTAAATAACACATTGTTACTAGATTTGGGATGCCATTTTCTCTAGTGTGCAATAACAGATCAGCTTTTGCATCAATTTTCTTAACTCAATTGGAATTCAAAAATTAGGTTATTATCAAGTTCTCTTCAAATTATTATCCATAAGAGAATGGTGTAGCAGAATCTATGAACAAAAACTTGATCACAGTAATAAGACGTTTGTTGAAGGAGAATCCTAAAATTGGCATACACAACTCAAATATGCTCTATGAATAGACTGAGTAAGGGTTAAAAATGCTTTGGGGACATCTCCATATTTTCTTGTTTATGGACAAGAACCAATATTCCTACTTAATCTCAAGATTCATATTTTGAAATTCATGAGAGGGTATGCTGAAGATGCTAACATAATACAAATTAGATTGATGAATCTTCTAGACATCGATGAGAAATGGATAACTGCATTGGAGCATATGGCTAAACATTAAGCAATCGTCAAGAGGTGGTTTGACAAGAGGGCCATGATAAAATCCTTCAAAATTTTTGACCTTTTTCTACTTTGGGATAAGGCAAAAGAGAAGCTGGGCAACCATACCAAGTTTCAACACTTGTGGATTGGTCCCTATTAGATTGCAGGGATTCTCAGAGAAAATACTTTTAGGCTCAGTTCCTTATAGGAAGAATTAGTTCCATTGCTAGTCAATAGGAACTGAAACATTATCTTGAAGCCTAGAAGATGCCCAAAAAATAAATAAATTAGATAGATTTCATTTCTACAAGTGTGTTTATTTTCTACATGTGTGTTTTCTTTTCAGTTGCATGTTTTCTTTTAGTTGTGTGTTTGTTTTCAAAGTTGTGTTAGTCTAAGGGTAGGTGAACTCAAGATTTTATCATGGTGAATCTTACTAACTAATTTTTTGGTTCTGATTTTAGGAAGAGCTATTTCTTTGTCAAAGAATTTTGAGGATTGTGTGTCTTATACCAACTGAGGAATAGATGTTACTTGTAGTAATAGGGGATTTTCAGTCTTGAATTTAGGATTGTAGATCAATAAGTTCTCGACACTTTGTAAATTTAAAGATCAATTGTCTCAGATGTTTGTTGAATTGAGGTTGAAGATAGCAAGGGATGATCCAAACCCCAATTGGTTCAAATAGAAGGGTCTTCTTGAAGGAATTGCTAAGATTATTGTTTGGCGTGAGAGTTTCTAAAAGTTTTTAAAAGAGGAATGGAAGGGATGTTACTAAAGACCAAATCTAAGAAATGAAACCAATGTCATGGCCACACCTTCTAAGAATGGTTAGTATATAGAAAAAAAATAAAAAATAAAAGAATGGTGTTAAGAATGAAGGATTCTAAAAGGTCTAAAAAGTAGGGTAATCTAATAAATGGGTATGCACTCAAGATAAGCTATCCGATGCCAAAACCTTGTTTCATTAAGTGATCAAATGGGAACATTATGAATTATATAGAGCAAGTATTAAAAGGATTACCAAGAAATTCAAAAGAAAAGTGACAACCTACTAAGAGCCCTTAAACTAATTCTCTCATTTGGTTAGACAAAGGATCGACAAACAATTTTTGTGAAGATTCATGATGAATGAGTTGGATGGGGTAGAAGTTTGTTTCCAAGTTAGAAATTTCTAATAGATTAAATCCTAAGATGTCAAAGAAAATGAATACACTAAAAAAACATTAAGCTTGGAGGTTTTGGATCCTAAAGTTTTGACTATGAAGTCATTCAAAATACTCTTGAAATGTTCGGGATGTAGTTGGTATTTGACAAAATGTTGGAGGAATGTTTGCTAATGAAGAAACACTAATGTCATTTCTTCCTTTTGTTAGGGCTATTTGTTGTGGTTCCACAACAAACACCCCATTTCAGTTAGAAATAGGGACTCCCTACTTTATTTTTTTCCTTTTTTTAGGGCCCCAGTCCAAGGTCTGAGTCATTTTCAAGGTCTTACTTAGCCCCCTAGTTCACATCGCAGGTCTTGATAGAGAAACCTAATTTTCAAAAATTAAAATATCAGAGGATATATGTAAAAGTTGCAAAATTTAAATGGTGCACCAATGCACCTCATCAAGTGTGCTAGTGCACGAAACCTCTTAAAACCAAGAAGTAGATACATTTGTGCTGTATAGATGCACAACAACGCACCTATACAGCACCCCATGAACTCGAGTCTATTAAAACTCTTTACGCCCCCTTTCTCTCCCCATTGTTGTCTTCACCTTTATTCTCCTCTACCAAAACTCCAATGCACAACATCATAGCTCTGAGGTGTGCATCCTTCATCCTCCATCCTACCAAGACACAAACAAACATAAGTTAAAACACTTGAAAATGGATGTGCCCCAGTGCACTTTTCCAGGTGCGTTGATGCACACCCATTTTTGCAAAACCTAAATACAAGAAAGAACTAAAAACAAAATAAAAAAAGTGTCCTAAGCTAAATAGGGAGTGCAATAGTGTACTTAATTTGGTGTGCTAGTGTGCACCCTTACTCATTTAAAAGAGATAAATTTCCAAACATAAATGTGAGGTGCGCATTAGTGCATGCCATCAGGTGCTCTGATGTGCACCAATAAAATTGCCTTTAAAGGGTACATTAGGCATACCTATCAGGTGCACCAAGTGTACCCTTTTTTTTTTTGTATTCTAAGACTGTCTAACTAGGTTTTTCATGTTTTTTCGAGAATTAGTTTTTTTAGAGGTTTGTTGGTGATAATCTAGGGTCTTAATTAATCATTTTCTTTGTCCAACCTTGGACTAATGGACATTTTTGTGTGCAGATATAATGGCATCTTCTTCATCTTCCTTGGGTGAGAAAATGGCAATGAAACCTGTGATCTTCAAATTCTAAGGCATTCCAATGAAATCAAGATTTCAAGACGACTACTTAGAAATCAAGGATACCGATTTGGTGCATACAGATTTGGGGGAATTCCTAAAGATTTGTAAAAAACCCACTGAGAGGTTTGCTATGGTCTCTACTTTGATTCTCTCAGGGTTAGTGAATGTAGCTTCACTCCCAGTGTCAGTACAATCTTTGGAGCTCATAATGACACTTGCAGAACACTTTGTCGCTAAGGAGAGGGTTGTGAAGAGCATAATGGGAGACATCATCCTTGATCTATGAATTGACAACATTGAGAAAGTATTTCATCTCCCACATGCATATCAATTCATCAAGATTACCTATGAGCAAGCGTAAAGGTGGTACCGAAAGCATATTGAGGAAGCCTCTGAGATCATTCAATCATCCTACCTTATAGAGAAGACTCCTTTGGGAAAGAATATTGGTAAAGTTTATATGGCCAAAGGATGCATGAAAGAAGACATTAGATACTCAATTATACTTTTGAGTAGGGTTATGGGTTTGCCGACAACTAGACATTTGAACATCTTTATGGTGCATTTTATCTAGACCATCAAGATGGTAAGGATACCACTTGATTGGGCCTCTACTTTGAGTGAAATTTTTTCTAAATAGTTGGAGGAAACAAAGAAAAAAAGGAAATTTTACATGACATCCTACTTGGTTTACTTGTTAGCTGCAAGAGTGATAGACTATCTAGGGCTATACAAGAGAGGTAGCATGTAGGATCCTAACGCATGGCCATATATTGTCTATCCTCAGTTGGTAAGGAAGAGGCTCTTGGAGTAAAGCAAGGAATAAAAAATTGTTAATGATGCCTTCATATTCACCATAATCAAATTCACAGATGGAGATTATGTGAAGAGATTATTAGATGATGTAGTGGCATAGATAATAGTACTTGGAGCATACTACATTCAATTCAAAACATTTACATATATAAGGGTAGTTGGTACCACTATAAACTTGAAAAATCTCCCAAGGTATCCTTGTGGTAAAATTATTCTCTTAGAGATTGCTTGACAACTCTTGTCTACATATGATAGAGTTAGGAAACAACATAAACATTGTTGGACATGACCTCTAACCATAGGACCTTTTTGAGTGCTTTAGAAACAAGATATTTCATCTTTTGAATGTGAATGGGATTAGTATCCCTTAGAAGAGTACAATTCTCCAAGGCCATGTTTTGATAACATTGGAAGAGTACAATATCTAGTAGGCAAAGCATTCACACATGAAGAAGCTTTTGAAGACCATTAGATGAATGCCGCAATTGATTATGATATTTGAATAAGGGATTATTGTAGGATGATTTTGTACTTGGTAGAAAAGGCCTTAAAAATAAAGATTGCATTGAAGATATTGCAACAAGACTTAGGGGAGTTGATTGACCCTTTGTTCAATGCAGATAAAATTGGGGAACAACCCATTATGAATGCTAAGGTTGACAAAGAAGAGAATTCTAACATTAACCATAGGGCGAGGCACATCATTAAAATGATGTAGGATTGGATCAAGAAACTATTTAAACTTGATCCAATACCTGAAACAATAATTTTTCATGCACAAGCCCATTCAGCCAAAGGTATAGGGAAGAAAGTCACCATCCTTACCTTTTCAACTTAGTCTCCTCTAAGACCCAAAATAGTGTACCAACTTGATAGACTAGTTGGGTACTATCACACTTAGGAGAAAAGAGGAAAGGGGAAAAGAAAGAGGAATTCTCCTCAAAGAGTATAACCTAAAGAAGGTGAAGTCCTGACACCTCCACAAGGAGAAGAAAACATACAAGTGCTAGACAATATTAAAGCTGCACAAGCCCAGGGTGATCCTCAAGTGCCACTAGTTGCACCAAGCCAAATGGAAACATAGGTTGAGATTCAAGAAGTTTCCCCACCTAAGCCAACAAAACAAGCATCTCCCTTTGTGCCTAAAAAGAGAAGAAAGATCAAGACTCCAGTCAAAAAGATGAAAAGAGTGATTAGGAAAGTAGTTCCTATCCCATCCATCCCTAAACCTATTCTAAAAGAAGATGAAGAGGAGGATGTACCTTTGAATAGGAGGACTTGGTTAGCTAGAGCCATAGAATAGGAAAGAAGAAGTTCTAGGATTACACCCCTATCAATCCCAGAATAACCTCTGCAAACTACCACATCAGAGGATGAAATGCAACAATGGATTGATAAGTAGGATGTTGAGGGGACTGATGTCTTTAAGATGTCAAATTTTAATTTCATGCCTATAGGAACTGAATTAGTTGGGGATAAGATCTAGGATACACAAACTAACCAACCTCAACAAGAGGATTGGACTTAGATACCCCCCGAGCCACAAGGAGCTGAGATGGTTTTGGAATCCTAACCACAAGTCACATTTTGTGTTGATAAGGGATTAGCCACCTCTCTACCACAAAACATGGAAGAAGAATGAGTTTGAGGAGAACATGAGGAATAACCCCAACAAGTATCCACTAATGAAGTGTTGGAAGATGAAAAAATAGGTGAGCAACCTCAACAAGCTTCCCAAGACACATAGGTGAGAACTGTGGGCTCCACCAAAATAAATATTATAGAAGAAAAGCCACCATAGAGGGAGAAAACCCTGTAGAGGATTGATAAGGGAAAGGGGGTAGCTAAAATTACTCCTTCATCCTCAAAAAGCAAGACCTTGGTGGAGCAGATCCCAAGATGGTTATGGAAAGAAATAATAAGAAATAAGAAGCAACAATTCAATGCAGATGAGGAGGATATGATAGAGTTAATTGAGGTTCTTCAAAAACCTAGGTCTTCATCAAAGGATGCAAGAGAATTAGCTTTTATCAACAATGACTGGAACCAAGATTTGTTTGCATAGGTGGTTATTCCTACTCCTGATATAGAAATAGAAGATTTGGATAGACAAGACTATCAAATCAGAGAGGTTATGCTTGGAAATCCTACACTAGATATAGCCAAGATGATGGTCACAATGGGAATGAAAGAAGTATTCAAAAGTTTATAGAAGGAAGGGGTAGAACTGATAACACTTTGAAGAAAGAATGAAATCCTAAAGGGAAATTTAACTAAAGTTTTTGGTCCATTAGATCTTGAACACCCCAAAGATACTTTAAGTTTAGTAGTTGAAAGGAGAGATTGGGGGTCAGTGAGATTGGATCCATTTTTGAATACCTGTTAGCAATGGTAGGAAAGTTTTGAAGAGAAGGGTGTAATCATTATTCAAGGAAATATGAAGCTACTACATGTCATGTAGGAGAATGTAGATAAAGTGGTAGTAATTTTGAATCAAGATTTTAGTCTTATAGATGTGGTACATACTTGGTGAAAGGATTTACAGGTGTTACAAGTAATAAAAGGCTAGAGATATAGAATGCTCATGGATGTATATATGGTAGAAGAGTTAGATTTAATTGATGATTTGATTGAGAAAATAGTGGATAGCAATAAAGTAATGGATTCATTACATGTGGAGATCCATTGGCTTTAGGACCAAACTTGAGAGCAAATATTGGAAGCAGAGAAGTACTATAGTGATGCATGTCTAGACCTTTTTTAAGATGATGCATGAGAGAAGTTAATACTTGTAGAGATAGTAGTCTAGAAATTTAGAAATATTTTGAAGAAGTTTCTACTAATGAAGATATTCGACAAGCATTCAGGATAGAAGAAGCTTTGCTAGAGCTGGATACTAAACTTAGAGATTTTGCATAGACTCATATTGTGTAGATAATTATAAGAAGAGGTCAAAGATAAATATAATTCCTTAGATTTACTAGATGCATCAAAGGCCATTGAAATAATAGAGAAATTCAAGGGAAAACATCTAGACATAGCTCTGGTATGAAGGGGGACAAAAGCCAGAAGCCAGAATTTCAATTTTGACACTCAGTGAAATTTTTCATTTTTGGACCATTGAGGTGTGCTACTATGCTGGTGTGCTAGGTGCATTGGTGTAATTTTTGCAACAATGTGTTGGAAGAATTTTGGGGAAGTCAGAGGTGCACTTATTTAGAGGTGTGCCGATAGTTAACTACTAGTTCCAAAAATAGAGCTTTCCATGCATTGAAAACACATTCTGATAGCAAATTAACTCTAACAAATGCCTATTAAAAATGGAGCTTCAATTTTTGGCACTTCAAGATATTCCTACATCAACTAAAGGCTCTATTCTTGTTTTCTCATGATTTCTTTGTTTTAAAATATGTAAAGGCTCATGCATCCAATTAATGATACAAAAATGGATGAAGTATTACTAAACACTGGTTTTATAGTTAGTTTAAACATGAATAGATTTGTTTAATTAGTTTAGAAGCATATGATTGCATGAAGATATCTCTCTCTCTCAATACAAATTGATGAGATAATTTCTTATAAATACCAGATTGTAATATGTAATCAAGGCTTCCATTATTTTTCAATAATATATGCTTTTGGTGCTCACATTTGGAGTGTAGTGATTCTTGCCTTAGTGTGTCATATTTATGTGAATGTATGTTCATGGAATTGTGATTGAGCTAAAAGTTTATTGCATAATTTTTGGTTGTGCAATCTTTTAATTCTGGTGTTTGCTACAAGTTTACAAATTCTACTAACATATCTAGTTCAAGAAGAGATCACCATCTTTGTTCCTTTATAGCTTTTTGTCTTGCATGAGCGCACTTTTCATGGCCTTGCAATCTGATGAAAAGAGAAACATCATACATTTACCAAATTTCTCATAGATGATTGCATTAGTGGAATTAAGGAAGTACTGCTCCTATTTTCATTAGTTACCCACCAATCTCTTCAAAGGCTTAACTCGTAGATGTATTGTTTCGATAGCTTATGTTGGAAATTATTGAAAAGATCATGAGGGAGATTGTTGGAAATGACTGAAGAGATCATATATAAAAAGTAATGGAACTGGTAAAGAATGTTCTCAATCATTGTTTTTTCATTGATGTCAAACTTGCTACTTGCAGGAATGACAATTGCTTTAGTGATCCAAACACTATCAATTGGTTGATTGACAAGGAGGAGGCAATCAATAAGATGTAACTAGAACACCTAGAGAAAGGTTGAAGTTATGATGTTGTAATGAAGTACAAGGATCAACTAAGCCATTGATGAAAAAGTGTATTGATAACATACTCTAAGACACAAAAAATGGGCACACTAAAACCTATCAAAGATGTAAGGTTTTAGCTAAGTCATTTGTAAAGCCTAACTAAGTTCATTAGAAAGAGAGAGCCGAGCAAGCTAATAAGTGCTGAATAGATTCCTAATTGAAGAAGAGCAAGTTCAACTTCAGTAAGTGCTGAGTGAACTTCAGATGCCAACCAGATACAAGTGCCAAGTCAAGATACAAGTACCGAGAAGATACAAGTGCTAAGTCAAGATACAAGTATCGAGTAGATACAAGTGCCGAGTCAAGATACAAGTGTTGAGCATATTCAGGTGCCGAGAAAATACAATTGCCAAGTAACACAAAGATGCTGAGCATCAGTAAACCAATAGTGCCGAGTTGCTGAATTATTTCAAAAATTGAAGATTCGTCAGATCTAAGCTGACAAGGTTGTTATCTAGAATTCTCTGAATTAAATAGAAGATAAGAATGATGAGCTGGTGGCACAGAACACCATGTAGAACATTTTTGGAGAATACAATTGGACTCTAGATGAAGTTTCTAGATAAGAGCAAGATATGGGGTAGATACATTTTATCCTACCTAATCCATTTGAAACCCTAAAAGTTGGAGAGGGAGAATCAAGCAGCAAAGGCAATCCAAATTTCTATTTAAGGAGTAATAAGGTCACAAAGCAGAAGAGACGAGGTCAAGCATGAAAGCATAAAGTGCTGAAGGAGGTGCTAAGGAGTAAGAGAGCATAGTTTCTCTGCTTCAACAGATGACCACAGATATGGTTGCATTGGAATGATGAGTAAGAAGACTTAAGGAGATGAAGCTTTAGATGACAAGCTGTCAGAGCTGAAGTGATTAAAGCCAAGTAAAAGGACTGAACTAAAATCTGCAAGATATGTTGTAAGTTGTATCAGATCAACAAGCCATTATTGTTACTCTCTAGCAATTGTAATAGATAGTTTAAATCCTATGGACTTAGGTTGGTTTAATAGCCATGTTATAAATCCTTTAATAGGGTGACATTCCAAGTGAATGTTCTAAAGTCCTTTGACTAGGCCCATTCCTAATAGTATGGTAAATCTAACAAGGTCACATTTAATAGTGTGTTGTAAGCCTTTAACAGGGCAGGCTTTTAACAGGGCATCACTTTAGAAGAGTGAGAATCAAGTAGCATGTTACTGGTGGTTTTTCCCAAATTGGGTTTCCACGTAAATCACTGTGTCATGTGTTGATCTTGCATGTTTTATCCCTGCATATTGATTTATTATAATTTGCTAAGATGATTGATTTAAGCTTGGATAGATGAAAAGTTTATGGGCTCACTATAATTTGAGAAAAAGTATTATTAGGGCATTTAGACCTTGGATAACTGATTCACCCCCCCCTCTCAGTTATTCTAAAGAATTCTAACAGCTTATGTCCATTAGGATTTTCTTTTCATGTTATTTTCTTAAACTTCTTATTACCCTATCCTCATTATTTTCTTTACTAACCCCTTGTTAAATTAGGAATTCCCATTAGGTGCATTATTAGATTACATTCATGGAAAAATATAAAAATACAAAAACATAGTTCTTTTTGCATGTTTCATTTTGAAGCAGTGAATAGAGTCGATATCCAAAATTATTGGAACTAGCAAAGGCCTCCTTGTGAACGTTCATATTTATCTTCATCTAAGTAGATTCTAGTAGGTTGCAAGATTGTCTTGAACCTTGGATTTGATCCTCAAGATTAACTTTTCAAGAGAGGAGTTCAAAAGGATTCCTACAGTTAAGCATCATGTAAAATGACAGGTCAACATTTAACAATAGTTTGAATACAAAAAGTGCCTAGAGAAATAAATTTCCTATCAACAACACTTGTTGTAACAATAGCATATGCCACAAAGATCTCAATAGATACCTCCATAATAAAAATCACTTACATGGCCTTATAATCAACCAACTAAGGTATCTCAAAAACAACCCCAACAAATGGTAGAACAACAACCACAACAACAACCACAACAACAACCTATGGTACAAAAATCACATTCCATACCATAAAAAGTACCACAACAAGCACCACAACAAGGACCTTTCTATCTCTGAGGTGCCAACATACCTCCACCTCCTAGTGACACATCACCTGAGTCTTCAAATACTAAAATGTCAGAACTAAGTAGGCATAGCTCTCGCTATAGTAAACTATCTACTCATACACACAAAAGACTCAAAGAAAGGACTGCCATTCAACACCCTAGTGAGGATCTATTACAACAATTCCAACAAATATCCAAACAAGTTGAGGCATTAGAAATCCAAAAGATACTAGTTCTATACACCAAAAGGGATTTACGCCCTAATCCATTTGACAAAAGCTTGTATATGCCTCCATTTCCAAAACATTTTGAGGCACCAAGATTCAAAAAATATCGACAAAAAGGAAACCTAGTTGATCACATTAGGGAATTATATTTGTCTTGTACCAAACTTAGTGATGAGACCACATATCTAGTGAGGCTATTCCCTCATTCTCTTGGTGGGCCAACTCTTGAATGGTACTCTAATCTTCCTGGTAACATAAAATCTTGGTTAGAACTAGCAAACAAATTCATCTCCCACTTTGCCTTTAACATTAAAAATGAGGTGACACTTTCTAATTTTTGCTCAACTAAACAAAAGATGGGAGAGCCACTCATCAGATTCTTATTATGTTGGAGAAACTTAGTCAGTCAATGCTCACTGAGTATTCTTGAAGAACAACAGGTCAAACTCTACATTGAAAACTTAGTTCTAGACTTGATGTATGAACTTAAAATCAAAAGTCCAAGCACCATTTCTAAATTGATAAAAAAAAGGAGCTAGCATTGAAGATGCCATCATCTACAAGGGTATCCTAAAAAAGAATAAGGAATGTGAGCAACAATGGCATTGTGGGTGCATGAACAATTAGTACACCACAATCTCAACTAACTCTAAAAGGTGCAAGCCCTAAAAATCAAAAAACTCCCATTCAAACACCACCTTAGCAATAGAAATCTAAGACTCCTACACAAGATAGACTAGAAAGATTCCCCATAAAAAAAGATAGAAAATTTATACCCTTGGGGATACCACTTGACATTGCACTACAACAATTATTGAGCAACAACTTCTTGCAATTATCTCCTATCAAAGATGAACCATTAACAAAGGCTTGTTGGTGGGATGATAATTTTTTTTGTGATTATCATTGTACTAGAGGACACAAGACCACCTCATGTTTTCAGTTGAAACATGAAATACAAGAGCTCATTGATGACTATAAGAATTTGGTATAGCTCTGATACCATGTAAGAATTTTTCTTAGGGTAAATTCACCCAAGATCAAGGAACTCAAGCACAAGCACAAAAGTAGACCAAAAGAGTATGATCAAAATGATGATATGATATTCATTCAATATGGATTGATTGATTGAATTGATACAAAAGTACACTAAGAGTGCCTATATATAAAAGCCTCTAGAATGCTTCTAGAATGCCTAGAAATCAACATACTAATAAGTCTTACAACCAAGCACATATCCACCATAAGTGGGTTATCCTCCATTAAGCATAGAAATAAGTGTGATGATGAGAGGATAAGCCTACAAAGGTGTAGCACACAAAATTAAATTGTAGACATCATGTTCTATAATAGGAGTGTGAATAACTATATTGTCTACATGACAACTCAGTTAATTATGAAAACTCCAGTGTTGTAGACACCATGTGCTAAATTAGAGTTTCTTACTCTAGTAATGTCAACATGAAAACTCATAAGAGTATACAAAATCTTAAGTATCTCACCTAAGAAATAATAAGATAATGCATAATAATAAAAGAATGCATTAACCTAAGTAAACTTAAGTAAAGTGTAATAAGTAAATACTTATTTACACCAACACCCCCCCTTAAGTGCAACTTAGGGGAATGCACTTAAGCTTAAAAAAGCTAGGATGAAAGACAAGATGGGTCCCAACTACTAGGCCATGTTAGGTATCCATGTACATAATGCAATGCAATGCAATCTCTCATAAAGTGGAGAAAGAGGGAAAACCTCATGGGAAAAACACTCCCCCAAAAAGAGAGATGAAAAAACAAGATGCATGGATGGATGGAGTAATCAAGACCCCCCATTATGACATACATCAAGTATATACAAAAGAGAAGGAAAAAAACCCATAAGAGGAAAAAGGCCCCCCCATAAAAGAGAAGAAGAAGACATGGTAGTCCCCTCCCCCTCCACAAAATGTAGTGTACCGATCATTGATAGTTGCTCCAATGTAGAAGCTGATCCATGACCATTCAATAATCTTCCTATCCTTTGGAAGAAACAATGGCAGAGGTATAGGTGAGATGCTTCCCCTATGTGTAAAAAGAATCTTGAAGATGAAGGGTGTCTTTGAAACTTGCTCAACTATCCTTGTGTCAATGCTAACTATCACTCCTTCCAATACTATGGAGAAGAAAGAGTATTGATCTAGCAAGGATGGATGTAGAACCTTTCTCAAAGAAAAAAGTGTCTCCTCAAATGATAAAGAGACCTCTTGCAACTACTGTACATAAGAATCCATAATCACATCAACCTATGAAGACTGATCATGTAGAGAATGGACATGAGGGTTAGAGTGAGCCCTCACAAAAATGAAAGAAGGATCTACCTCATCAAAGAGAAGTTGTATATGATCAATGAAGTCTCCCAAATTTTCTATGTATGAATTCACAAAAAAACCTAAAATGTCAGTCAAGAAGTCATCCACAAATGTTGAAGCTAGAAGACAAGGTGTACCCTGCTGTGCTAAACCTATCGCTGTGGCAATGGATGAAGTATTCACCTCAACAAAGAGAAGATGAATATCATCGATGATGTCTCTCACATCTTCAATGTGAGACTCCATGAACAGACCTACAATATCTGAAAGGAAGTCATCCCATGAAGCTGAATTAGGAAGATATAATGTTTCTTGCTGCACTGAATTAGAAGTGTCTGTGGTTGGAACTAGATTAGTAGTAGTGAAAAAAGTATCAAGAGGTGTGATCTCATCTAGAGTTGGAGGTACCATAATAGGATTGACTGGAGATATAATGTCTTCTAGAAAGGGAGGAACTATTGGGTTTCCATATTATTTCCAAAGACTCATCCAACCATCATGAGGAAAACTTGCAAGTCTAAGAGGAGAAAAATATTCCTTACTCATAATACTATACATTAAGGCAAGAAGAAAAGGAAGATATTTTAGCAAAAGTGGTATCTTCGAGTATAGAGAAGGAAACACTTCCTTATGTTCTCTGAGATGAGCAATGATTAAGGCACTCCATTTTTTATAGTTTCTTAGTGTCAACTTTGGTTTTAAAATAGACTAACATATGTGACAATACTCCATTTGATCAATAAATGTATGCACCCCCCAAAATACAAAAATAATCAATCAAGCCACCTATTATATGATTTGGCACTTAGTGTGATAGCTACACATCAATTTAGGGCCTATTTATGAAAGTAGTATTTCTATCCACATAAGCCTATAATCTAATTGTAGATCTAGAAAATAGACAAAAAAAATACACTTTAAAAAAAATGAAACCTGATTATGTGTCCAGACAAGCCTGTAATAAGCATTTAAAGTGGCATAAATCAAGATTTGTGAGTTGCAAAAACATTCATGAACAAAGATCTCAAACCACCTACACCAATGTGTAGATCACAAAATTCTACCCCAAAACAAAAAAAATTACTCGCAAAAAGGAGTCCATATGAGGGAGATATCACTATTTGAAAATCACCTTTGCTATTATTTTTCTTGAATCACCATTGTCGTGCCTCCAAAAATCAAATGGCTCTAGATTTTGCCTCAGATGCCCAATTTGGATGAAACAAAATCCAATTTTGAGGTTTTTTGACCTTCTAAATGTGATGCAAATATCTGATTTGCACTAGCAAGCTTCAGTCTTTACTTGCAAAAATCTCTCCTGCTAGCCTGATGTCCAAAAATTTCCTAGAAAATAATGCAGATCCAAAAAAAATTGTAGAGATGCAGATGAAAAAAATGCAGATCTATAAATTAAATCTAAAGATCTGAAATGATCATACCAATTCTACAAATGGGGCCTTTGGGTTCTAGTTTGCAAAAAAAATTTGCCTCAATTTTGAATATTAATGGATAAGTGAATTTATAGTCAAATTTCACCAAATTGACATTCCAAACACAATGGCAATATTCACTTTGGCTCTAATCACTCCCAATATCTGTAGATTCTCTAGATTTGGATTGAGGTGTTGAGGTAAGAATGGTCTTGAATGGCTATGTGAAGAGAATCTCCCTAAGCTCTAATACCATGTAAGAATTAGTCTTAGGGAAAATTCACCCAAGATCAAGGAACTCAAGCACAAGCACAATAGTAGACCAAAAAAGTATGATTAGAATGATGATATAATATTCATTCAATATGGATTGATTGATTGAATTGATATAAAAGTACACTAGGAGTGCCTACATATAAAGGCCTCTAGAATGCTTCTAGAATGCCTAGAAATTAGCATACTAATAAGTCTTACAACCAAGTACATGTCCACTAGAAGTGGGTTATCCTCCATTAAGTATAGAAATAAGCATGATGATGAGAGTATAAGCTTACAAAGGTGTAGCACACAAAATTATGTTGTAGACACCATGTGCTCACAATAGGAGTGCAAATAACTATGTTGTCTACATGAAAACTTAGTTAATTATGCAAACTCCAGTGTTGTAGACATCATGTGCCAAATCAGAGTTGCTTACTCTAGTGTTGTCAACATGAAAACTCATAAGAGTACGTAAAATCCTAAGTGTCTCACATAAGAAATAATAATATAATGCATAATAATAAAATAATGCATTAACCTAAGTAAACTTAAGTAAAATGTTATAAGTAAATACTTATTTACACCAAAAATGATGATATAATTATTGTAAATCCTTCACTGCTAGCATCCAATGCTGATCATACCATCTTTAAAGATCCTTTAGGTAATCATGACAAAGGGAAGACCTCTATTTCAAATTCAAAATCATAGGATAATGTGAACTGTACATGCATAGGAGATGATTATACCATCAACTGTTTCAATGAGTCTAACTCCCATATATCCAAATTCACTCTAAAGGCTAAGGATCCTCATTATGCTATCACTACATGTCATATCGAGATCACTCTACCTAGAGCTCCTTCTAGACCCACTGCTACTACTAGACCTACAACCACTGGTAGACCTAATGCTCCTACTTCATCTGATTATAGCCTTGTTGACTAGCTCAACAAGACCCCCACACAAATATCTATTTTTGACTTACTATGTGCATCCCCTCAACACTAGAAGATCCTTGATCAAGCCTTAAAAGAGTCAGTGGTACCAAATAAAATTAGTGTTTCCCAATTCTAGGAAATGGTTGGTAACCTATATATTTTGCAACATATCACCTTTTCACCCAAGGATGTCCCTAAAGATGAACCCAATCACAACAACCCCCTTCATCTTGAGGTCTTTATCCACAATGCCAAAGTTAGAGATGTCTTAATAGATGAAGGAGTAGGACTAAATATCTGCACCCTTAAAGTTGTCAGAGGTCTGGGTTACTCTTAAGAAGATGTAGACCCCTCCCCTAGAATCAAAATAAAGGCCTATGATGATGGTAAACACATCTCTAAGGGCATGATCATATTACCCATAAGAGTTGGTCCAGTTACTGAGAATACATTATTCCAGGTCCTAGACATTGAAATGAATTGCAACATTATACTAACACACCCTTGGATTCATGCTATGAAAGTGATGCCCTTGACATATCATCAACTACTAAAATTTTCATACAAAAATGTGGAGGTTATTTTCCTTGGTGATTCAAACCCTTTCTAGTTTTGTGCTAATCTGAGAGATGCTATTACACACCAAGTTCTAACAAAAAATGAAGCACAACCCATAAATTCCTCTAAATATGTGGATGATGATATAATCCTTAGTAAGACCATGGAAAATTTGAATATTGAAGACACAAGTTGTGGAGAATACTTTATGTCTTAAGTATTCCACATTAGGGATTCACCACGTTCTCTCCAATCTTATGGTAAATCACAACTTCTGCAAGAACAACAACCTAAGATCAGTACACAACATGCTGCTTCTATTAGTTTCATTAGTGGTGGTGGCCTACATGATGAACATGTCTATGAGAATAAATCCATTTGTATTGAGAGAGTTAAAGCATAACAAAAAATCACTTTGATGTCTCCTAACAATTATAGGCCTAGGTTTACTATTATGCAGAAACAAGGAATGATTGAACCTATCACTAAAAAAGGACAACCTCCTAGTTTGGGGCTTAGATTTAAACCATTAAAAATAGGTCCTCCTAGTCCTAAGGTACCCTCGTTTGTGAATATGAATGTTTTGAATAATGAAAAGGCATTTGAGGATACCCATCTTACAACTGATCCAAGCCCTCCATCTTTTGAGATGACCCTAATGATATCATTGTTGGAAATATAAGAGGAGTAATTGAGAGGGGAGGGGTGAATTATTTACCACTAAAATAAATCCTAGATCCTTTAGATGTCAGTACAAAAACAAACTCTAAAAACCTAATATTATTGATGCTCAACAAACATAAAGAAATGTTATAACTTGGTAAACACTAGGATTTCTTGGTAAACATTAACATGCAGAACTTTAGATATTATCTATGATTACCACTACTTTAACTTAGTTGCAAAACACATAAAAGAAATAGAATGAACACATTTTACACCAAGATTTAACATGGAAACCTAATTTGGGAAAACCACCAATTGCAACTAGTTATCATTTTCACTCTTCTGAAGTGAGCCCTGTTAGGAGCCAACCTAGTAAAGGTTACAAAACACACTGTTAGGTGTGACCCTATTAAAGGATTTAATTACCCTATTAAGAGTGGCCTTATTAGAGGTCTTAAGACAATTCAATAGAATTTCCACCTTTTTAGAGGATTTACATATAGCTGTTAAGCCAACTCTATTAAGAGATTTAGATCACTACTACAATGATTAGAGAGTAACAATGAGATGACCTGATTTGAATGCAAATGATTTGCTAATTATAGATCTCTATTCAAGCTTGTACTTGATCAATCTTGATCAAATATGGCTTTGCTACTCCACAAGGATATTCTACTTATCCTTCAAATTTGTTTCCTCTTCTCATAACGATCTCTTCAATCATATCATCATGAAATTACACACTTTGAAATCAAAACTTGACCTTATACTTATATCTTTCACTCAGTCAAGTCAGCTCAAATACAACTTATATTAATCAATATTCATCACCTCAGTTGGTTGGAATCAATAGATGAATCAATAAAGCTTAATACAATAAAATAAGAAAATCCTTTGTTAGTCAACCTAGCTTGGTAGACACTAACTCAAAAACAATTTCCTTTATTAACCAATAGAAGCTCAATTAACACTACAAACTCACAAAAATACTTCGGTAACTGAGTGAGCTCAGTTAGCACTAGTTCCATCCATCTTTCCTTCATTAACTAAGTGAGCTTAGTTAACACTCATCTTCAATAAAATTTCCTTTGACACCCGAGTGAATTTGGTAGACATTTCCTTTTGGAATAGGCAAACATAGGAACACTTGGTAGACACATAAAATTGTCTTTACTACCCAAGTGAGCTCAACATACACTAATTGAAATTGATATGACATTTTTGTAACATCAAAGATAACACACAATTAATCAATTGTATCCAACAACCACTGACTCATATATATATATATATATATATATATATACCTTTGACCAAAGCTTATTCAACACTAATGATGACATTCCCTCAAATTATCCTAAAATATTGGATTGGGACCAATGTGGACCACCAATCTTTGATCAATTCGACAATGAGGATACTCTTATAAACATCTTTGAACTATATGAAGGCATTACAATTGATGACCATAAAGAAGAAATTTCTCTTGAATTGAACACATTAGCATATTTTGGGGAGTCAACTCCATCTTCTACTTGTAAAGAAAAAAATGAAAAAAATGACAAAAGTAGGTCTCTTGGTGAAAATCAAAAGGCACATTAGATCATGAAGAAGAAAAATCCAAGCATCTCCTAAGGATACAATATGAACAAGATGATGTCATGGATATAAGTGTTCCAATGTTCAACATGCCACAAAGTCTTTTTGAGCTCTCTCTATATCAACCTTCATGTGGGAGGTCATTGGTCTCAATCCTCTTAGTCCTTCCTTATATCCAGTTGTTTATCCCCAAGTCCTACTACCTAACCTATCCAACACCCAAAATCAAACATCTATCTATCAATCCTTTGAACACATCATCACTAGTGACATCCTATACAAAGGATCTTTTGACCCATTTATCCTTAGATGCCTTGATTCATGAGAGGCAAACACTATCTTACATATAGTATAGGATGGTATATCTCAAGGCCATTCAAGAGGTTTGAGTCTAGCTACAAACTTGGAATGAATCCTACATAGTTATAGTCACTTGCGGGTCTAGCGATTATTAGATAGAAACATTGACAACAAATTCATTCTTAGCATTTGTTAGAAACATTGATGATTCTATCTAAAAGTCCTAATTTTTTTTTTAAAATGGCAAAAATTCCTGGAAAAAAAGAGAGAAAAAAGTCATGAAAAATGGATGCATTGATTAAAACTTGGCAAATAGGCATCTTTACACAAAAATTTGAGTCAAGAGAATTTTTTTGTCCAAAAGTGAAAACCTAGCAAATAGGTGCTTTGGGAAAATGCCATGGTCAAAACCTGGCCAACAGGCACCATGCGTAATCAACTGTTGCTCCTCCATCTATTAGGATTCTATCTGGTTTTTTCCCCCTTGTCATTCCTTGATCACATCTATCATATTGCAAGACATTCCTAGTTCTTGATCATGGTCCATGCACTGGTTGATATCCATTGTTATCTTACCCAAGTATCTCCAACTTGTACATACCCTATATTTGGCCTCTATACATAGTTTGTGTCTTGTCTGGGGGCATATTACCCACATAGTGTGTGAGTTTAAACTTGAACTTGGGGTATATCTCTAAGCACATACCATCCATTGGACTTATTGCTTATCAAAATGAAGCTAACACTTGTGAATACTTGATGATACTAAAAAAAATCCTAAACATTTAGATATGATCCTAAAAAAAAATCCTCAAAAAATTTAGATATGATCCTTAAAAAATTATAAAAAATAAAAAAATGTCCTAAACAAATCCCTAAAAATCACAAAATGTCCTAAACAAATCAATGAAAATAATAAAATGTCCTAAACAAATCACTAAAAATCATATAATGTCCTAGAAAAAACTAATAAAAAGTATAAAATGTCATGAAATAAATCCTAAAAACCATAAAATTGAAGAAATGAGTAACATAAAAACATCAAATATCCTCAAAATCCCTAAAAAATCACAAAACCCACCAAAAATTTGCAATAAACCTTGTAAATAGTTATTATGGATAAACACCCCTTTTGCCTAAACATTTGTGCTTTTGTAGACTAAAACTCAAAGCACGAAACTTCAATGACAATCACACTTTCTAAGCAATGTAAACCAACAATCAATCCAACTTGTCATTATCAACTAAACCAAAAATCACACCTAACACATCACCAACCTGACACAAACCTAAAAACACTAAAAAACAAGTAATAATGGATAAGAATAGTTGTTGGCTCATGTTGTTTAGTGATTGATTTATTTTTTCTTTATTTTTCTTCGATCATGTTCTTATGCCACTTAATGATATCAACTGATATATGAGAGTGGTCAGGATGGTTCATGGTTGTTTTTTGTTTTCTATCTATTAAATTTACCTTTGAGATTCTAGGGCATGTATATATTCCTCAAGAAGGAAAAGATCATTTTCTATCTACATCGTACTTATTTATGCAAAAGGTTTGCATATTTTCTCTGGCCCTTTATGCCATGATGTGTTGCATCCCCTTTGCCATATCAAAATAAAGATCCTTTGACATATAATGCACTTTCTAAAAGAAAAAGTCTTCACATCATACTAACTGATCCTCATCTCTCCCATCTCCTAATGTCCATCTTGATCACCACCACCATGGTCTTTTACTTTGATACACCAAAAGCATCTTCATCTTGTATTCCAACATTCCCACATAATCATACACTATCTAACAACCTTCTATGGCTTTTTAGCAAGTCTAGCCTTAGTTTGACCTAGGTTTAACCATATTTGGCCACATTTGACCATATTTGATTGAGTTTACATATTTTTTGACCTCTTTATATGGTTTTGGGCATGCACACCAAGTTTCAGGCCATTATGAGTCCAGTCAAATTGATTTTGGGGTGTAGTCTGTATTGTTAGAGTGCAATTCTAGGGTGTAGTCTATATTGTTAGAGAGAAATTGGGCTTCCTAAGTGTATACAGGGTGTGCTTGGTCATCTTAGAGTGCACTTGGCATGACCAAGTACACACTAAGTGCACTTGGGTGCATTTTGAGCACAATTATGGTAGTTGGATGCCTGAAACTACTCCCAGGGCCCTACTTGACCTCTATTTTGTACTTTGGACCCCATAACTTTTGCCTTTGAACTCCAATATGAAATCTATCAATTGCATTTGATTCATCTCTTTTTTAATAAAAAAGTGACTTATTATTTCCATTACTTGGCCACTTTCATGAGTGGGAACCCATGAAATTACTCTTGGGCCTCTGAGTGATCCCTGTTCTGCACTCTGGATCCCATAACTTTTGCATTTGATCTTTGATTTTTGATCTGTCAATTTCTATAGGTTCATCTTCATTATAAAAAATTTGACCTATCATTTTCATTCGTTGGCCAATTTATCAAGGGAGAACCCATATATATCATCCCTACTAGGGCACATTGTTATGGCTTTTTCATTAGTTATTCTTTGATACAATGCTCTAAATCACATTGCATCAAAGAGGGGAAAAATGTAGATGCTCAAAAATGGTTCACATCTATGGTTTAATCACATTTTCATACTAATTCATCCCATTTTCTCATTTCACTAATTCTTATCATTTGGCCAACTTGATTATCATTCAACCATGATTTTGCAATGTCCTTCATCATTCGTATCCCCTTTCACATCATTTGCAGATGATTTTGGATTCTCATCTGCTCAACCCAAAACAATTTCAATATCATTAGAATCATATCAAATCAAGCCAAAATAACCCCAAATCTACCTAGAATCACCTAAAATCAATCTTAATCAACACTAAATGTGTCAAATGTCCCAAATCTATCATCATCCATCTAGTCCTAGGAATTTTTATGTCTCTCAGTGCCTTGGAAACCTATCAAAACCTATCAAACTTATCAAATTAGATCTTAGCATTTTCATGTCTCTTGGTGCTAGGTCAAACTATTGTTCACATCATCCAATCTTTGACATTGTTGAGTCCCTCAGTGTTAGATTGTGGCATTTTCAAATCAATTTAAAAAAATTGACAGTGTTCATTGATGTTATTATGATCAACCCTATCAATCAATCTTGACCCTGTAACATTTATAATGTCAATTAAATGTTACATATCCTTAATTCATGTCATGTGTCCTTGGAATGTTATCAATTTTAATCAATCAATCAATTTGATCATGGCTTTGATCTATCCATCATTTGTTGGAAATATAAGAGGAGTAATTGAGAGGGGAGGGGTGAATCAATTAATAATAACATTAATCCATTATCCCTTAGATGTTTAATAAAATTCACATTGATAAAATTGATTACTGCTGATACATGATAAGCATAATTTTTTTTTTCGAAACTTGATAAATGAAAAATGTGTATTATTTAGTAGATCTTAAGATTTTGTCAGTAATTACTTAACCTTAATTTTGCATGCATGAGATAAAAGAAATGAACACATATGACACTAAGATTTAACATGGAAACCCCATTTGGGAAAAACCACCAATGTAACTAGTTACTATTTTTCACTCTTCTAAAGTGAGCTCAATTAGGAGCCAACCCTATTAAAGGTTACAAAATACTCTATTAGGTGTGACCCTATTAAAGGATTTAATCATCCTATTAGGAGTGGCCTGGTAAGAGGTCTTGAAACAATTCAATGGAATTGCCACCTTGTTAGAGGATTTACAAATGACTGTCAAACCAACTTTGTTAAGAAGTTTTAGATCATTGCTAGAATGGTCAGAAAGTAACAATGAAAATGACCTGATTGTGATGTAACTAAATTTTTGATTAGAGATCTTTGTTCTATCTTTATACTTGATCCTTCTTGATTGAATAATACTTTTTTTCTCCACAAGGATACTAGCTTATCCTTCAAGTTCACTTCCTCTCATCTTATCTCTTTCAATTCTTTCAGCTTGCACATCACACTCACATATCTTGAAATCAAAACTTGACCTATTACTTATAAATTTTAGATTGTCAAGTTGGCTCAAATACAAATTATAATAACTAATATTTGTTACCTCACTCAGCTAGAATATAAGTTTACACAAAATTACAAAGTCGGCCAAAATGTAGAAACTTGGGTTCAGAAGACTGGCTCAGTGAGGTTTTGATACTCGACATCCACTGTCAATGTTTGGCATTGTCATGCACTCGATAGACATAGAGGCTTGGTCCATACTGATCACCTTCTAGTATTCTCAAACTCCATCTAAATTGGTGACTCAATGAATACTATGAAACTTGATTCACATTGCATAGCTTGATTAACACTATTGCTGTGAAAATCCTTTGGCAACCAAGTGGATTCGATTAACACTAACTCTGTTCAACTTTCCCTTATTAACTGACTGAGCTCAATTAACACTCTTTTTTCTTAACTTCCTTTGACACTCGAGTGAGGTTGGTAGATACTACCTTCTTTATAGAGTAAACTCAGGAATGCTTGGTAGACTAGGAAAACTATCTTCACTGACCAAGTAAGCTCGGTATGCATTGAATGTCAACTGATATAAAATTTTGTAACATCAAGTACATTCAATTGCCAAAGGATAGCACTAATTCCATCCAATTAAACTTCATTAACTAAGTGATCTTGGTTAGCAACCATCTTTAGCAGACTTTCCTTGACGCTCGAGTGAACTCGGTAAACACTACCTTCTAAACTTGACAAGCACATGAATGCTCAGTAGACATAGAAAAATGTCTTCACTACTTGAGTGAGCTTAGCATACACTGACTGAGACTGATATGATATTTGTGTAATGTCAAATACAACACACAATTAATCAATTATATCCAACAATCTCCCTCTTTGGCATTGATGGAAACAAACCATAATGAAATTTTTGGAAATAAGAAACATATCCTTAGTTTGATTCTGATTCTCATCTATGAGAACTCCCTCTATTAGTGTGAACTCTTTCCTATCTTTAGATTTCTCCCTCTATTAGAAAACTATTGTAAACTTCTCACTTTTATTGTAAACTTCTCCCTCTTAGAGAAATTTCTTATAAGATATGACAACATAACGTCTTCCTCTTTGACAACACATGCCAAAGATAAAAATTCTATTATTATCCATGTACCTCAAGTGCTAATTCATTTGCAATATGCCCTTGTCAATTTTGCATCAACTGATTAATCTTCAATATACTTTGGTTGATGCATCACTAAACTTTATTTAGTGAGCTTCAGATAGGGGAATGACCCCTAGCTTACCTCATAGATACAAAAATGCATCCTTAGGTAATGGCTTAGTGAATATGTCTACAATCCATTCTTTTATATTAACATATTCTAATCTGACTTCTTTATCTAGCACCAATTCTCTTAAGAAGTGATATTTTATAGCAATGTGCTTTGTCTTGGAATGCATCACTAGGTTCTTTGATCTATTGATTGCACTGTTGTTATCACATTATATGACAACTAGATCCTTGATCTCTATCTTCATACCTGTCAATAGTTGTTTGAACCAAACAATGTTTGAAAAATTAACTGTTGCTACCACATATTCTATCTCAGCCGTGGATTGCGATGTACAATTTTACTTCTTTCTTGTCCAAGACACTAGTCTTTTACTAAGAAAGAATGCTCCACCACTAGTGCTTTTTCTATCATCAATACATCCTACCCAATCAGCATCGGCAAATACTTTCAAGTCCAAATTGCCTCCAAGTTTATGCCATAAGCCATAATACTCAGTACCTTTTAGATATCTCAAGATTCTCTTGATTGCCACTAAGTGATTTTCTCTAGGATTAGCTAAAAATATTTCCACCATACCAATTACTAATGCAATATTAGGCCTTGTATGCACTACATACTATAGTTTTCCAATCATTGATCTGTATGTGGTCTAATCTACTACCTTGGAATCATAATTTTTTGAAAGCTTTTTTCTAGTAGAAAGAGGGGTTCCTATAGGTTTTGAATTTTCCATTCTAAATTTCTTTAATATCTCCTTGATGTATTTAGATTGAGTGATGTAGATGCCATCTTTGTTCTACTATATCTGCAACCCAACAAAGAATTTATCTCTCCAAATATAGACATTTCAAATTCTTTACTCATTTCTTCTGAAAATGCCTTGCATAAGTCATCATTTCTTATGAATAAGGTATCATCTACAAATATTTCTACCAATACAATCTTCTTGTTGGGTCCTTCTTAGATATATAGGCTACTATTATCATTTGTTCTTTGAAAGCCAATATGTACCAAATAGTTATGTAGTCTTTCATACCAAGCTTTGGGAGCTTGCTTGAGACCATATAATGCTTTGGGTAATTTGCAGACTATGTCTCTTTTGCTGGGATCTACAAAACCTTTTGGTTGTTTAATGTAGACTTCCTCCTCAAGAATTTTGTTCAAGAATGCAAATTTAATGTCCATTTGATACACTTTAAAACCTTTATGTGTTGTATAGACTAGTAAAGTTTTAACACCTTCTAATCTTGCAATAGGAACAAAAGTCTCACCATAATCAATACCTTCTTCTCGGGAATAGCCTTCACACACCAATCTTGCTTTATTTTTGGAAACTTCTCCATCTTCATTCAGCTTATTTCTAAACACCCATTTTGTGCCAATTACATTTTTATCCTTGGGTCTAGGAACAAGACTCCAATTTTTATTCTTTTCAATTTGTTTAATTTCTTCATTCATTGCCTTAACCCAACTTTCATTGTCCAATGCATCTTTAAAATTTCTAAGTTTAAATTTAGCAAGTAAACATATACCTTTCAATTTACTTATTGTCATTATTCCATCAAATTTGTCTCCAATGATTTGATCAGGTGCATGATGCCTTCTAACATATCTTGCTAACATAGGTACTTTGGATAAAGAATGGATTTCATTGATTTCATCATGAAATTCAATGTTAGGCTCAGGATCTACTGACTGTGACTTGGGTCCATTAGACTCGGTTTGAACTAGCTCAGTAGCCTCTGACTATGACTCAGGTCCTTTAGATTGTGACTCAGTTTGCACTGTATGCAACTCAGTAGCTGAAGGAGATTTTGGGGACTTGAGAGGTTAATTCTTATTTCCTTCAGATGTGATAGGAAAAGTATCATGTTCATAGTAAACAAATATTCTGTAATCCTCTAGCTCTTTAATGCTTTCTTCTTCACTCTTTTCTACAGACTCATCAATTTTCACATGTGCACTTTCTATGATTTTATGAGTGGACAAATTCAAATATTTATATGCTTTACTTTTATAGGAGTATCCTAAAAATATGCCTTCATCACCTTTTACATCAAATTTTCCTTTTCTAGATTGCCTTTGCTCATAAAGTGTTTTGATTGAGTCTTTCTTTAACTGTACTCTATCTAAAGTATGGACTGTAATGCTAATAGCTTCCTTCTAGTATTTGAGAGCAACATTCTTTTCAATCATCAGGGTTCTTTCTTAATCCATGATAGATTTATTTCTTCTTTCAGCTATACCATTTTACTATGGTGTATCAAGAGCTGATACTTATCTTTTGATTCCTCTTTCAATGCAAAAATTATTGAATTCATTGGAGATGAATTCACCACCTTTGTCTAATCTTAAACATTTTAAACTTTTTCTAGTTTTTTTTCTATTCTTGCTAGATACCACTTGAATTTTTGAAAGGCTTCAAATTTCTCTTTTAAGTACATTAAAATCATCATTCTACAATAATCATCAACAAATAGAATAAAATACTTTTCTCCACTATAACTTTCTATTCCAATAGGAACACATATATCTATATGCACAATTTCTAAAACTTCTTCTGATTGATAGTGTTTTCCTTTGAAGCTAATCTTTCCCATCTTACCAATTTGGCAATTCTCACATAGATCCACATCAGGCTTCTTCAAACTAGGAAGACCTCTTACTCTTTTATGTTTTCTTATCTTAACCAGATTATCAAAGTTTACATGACATAACCTTTTGTGCCATAACCAACTTTCCTCTACTTGAGCAATAAAACATTAACTTTCACTGAGATCAAGATAAAATAAATTACCTTTTATTTTCTTTCCAAATCCAACCATATTTTCTTTTCCATCCAATTGTTTGGCCTTGCCCTTCATTAATTCTACCTTGAATCTAATGTTGTTCAACTATGCCACACTTAGTAGATTAAGTTTTAGTCCTTCAACCCATTAAGAATTGTCACATATAAGTTCTTTGGTCAACAAGATACATCATTTTCCTTTTATGTTACAAGGTTCATTATTTCCAAATCTTACACTACCTCCATCATAAGGTTCCATATTCTCAAATTTTGTTTTATCTCCAGTCATATGATTTGAGCAGTCACTATCAATAATCCATGTATCATTTTTGCTAAAATGAGAGATAAGTGCCATTTTATCTCCTTCATCATTAGATTCATCTTTCACAACAATATATACCATTTCATCTTCACTATTATCAAAATCTTTAGCCATAAAACAAGATTTCTTACCTTTTTCCTTGTGGTTGTAGTTTTTGAAATCCTTTTTACCTTTTTGTTTATTACTTTTCTTTTCATCTTTGTTTTCTCTATTTGGACACCTAGCATCAATGTGACCAACTTCTTCATAGGAAAAGTATATTAGAGGAACTTTTCCTTTATACTTTCCTCTACCTTTGGAATATTTTCTTGCAAGTAGGGCTTCAACAACTTCAAGATCACTATCTTAGATTTCTTTTGATGTTTCATCTTCTTCACTTCCTATTTTATTTCCCTTTTTTTGAGTGAGAGTTTGGCTTTAAATGTGGATTCAATATTCTTTAAAGTAGGAACATAGTTATCAAAGTTGTCTAATTCAAAAGATGTCAATCTTCCAACTAAAGCATCCAAACCTAGCTTGCTATTTGGATCACATCCCATTTTTTGAATAACAGATACTTTAATTTCATAAATAGGAAGAAGAGTTCTAAGCACTTTACTTACAATAGTTTCCTCCTTAATGTCTTCTCTAGATGCTTTGATTGCACTTACACTGGCCTTAATCCTTTCCACATATTTTGAAATGTTTTCATCTTCCCTAATTCCCATTTGATCAAATTGTTCTCTAAGGCTTTCTACTTTGGCTCTTTTTACACTTTCATCTCCTCCACAAATATCTTTCAATTTGTTCCACAATTAAAAAGTAGTTTTGTAGTCTTTTACCTCATTGAATTTAGCATAACTAAGAGCAGATGCAATATCAATCATCATCATATTATGAATCTTCTTTTTAGCAACACCTTCAATAGATAAAGTTCTAGTGGGAGTCTTGTATTCAATATTAAGATATTTGCAACCTAAATCATTGATGGTAGCTAGATGCAACCTCACATGTCCTTTCCATGCTATAAATTTGTCTCTATTTAGCTTGGGAATCTCTCTTTTGTAAGACATCCTGATCTTTAGCTTAGGTCCTTGAAACCTTCTCTACAAGCACCAAAAGCGTTGATACCAATTTTTGAAAATATAAGAGGAGTTACTGAGAGGGGAGGGGTGAATTAGTTACCACTAAAATAAATATCAAATCCCTTAGATGTCAATACAAAATAAAACTCTAAAAATAAAAAACTATTGATGTTGAACAAATAAAGAAATGTTGTACTTGGTAAAACCTAGGATTGCTCAGTAAAATTTAACATGCAAAACTTTACAGATTAATAGTGATTATCATTTGCAAAACACATAAAAGAAATAGCATGAACACATTTGACACCAAGATTTAATGTGGAAACCCAATTTGAGTAAAATCACCAATTGCAACTAGTTATTATTTTGATTCTTATGAAGTGAGCCCTATTAGGAGCCAACCTTGTTAAAGGTTACAAAACACACTATTAGGTGTGATCCTATTAGAGAATTTAATCACCCTATTGGGAGTGGCCTTGTCAGAGGTCTTGAAACAATTCAATATAATTGTCACCTTGTTAGAGGATTTATAAATAGCTATTAAGCCAACTTTGTTAAGAGATTTAGATCACTGCTACAATGGTTAGAGAGTAACAATGAGATGACCTAATTTGAATGCAACTAATTTTCTAATTATAGATCTCTTATTCAAGTTTGTACTTGATCCTTCTTGATCAAATATGACTTTTCTTCTCCACAAAGATATTCTACTTATCCTTCAAATGTGCTTCCTTTACTCATTACTAGCTCTTTAATCATATCATCATGAAATTATAGACTTTGAAATCACAACTTGACCTTATATTTATATGATCCACTTTATCAAGTCAGCTCAAATACAACTTAGAATAATCAACATTCATCACCTTAGTTAGCTAGAATACAAGTTTACACAAAATTACAAAGTTGGCCAAATTGTAGACACCTGTGTTCTAAAGACTAACTCAGTGAGGTTCTAATACTTGACATCCACTATCAATATTTGACATCATCATGCACTCGATAGATGTACAGGCTCGGTCCATACTGATCACTTTCAAGTAGTCTTGAACTTGGTCTATATTGGTGACTCGACAAATATTGTGAAACTTGATTCATACTACATAGCTCGGTCAATACTAACTTAGAAATGATTTCCTTTGTTAACCAACAGAAGCTTGGTTAACATTGCAAAATTATGAAAATCCTTTGGAAACTAAGTGAGCTCGATTAGCACTGATTCCATTCAATTAATCTTCGTTAACTGAGTGATCTTGATTAACATTCATCTTCAGCAGACTTTCCTTGACGCCTAGGTGAACTCAATAGACACTGCCTTCTGAACTTGGCAAACACTGGAATGCTCGGTAGACATAGAAAATTGTCTTTACTACCCAAGTGAGATCAACATACACTGACTAAAACTGATATGACATTTGTGTAACATCAAAGAAAACACACAATTAATCAATTATATCTAATAGAAAGAAGGGCATGAGAGCTACAACTAAAGAGGGAGTTTTTACTTTATGTTGCTTTCTTTGTTTTGGTTGGCTTTCATGGTAGACTAGAAGTTTTTAGTGTATGATTATTGAGATTTTTGATTTCTCATAGTATGATAGATATTAACCCATTTTCTAGTCCTACAGTTAGTAAAGGATAAATATGAAGATTTGGATTTGCTAGAAGCTACCCAAGTGATAGAGATAATAGAGAAATTCAAGAGAAAACATCCAAATATTGTTTTGGTATAAAGGGGAAGAAAACCTAGATGCTAGAAATTTAGTTTTGACACTTGAAATTTTTTTGAATTTTTGGAACTTGGAATCAAGGTGCCTAGGTATGCTTTTCCCAGAGCTATGACAACAATTTTGAAGAAGAAGCGCAATGCCAATAGTTAACTATCAGTTCCTAATTTAGAGCAAACCATCCACTAGAAATGCATTGTGATGAAATTTCAACTCCCAAAAATTCTTAAAGAAGGCCAAGCTTTCATTTTTGGAGCTTCCAAAGACTCCCAAATCATCTTACAACTTATTTATTCATATCTACTTCTTCTTTTATTGTTTTAAGTCTTGTAAAGGCTCATGCACCCATAAATTGATATAAACAAGAGTGGAGACCTACTTAGCACCATTTAGAGATTTAGTTTGTATATAATTAGATTTATTTTATTAGTTTTTAGCATGAGTTGCATTTTGAAAACTCTCTCTTAACACAAAGGGAGGGATATGATTTCTTATAAATATATGGATGTAATGTGTACTCCAAGCCATTATTTTGATACAATAATATATGCTATTAGTGCTCTCATTTTGAGTGTAGTTATTCTTGTTAAGTGTGTTATTTTTGTGAATGCATGTTCATGAATAATAATGGAGCCAGTGGCTTTATTGCATTGTTATGTTTGTGTACCTTTTAGTTCTCATGTTTGGCTTGTATTAATGAATTCCGTTGACATACCAAGTTGGAGAAAAGATCACCTATTGTTCCTGCATAGCTTCTTGTCTCACATGAGTGCACTTTCTGTGGCATTGCAATTTGGTGAGAAGTGAAATATCTTTTAGTTATTATTGAGTTCCCATTGATGATTACATCAGTGGAATTGAGGAAGTGATGCTCCTATTTTTATTGGTTTCCTACCTGATCTCTTTGACGATTTAAATCATAGATGTGTTGTTACCATGGTTTATGTGTGTAAGGAATTTCCCTTTCAAGTTATTTTCTTTAATCTCACGTTACCTTATCTTTGTTATTTTCTTTGCTCACACTTTCTTAAAATAGGAATTCATATAGTTGCATTGATACATTGCATTCATCATAAAATACAAAATACCAAAAATATATCTCTTTTGTGTTTACTTTTCAAACAATAGATCAAACATCTTATCTAAAATTATTTGAACCATCAAAGGCCTCCTTGTGAACATACACATTTATCTTCTATTGAAAGGATTCTAGTAGGTTGTAAGATTGCTCAAAACCTTGGAGTTGATCCTAGATTAGGTTTTCAAGAGAGGAGTTTGAAAGGATTCCTATCATTAAGCATAATGAAAAAAAATAGTTGAATAGATATGGTGCTAGGAGGACCATGAACCATTCAGAAAAGAAAAAAAGCTCACTGCTTTGAAATTCTATTGTTTTTGGAAGTTCAAAAAATTTTCTATTTGAAACTATCAGAAGGTGTGGAGATGTACTTGTGTGTAGGGGTGTATATACACTATTTTGAAAGAGTGTGGTTCTATAGAGGTGCACTTTTTCTTGAATTGATTCAAATTGGAAGATCCCAATTGACCATCTCCATTTTAGTGAGCTTTAAGATCTTTAGATAGTGAACCAAAGTTCTTAGAACTTAGTCATTTTCATAAGCCTTACAATGATAAAGGACTACCAAAAATTCTATCACTTCCATTCCAAATCAAATCATCTCTAGTTTCACCTCTGAACCAACCTCCACCCTTTCTTCCACCAAATCCTCCACTAATGGCCTTTTCAGCAAATGTAGTAGATTCACTAATTAACTTGCAAGGTGCACTTAATGACCTTCCCACAAATCCTAAGAAATTTTGCCCAAGGTTCAGCTATAGAGAAACATAGATAGTTGAGAACCACATCAAAGTCTTTAAAGAAATATGAAATTGAAAGCAAGTTCAACAAGAGAATGGGGTCTTTTGTTTATTCCCATACTCATTGGGAGAAGTAGCATTTAACTGGTACATGAATTTTCCACCAGGATGTATCCAGAATTAGGTTGCCTTTGAAAAGTTTTTCCTCAAGAAATTTAAAACATTTTTCAACCCGGTTGTGATACACCAATTCATATCAATCAAAAGAGATCCAGTAGAGACCATTTCACATTTTAATCATCACTTTCACATGGCTTACCACAAGTTGGAAACACCCTATACTATACAAGTTGAAGCTACAATCTAGATTTATCTTAATGCTATGGACCATCTCACTGCTATCTTTCTATGAAGGCTATTGATGCAAGGATTACAAGGATTTAAAAATCACATAATCACAACTTCATCACTTATCAAAGCAATATTGCACATTTTGTAATCTTTTAACCAAATCAGCAAGTAGTTGCCAAAATGGCCTTAACTTCTACAAAACTTAATGAAATTTGACCCAACCAAAACTAAACAAAAGATAAATCAAATAAATTTCTGAAAATATAATTTTTCAGTCCATATCATTTTATATGAATTTATACCAATAGAAACAATAGTCAAGTTTCTAGAAAATTACACAGAAAAGTAACATATCTTGCAAAACAAAATTCTTTTCATTTCTATTCTTCTAAAAAATATTTCCAACCATTTAAATTTCATGTAATTTGCATGATTTATAGATTTGAATGGTTGAAAATATTTTTGAGAAGAGCAGAAATGAAAAGATTTTTGTTTTGAAAGTTTATGTTAATTTTCTCTCTAATTTTCCAGAAACCTAACTATTGTTTCTATTGGTAAAAATTCATATAAAATGATACAAACTAAAAAATTATATTTTCAGAAAGGTATTTGAGTTAGATTATTTATGGTTTTGGTTTGGTCAAATTTCATTAAGGTTTACAAAATTTATGGCCATTTTGGTGATTGCGGGTCTGAATCTGTCCTAGTTTGTTGATTTGGTTAAAAGTTTACAAAATTTTCAATATTGATCTAATAAGTGATGAAGTTGTGATTATGTGATTTTTTAATCCTTTTAATCCTTTCATTAGCTACCTATTGCAAACATTGACACATTAGAAAAGGTCTTTGATGAAGCAATTACCTTTACCAAGTAAGCTGATCTTAATGGAGGAGGATTGATGGTTGTAGCTCAAGCGGCTACAATGATATGAACATATCCTACTAGAGCACTAGTAATGCATGATCAATTCATTCTAATGAATCTAGTCCTACTACAAAAAAAACATTTTTATTAGTTCCAACCATAACTTACCTAGGATATGAACCTCCAAAAGATGCTTTCTTTGAGTAGAATGCATCAACATCCGTTGAAGTAGAAACTAATGTCACATCAGAGATTGGCCAAATGAAAAAGAATATGTCTCAATTTACCAATGAATTAACCTATTTGAGGTTATTGCAAGGGAAAAAAAAACTTTTAGAGAACAAATGCAACCCCTTACAACAACAACTATGGTCAGAACTACAACAAGAATTTTAGCAAAAATAAGAATTCAAGAAATACCAACGTAGGGAACAATTATAATCCTCCATGTTGCAACAATGGTTTCCAAAGGAAGAATTGATAATGGAATACTTGTCCAAACAATGGAAGCATCCCTACTAATAATAACAACAATAATTAGTTTGTGGACATCAACCAGTATGACAATAATCAAAATGTACCAAATGACAATGATTTATATTTCAATGGAAATCAAGAAGTGAACCAGAATTCACAAGGCAACAATAGTGAGTCTTCTATGAAATACAACACTATGATGTTATAATCTTACAATTCTCCACAAAATCATGAAATGGAGAAACTAGCTAATGAAGAATTCACTTTTCCATTTAGTCAAGAATCAAATCCTCAACTAGAAGAGATGGTAGCTTTTCAAATTGACAATCAGAATACTTACAATTTACATAATAGAAGGGAACCTATGATTGATGGGATTGCTCCTGCCTTGCATCCAAAACCTCTTGATCAAAGAGCTAATAAAAATTTAGTACCACTAGAGCACCCTAGGTTGGGAAACAAAATCAAAATCAAGGGAACATGCCTACAATTATGAAGAACCCTATATGGGCAACTGAAAGGTATAGTGCAGTGGAAGACCTAAAGAGAACCAAAGCTAATATGTCCATGTTATATATGCTAAAAAAAATTTCTAGTCAAAGGGAAGAAATGCTAAAGACTCTTGATCAAGAAAACATAATGCCTAATACAAATATAGTCCCTCAAAAGACAACATCACTACAAGTCAACACTTCTTTGGTAATGCCTACCATGTATAAAGACAAGGCTAAAGTGCCTCCTTTTTTGCTCAATCTAATAATTTTTGGAAAGAACCTAAAAAATTATCTTATAGATTCAGGAGCTTCTTGTAATTTCATGCCACTTTTAATAGCTCAAAGGCTGGGAGTCACTCCTCAACTCTCAAATCAGATAATGATACAACTCAACAAGATGAAAGTGAAAGTTACTGGAGTATTGAAAGATGTTAGAATACAATTAACTATAGACCCCCAAATTAAAGACATTATAGACATACATGTGGTAGAAATCCTAGAAATATATATTTCTAAGTAGAGAATGGACAACGTGCTTAAGAGGATGGCTCCCAACTGATTTTACTCAACTATGGCTACCGTGGAAGGGATTGAATAATCAAATCAAGATTGACGTTGAGCCAAAGCTAAAGACAACGGTTACCTTATTCTATTCAATACTAGGGGATTAATCTTTGCTAGATAACTTACATCTAGTTACCATAGATGTTCCAACAAGTTTACAACTTTCTAATCCAATTTTTTTAAGAAAATCTCTAAGATACTCTGTTCATGATATGAAAATGCCATTTTTTCTCTATAAAATCTTCAATCCCAATAAATAATTCATTTCTCCAATCATACTCATCTCAAATTCCTTCTCCATTTCTTCTTAAAATGTTTTTCTACCTTCATCATTACCTCCAAAAATGATATTATCATTTTTTCTCAAATATAAGTTATTATCAGTATTACCTTTCACAAATCCCAAACTTGTCAAATGTTTATCCAATCTTGCATAGTAGGCTCTAGGTGCTTATTTCAGTCCATATAATGCCTTCTTTAATGTGGAAACCATGTCTTCTTCATATGTTAAGGGAAAACCATCAGGTTGTTCAATTATTACTTCCTCTTCAATTTCTCCATTTAGAAAATTTGACTTGATAGCCATTTGATTAATTATAAAGTTTTTGTTAGTTGAATATGCCAAGAACAATCTTACTACCTCTAGTCTAGCAAAAAGGTTATAATTCTCTAAAAAATCAATTTCTTCTTACTATGAATAAGTGTTGCATACCAAGCTTTCTTTGTTTCTCACAACTTTGCCTTGTTAATTCATCTTGTTTTTAAATACCCATTTAGTTCCAATAACACTCTTATCTTTAAGTCTAGGAACTAATTTTGAAATCTTGTTCTTCTCAATCATATCTAATTCATCTTTCATAGATTTTATATAATAATCATCTTTATAAGCTTCATCAACATTCTTAGGTTCAACTTGAGAAATTAAACATAGTTCTTTATGTACCTTGTTTCTTGTCATAGCTCCTTTGTCCTTTCTCCCAATAATTTGTTCATTAGGATGATTCTTTGCCACATTTTTGTTAGGTGTCACTTGTTCAATTTTGATTTCTTTGCTACATTTTGATATGGGTTCTTCTCTCTATTCTTCTCTTTGTAAATTAGTGTTAGTTTCATAAAATAATTATTTCTCAACATTATGAATGTTATCTATTTGATTAGTCTCCTCATCAGAATTATAATCAAATATCCTATCTTGAATTCTGAAATTTTCATCAACTCTTACATTAGTACTCTCAACAATAATCTTTGACATTTGATTAAAATATTTATTTGCTTTGATTTTCAATGAATATCCAAGAAACATTTCTTTATCACTTCTAGCATCAAACTTTCCAATATCATCATCTCTCTTAATATAGCACTTAATTATAAAGATTCTAAAGTATTTCACAATAGGTGTTGTTGATTTCTAAGCCCAATTTTCCTATTAGTGTCTAACACTTAGTTTTTTCCAAGGTAGCATTGGATAGTTTTATAACCCCTATTTTCACTGAACTTAAAATTGCAAATTTTATGGTGAAAATGTTTTAAAGGATTGTTGTGATGTTAGAGTTCATGTGTTATTTGTTTTTATTATTAGAGAATAGCCCTAACATTGTATTTTTCCCTATTCTAGTTTTTTTTCCCTTGCCCTAGTGTGAAAAATGGTTCCCTATGGTTACGTGTTCATTCAATCCTATAGGAATTTCATAAACATCCAAGTCTAGCCTATTGACAATTGGCTAATAGTGATATGTAATTATTGTCATTTATGGCAACACATGATGTACATGCTGACAGGACACCTCAAAAATAAAGATATTTAGTGTTTGGTAATCATAAAATTATCTAAGTATAGAATTTGGTTTACAATAGTGTATTGTTTTGTTTATAACTTATTGCTGATGGCATATTATGATTAGTAAAGTTACATGGAGATTGCATACATGTTGGTGATGATGTGTATAAGCTTAGAAGTCAATAAGGACTATACATAATAGAGATAATCATGTTTGAAGCATAGAGGAATTAAAGGAAAGAATTTTTTTTTTTTACAAAGCAATTACTTGTCCAATTAAGGTTGACATCCTAGATGCTAACTTTAATTTGGAAAAGTGGTTTATGGTCTTAGTTGTCCCAACAAAAATGTGTAAAGACATGGTATTTATGCAAAGGACATCTTGCGATAAGTTGTGAAAGTTGTGTAGTTGTAATTGCAAGTGCTATATTGTAATTGTGATTATATGTGAACTTTTGTGAAAGTGATATATGTGAAGTTTTGTATGAGCTATTTGGTGATCCAAGATGAAGCTGAAGATCAAAGATCAATTAAGGAAGAATATATAGTAGTTATACTTGGTTTGATTACTTGTTTGAGTAGTGAGCTATTCTTGTAATTGGAAATGCATATTTGGGTAGTGGGCTAATCTTGCATCTACTATTCTACAACTCCTAATAGGGTTGGAATCTCCTAACAAGGATTCAAAGTATCCTAATAGGGAATCCTTATACTAAATTTTCTCATTGACCCCTAACAAGGTCCATCCTCTAACAAGGAACTTATATATCAGTATATTATCTAGTGGGTATCATCCCCATTGAGGTTTTCCCTTGGCCAAGGTTCCCCTAGTTAACAAAATATGGTGTTATGAGTTATCTTTGAGTACTGTTACTATTATTGTTCAACATTTCTTTATTGCTTTTTTATGCATGGTTTAAAGTAAGAAGAAATATCTAGTTGGTGAGAAAAGTTTGTAGATTACTAATTCACTCCCTCTCCCCCTTCAGTAATCCCTATTTCTAACAATTGGTATCAGAGCACATTTACTTTGATGAGGCTTAACAACTTAAGTAAGATCCCTTTGGATATGGAATAGTTTATGAAGAACCTTGAAGAAGCTCTTGAAAAAATTGATCTCCTTACTAGAGAAAGAGATAAGATGAAGGACAGATATGAAGATTCCAAAGTGTACATTGGACAATTGAAGGAAAAGATTGAACATCTCAAATCAAAGCCCGAATCTACTAAATCTAGAACTAGTGATGATGATTATTCAAAATTAAAGAAAAAGTACAAGATCTTGAAGAATGAATTTAAGATTCAAAATCTAAAGTTGACTTTGAGGAATGATCCTAGCAAAATTGAGTTAGATTTGAAGACTAAAAATGCAAATCTGAGAGAAAGTTTGTCAAAGAAAACATCTGAGTTTGAAACATTGAAAGAAGATCATGAAGAACTTCATAAGTACAATACCATTGTGAAAGATGAAATAACTCAGTTCAAGCAGTAGCTTGAGAAGCTTTATTCTAGTAGAGAAAAGGTTAACGATTCAATGCCAATATAGAGACCTACTTATGATAAGACTGTTCTTGGTTACATAATTAACATGTCTGCAAAGAAAATTGAGATCAAAGAAAAAGATGATAAGATTGAATCTAGTCAATCTTCTAATAAACCTAAAGAAGCTAAGTAAATCAAGAAAGTTGAAATTTTGGATGAACCCAAGCAAGTGGAATCTCCTAAGTAAACCAGGTATGGATTTAAAGGTAAGTGTTTTTTATGTAATGAGATAGGTCATATGAAAAAGGATTGTACTAGTAGATCATTTAATCATGTTAAATAATTTTATTGTCATAATTGTCATGGTATGGGTCATAATGCAATTGATTGTAGGAAACCTAAGTACGATAATGATGGAAGAAATAGTAGAATATCTAGAAATACTAACCCTGTAGATAGAAGAAGATCTAATGAAAGGATATTGAGAGGAGGAAGATCCTATGAAGATAGAATATAGATCATATGTTACAAGTGTAAAAACTTAGGATAAATAGCTTAGAGTTGTCATGCAGTTGATGATCAAAAAAATCCTAGAAGCAAAACACCAGTATGTCAGTTATGCAACAACTTCAGATATATAGTGAAATACTACAAAATGGATAGAAACTTTGGAGATAGAAGGAACAATGGAAGAAACTTTAGAAATAGAAGGAATGGTAGAAGAAACTCTGGAAATGATAGAAGGAACTATGAGAGGAACTTTGGAAATAAAAAAGATGGTGAAAAAAGAAATATGGTCAGTGAACTTCAAGAAGAACTTAATAAAGCATTTATAAAAGTAACAGATATCTCAAAATAAAATTTAGATGATGAGACAAGAAGATCAAAGTAAATTGTTGAGTTTGATTCAACTAAGTTAAATTAATCTTGTTCACAACATCAAAATTCAAAAACTTCATCTAGAGAAATAACTAGAGGTACAAAAGTTGGGGAAAGGTGTATCTAGTTATGTTTAGATGGTATCTAAAATCACTAGTAATTTGGAGCTTATCTAAACAAGTTATGAAGAAATTCAAGATGACAACTATGTTTTTGCATAAAATTTCATGAAGTGAAGTTTGGTAGAGCTTTTTCATGATAGAAGGAGGTTACAGTAAACCTTGGGTGTCATGAATAGCTATTTGATTGCAAAAAAAAATTGACATCTTTTTCGTATTTGAAAAGTATGGAATTAATGCAAGTTCAAGTTGATGGAATAAATGGAGTACATAATTGATTTTCACTTCATTGAAAACACATCCAAAGAAAAGAGCACTCAGAAGAAACTTGATAAGGAAATTTAGAAGCAAATCCTATTTTCAAAAAGAGGTATTTTATCATTTTTCTACAAATTTGTTCAGTAAATGTTTTTAAAAAAAAATTCTTGTTTGATAGAATCATGGATATGTTAGTAGTGCGTAGTGTTGAGAATGAAGATAGACCTAAGATGAAGATTGTTTCCATTAAACCTACTAAAAGAAACCCTAACTTAGCATTGTCTATCACTCTGAACAACATAGTGTATTGTGAAGATGTAGGAAGTTATTTGAATTGTAAGTTTGAGTTGATTGGTTGTGAATTCATGAACAAAGACATAGAATTGGTTTTCAATCACAAAATGACTATGAAGTTTGGATTTTAACATTTAAGGGAACTTTATTTGTTTAAATATCACTTCTACTATGAGTTAGATATAGATGAATGGACACATATTGTATTGAGTAGGATACATGGTGGAAAATTGTGGATACAAGACAATGTAGTTGATATTTTTTCCGACCTAATTCATGAGGTAACTAGTCTTAGTAAACAAGGTAGTGTACCCATAGATGAGAAAATGGTAAATAAGAAAGTAGAGAGCTATACTAAAGCAGTATACAATGGAAAGGCTAGGGTAATCAACACCATCAAGCAAGATGAATGTGAGATTCTTGAGTAGAATAATTACCTATTCTATTTGTGCAAGCTCTAAGATTGATGAACTTTTAACAAGATTCATATATGCAGCATACAAGATATGTGTAGAGAAAGAGCAAGTGGATCTTAGTGAGACACTGAGAATGAAACTCTTGGAAAACCTTGAAAAGATCAAGAGGACATAGAATGGTGTGTTTAGATTCTAGTCATTAATCAATCACATATTCTTTCATGTACTTAAATATTTCCTTACTTATTAGTCATATAAATCATGAGTAGTGATAGATGCATAATGGAGAAGATTACAAAAGTATGTTGAAGGCACTCTAGAGACAAGCTATTGGATAGTGGCAACTTGATAATGAGGACATTTCAAAATGAAATGAAATAGAGATTTAGTATTGCACCTAAAATTGTGGACAAATTTAAGGATGACATTTGTATTTTTGTTGATAAAAATATGAGATCATACTTATCTTCAAGCAGTAGAACCTCGGGAAACATTTCTTTATCCCTTGAGCTATGAACTAAATGATGATATAGTGGTTAGTTATATTGATTTATTGTTGAATTTAGACAAAGATAAAGTAGAATATAGATTTGGTACATATGATGAGATCACACAGTCAACTCATCAAGCAACCTTAAAGAAGACATCACATAAGAAATTTGAGTCTATAATGAAGAAGGCACTATTAGAGGCTAGAATGATAAAGAGAAAATTTGAGGTTGTAAGAAAAATGATGAAGCAAGGTATACTAAACATTCAACCATTGTTAGTATTAGTTGCAGAGTCATCTTTGGAATAGACCATTCTGTATGTAGTAGTGTCTGATGATCAACCTAGTGAACTGAAAGAAAATCTGAAGGATTGGTGGAAGTAGTGTCTACCAAGACAAAGAGAGTAAAACAACAGGCCACTAGACTAGGAAAAAGATAAAAAAAATTGTTGACAATTGATTCTAGTGATGAAGAAGATAAGGAACAAGAAACCAAGCAAGAAAAAAAAGTGACTTCGTCTAAGTAATCAACAAGAAAAGCAACCTTGGATGCCAAAGATAGAGAAGATCAATACGACTATTGCTAATGAAGGTAACTTTGTTCAGATGAACAAGTTTTATGATTTGTATTGTTAAAGTAAATAATTAATTAATTATTATTTATTTATTTATTCTATTTCTTAAGCTTACTTAGGTAAATACATGTAGTTAACAGTTGTAGTGATAAGTTGTTGACAACATGGGAGTTTGTTCCCTTCTAGCATGTTCCACCTTTTTGTGGAAGAGAGCTTAGTTGTCAACCTTATCTTCTACCACCTTCTAGCTTGTTCTACAAGCTTCCTTGAGGCCTTTATAAGTGGTCTCTCTCTCATTGTAAATTCAATAAATCAATTCACATAAAAACTTTATTTTCCTATTGTGAAATATTTTCTCTTGCATTGTTTGCTTCAAGCTCTTGCTCCTTTGGTTTCTCTTCGGCAAGCTATTTGCATGCAGGTGATCTTGGCACATTACAGAGTTAAATTTTATCAACTCCTACATGTATAATAGTTTTGAGAAGGATCAAATTGATATATCTACTATGAGATATATCAGAGAAAACAATCTAAATTTGAAGGATATTGAGGGAGTAGTGAATCAAAAAGGCTATGAGAGACTTATAGATAAGGAGATTCTTGCAAGAGAAGAAGATCTTGAACTTCATAAGTCTATGCTTAGAACTATTTGAAAGACTAATGATGAAGATGAAATCAAAATATTATTTAATAACCTTGTATCATACTTAAGGAATAAATTGGGACCATTTCTATTTATGGTCAGTGAAAAGGATAAACTAAGAAATGAGGTTGCGGCATCTATTAGTCAAATGATGTCAGAGACAAAGGCAACATCTCCTCCAGCTCCTAAAACCTTGAAAGTGTTAGTGAGAAGTGATACTATGCAAATTGATCAAACCAATATTACCATTAACATTGATGATATCAATCCATTTGGTGATTCCAAAACTAATGAACTAGACACCAAGGATATTGAGGATAAATTGAGAAAAAATGAAGAAGAGAAGAGGCTACTTGAAGCTGAGAAGAAGAAAATAGAAGAAGCCAAGAAGAAATTTCTTGAAGAAGAAATAAAAGAAAGGAAGAGGAAGAAAAGAGAAGAATTGCAGAAGAAGAGATGAGAAAGAAAACTAAGGAAGATGAAAAGAAGAGATTGGAAGAGAAAAGAGAAAGAGAGGAAACAGAAAAGAAAGAAGAAGAAGAGATAAGGACAAAAGAAGCAATGAAGAAATTAAAAAAGGATGATACTAAACCATCTAGTTCATCCACTCCTCTCTCTCTTGCCAATTTATCTACTAATGATGATGATCAAACAGATATGATCTCATCCCTAACCAAGATTATTGAGAAGAATAAGAAAGAAGAGTTTACAAAGAACCCTAATGGAAGTTATAGATAGATTGCATACTACTTTGGTAGTACAACACATTGAGTCTGATCCTAAACAAAGAGCACAAGTAGTGTTGAAATTCTTTGATGAAAAGTGTACCAATTTATTGAATGTTGTAGAGGCAAAGGATACATATTCCATTTTTTTTGTATTTAGATCTTAAGGTAGTTGAGATTGTATCATATTCTTTACGTGAAATTCTCACATCAGCTGAGTCTACCAAGCAAACATGGACTAAGGGTATGGATAGTCTAAAGAATAATTTTGATGATTGCATGAATATCATTTCAGCATAAGGAAGGACAATATTTTTGGACAGTTTTTTGAATAGATCTTGACATTTTGACCTTTATCATTGATGTCAAAGGGGGAGAGATATTGTGAAAATTGTAAAATCAAGTAAAGAGAAGATACAAGTGCAAATTATATTGTAATGGGGACTTTATGTAAAAATTTAACATATAATAGATGTAGTTTGTTTTTGTCACTTAGCCAATTTTTCCTATTTTGTTGCTATCAATGCCAAAGGTGGAGATTGTTGATAATTGGCTAATAGTGATATCTAATTATTATCATTTATGGAAACACTTGATGTATATGCTGATAGGAAACCTTGAAAATAAAGATACTTAGTGTTTGGTAATCAGAAAATTGTCCAATTATAGAATTTGGTTTACAACAATGTATTGTTTTGTTTATAACTTGTTGCTAATATCATATTATGATTTTTAGAAGTTACATGGAGATTGTATACATTTTGGTGATGAAATGTATAACCTCAAAAGTAAATATAGATAGTATGGAACAAAGATAATCATGTTTGAAGTGAAATAAGAAAACAGAATTGAAGGAAAGAATTATTTTGTTTTACAAAGAAATTACTTGTCCAATTAAGGCCGAAATCCTAGATGTTAATTTTAATTTGAAAAAGTGGTTTATGGTCTTAGCTGATCCAACAACAATTTGTGTAAAGGCAATGTATTTATGCAAAGGAAATATTGTGATAAGTTGTGAAAGTTTTGTAGTTTTAATTGCAAGTGCTATCTTGTAATTGTGATTATATGCAAACTTTTGTGAAGTGATATATGTGAAGTTTTGTATGAGCTATTTGATGATCCAAGATCAAGCTAAAGATTAGATATTAATTGAGAAAGAAGATACAATACTTATAATTATTCTAATTACTTGTTTAAGCAATGAGCTCTTCTTGTAATTGGAAGTGCATGTTTGGGCAATGGGCTCATCTTGCATCTATTGTTCTACAACTCCTAACAGGGTTGGAATCTCCTAATAGGGATTCAAAGTCTCCTAACAAGGACTCCTTATACTGAATTTTGTCTTTGAATCCTAATAGGGTCCATCCTCTAAAATATCAGTATATTATCTAGTGGGTATCGTCCCCACCAGGGTTTTCCCTTGGCCAAGGTTTCCCTAGTTAACAAAATATGGTGTTATGAGTTATCTTTGTGCATTATTACTGTTATTGTTCAACATTTCTTTATTGCTTTGTTATGTATGGTTTAAAGTAAGAAGTAATATCCAGTTGGCAAGTAAAGTTTGCAGATTACTAATTCACCTCCACCCCTCCTAGTAATCCCTATTTCTAACATATCTCTTACCCTAGGTTTTATATCTAAGAGGGATTTTATTTTGTCTTTCAAATTTTTTCTTACAATGTTACGACATGAGGGTTAGTGGAGGATTGTAGCGTGGTGTTTTTAGTTCCCCAATCTTAAGATATGTAGTGTGTCATAGTATCACAAGTGAAAAGGTTAAAGTGATAGATCTTATGATTCCCTTTGTATCATATGATCATAAGTCAATTTCAAAATGTTCTAAACCCTATGTATGATGTTATGACAAGTAGATGATCATGAGATCATAAAGACATTTGACAAGTGTTATGACCATGTGACAGGTAGTTTGTCATAGGATCATAGAAGTATAAAAAAAGGAAGCATTTTAGGTTCTCTAATCCTATGACAAGGAGGTGATTGGGACATCAAGAAGGTCTTTGAAAAGTTATAAGATGTTATGATGAAGCCTTGGCCATAAGATCAGAAAGTGAGATTGAAAGTGCTGCGATGCCTTGGGAGACTTATGATCATAAGATCATAAGTTGAAAAATGAGAAAGAAAAGTGGTAGTACAATGTCAGATAAGTGGTGGGTGTCCAATCTTGATTGGTAAATTGTGAAATGTACACTAGGTGGATGCCAAGTTGGACTAGTGGGGCCAAAAACTTATCCTACAAAAGTTATATTTTAATACTACATATTGTGATCTCTAATCTTATGATAAATAGTGTATCATAAGATCTCAAGCTATTAGATAAAGGGCTATGATGCTATGATGAGGGTTGTGTCATGAGATCATAAAAAGTAAAAGATAAAGTTAATGATGCTATAGTAAAGAAAGGTAACAGATTCTTGTAGTATCGTATAGGTTTGAAGGGTAACTTAAGATGTTATGAAGTGATAGATAACCATGATTGTAAGATTGTAAGGTAAGGCAGGTTGAAGTAAGATGCTACGAGGTTGAGTATAAACCACCTATTGTGAGATCATAAAAGGTTTCAATAGTCAGGTCCGATGCCATGATAACTAATGTTCCTTAAGGTCATAAGGATTTTTCCCAAGGTTTATGATTGTTCGATAAGGGATTGTTTCCAAGGTTTTGTAAGATCGTAAAACCTCTTCTTCAATCATAAGATAATATGAGGATCCTCTTTCTTTAGTGATGATGTTAAGATTGTAGTGCCTTTGATCCTCATCTAAGATATTACAAAGGTTTGACTTCTATGACAATTTTAAGATTGTAAACCCTAAGTTGACATGAAATGTGTTTCACTTTTCTGAGCTAGAAATGACAATGGACTTCTTGATCAATGAGATTTGAGTATGGCACAAAATGGTGCATTGCTGGATAGTAATGGTGATGCTCCCCTGAGGTGATAGAATAACTTGATTTTATGGCTTGAGCATGTTGAGAATCAATGCAAAGATGAAAGTTGGTAATGTACATTGAGATGTAAAGACATTCTATCAATCAGTTATAGTTTACCATTTACAAAGAAAGAGAATTTGAGCAATTTTAGTGTTTTTAGTGCACATAGATAATTATTTTCTTTGTCTTAGAGTAGAACTTACATAGTGTTTTCCAACATATATTAAAGATGTACGATAAAGAGGTAGAAGAAATCCAAGTGTCAAACATGGAAGTTGTAGAAACTTCAACTTCTAAGGGAGGGAGAATGTGGCAATGAAAGCCTAATAGGTTTTTCAAAGAATGGATTAAGATTTTCCTGGGTTCCTTCAATGCTAATGTTGTAGACAACTATGCTTTCATTGAATCATATTGATGTAGGAGCATCCTGGGTTGCCTTGTAAACTTATGCTTTTGTTCATTTTACTAGTTGCTATCGAGTGCTAGTTGCTACCAAGTTTCCAGTTTCTATCGAGTTCTAGTTGCTACCGAGTGCTAATTGCTATCGCGTTCTAGTTGCTACCGAGTTCTAGTTTCTATGGAGTTACAGTTGCTACTGAGTTATCCTTCATATGTCATGTTATCTAGTATGTGCTAAGCTATCTAGTATTGTTTGAATATTTCTTCATTGATTGAGTTGTCTGTATTTTTTGGGTTTTAGTTGGAGCTAACTTTCATATTTAATTTAGATTGTTCTAGATTCTTTTGTAAGCCATTTTGGAAAGTATAAATAGAGTACTTAGGCTTAGGTTAGAGGTAAGAAGTTTGAGGTAGAACTTAGAGAATTTTGAAGTGAAATGCATGTGTTTAGAAGTGTGAATTTAAAGCTAGATTATGAATCTAGAAGTTGTATTTTGTATCTAGCCATAACCTAAAAAGCCTTATAGTTTGGCATGTATGCTAATTACTTGATGAATAAATAAAGGATTTTTCTCTCTCTCACTCCTTGGTTTTGTTCTCTGTTATTTTCTTCTGTTGTATTTACTCTGCAAGGTGGTTTGAATAGTTGTGTGTGCCCTTAGCCCTAGTTATTTATTTCCCTCCTTATGTTAGGTGGTATTAGAGATTGAGGTTTGTCCTTATGGAAATTGGATCATGTAGAACCTTGATTAAATTTTGGTCATAGGGTGGTAGATCTAAGGATTTGACCTATAACTTGTAGAGGGTTATGATCTTGTAGAAACCTGATTTATAAAGATGGTTCAAGGTAGACGAAATGTTGATAATGCAATATTAGATACTTTGAGACAAACTACAACCAGACTAGATTTTGTGAAGATAGCCTAGAGGAAAGGAGCACATCTTGATGATGTGAGTGATGATGAAGTAGTAGTACGAAACCCTAATCTAGAACCTAAAGAAGATCAAGGTGAGGCAAGATTATTGAGAGTATTATCTAAGGCATAGTCAAACCCTTCTATATAAGTTGTTCCTTATGATGAAAAATTGGACACCAATACTATGTTGGATTGGATCTCTAATATGGACAAGTTATTTGAGTATGAAAATACTCTTGATAATGGGAAGGTGAAAATTATAGTCACTAGGTTGAAAGGTCATGCTTCATTGTGGTGGGAGAATTTGCAAACTGATAGACAATGGAGAGGAAAGGAGTGGATCAAGACTTGGCCAAAGATAGTGAACAAGGTGAAGAACAAATTCCTTCCTACTAATTACCAAGTTATTTTGTTGAGAAAGATGCAAAATTTGAGAAAAAGACACATGAGTGTGAAAGAGTATTGTTATCATTTGTTCGCCCTGCCAAGATTCAAATTTCAAAATGTCCAGCCCGTCCAACAGCTAATTCCCAAAGTTAATATTATTTTAATGCCTGAGCTTATAACATAATTTCCATAGCCCATAAGTTCTCCTTCGTCAGATCTGAGAAGATCTACAGTTGGCACTATCTCACCATCGGAAGCTGCGCAAGATTTATGTTCGCGACATGGCACCCTGATGACACGTGTCCAATGGGTCCAACGGGCTAGGCAACATGTTTTGGCAGGTCAGAAAAGTTCCACGGTACCGTGGGTGCTATGTCGCTATCGTTTGTTGGCCAAAAAATCTACATAGCGACATAGTGCCCAAACGAAAGACCAAACAACGGGCAGGTTATGTCACCAGGAAGTGTTCACGGTGAACGGTCAGTTTCAAAGGCCAAAAAGTTCAAAAGACAACAAGGTGCCATGTTGCCATCAGAAAACTCACGAGTTTTTTGATAGCAACATAGTGCCCGGCCAGCCGAAGGGTGTTCTACGGTGAGTCCCAGTGGTCGACGGGCGGTCAGTTCACGGGCGCCATCAATTTTCAAGGGATGTGCATAGTACGAGGTGGTTTTGATCGTCAGATTAAGATTGATCTATGATGGGCACCATCGCGCTATGAGAAACTGCTCTAGAGATATCAACAACGACATAGTGCTCGAGTGCCACGTGTCCTGGTGGGACCATATTTTCATGTAGCCAGCGCAGTAAAGGGTTTGGGTCGCTCGTAACTGCCAGATCAATTTTGTTCAACGACAGGCACCATCTCGCTATGGTGAAGTTGCACGGTCTTTACCATAGTGACATAATACCCATCCGTCACGTGGATCAGCAGGGCCAAGTTGCTCCAGGGTACATTGGTCAATTATTGCCAGGTGTCATTTTGGTGTGGTGCGGTTACTGAGGTGGTACCAATTTTGACAGGCCCAGAGGTTGAAGGACAACACGGAGCATGACGAGTCTTCACGATTGTCAGATTAGAGTAGATCAATGGAAGGCACTGTCTCGCTATGGTGAAGTTGTGTGATCTTTACCATAGTGACATAGCGTCTTGCTGACATGTGTCTCATTGGTAGACCAGGGTTAATAGTTAGCAGCTGGCAGTTAATGTCACGGTCAGGTTTGTAATCACCACAGTTAATGATAGCAGTTTGAGGGTGGAGTGGTTAGTTCAATAAAGGAAGGTCAATCACAGAGGACTTCCCAAGTGGCAGAATGAAAAGAAGCGATTGGACCACGTGACCTAGTTGGTACATAAGGAACTATTTGACTTACTTTGACCTTGCAGATTCATGAGCCAGAAATAATGAATCAGGTTTTTTGCCATGAGATTTCAATCCTGTGATCAATGCCACTAACTAAGAAGTGAATGCAAAGTGCAAGGACATTCTACCACCATTATAGATCTATCTACTATGTTAGGGGATGTTTTTTGGCACCGTTCTATCTCCTCCAAGCTCTTTCTCAAAGGAATATCAGATTTTTTGGTACTCAAACCACCAGATCTTGGATTGGATTTTCAGGGTGAGAAGTTAATGCCAGTAGGTGAGAAGTAAATGTAATGCAAAAAATCCTCAATTATGCCTGAACTATAAAGGCAATTTTTTGATCTTTTCTTAGGGGACCTTTTTTCTGATTTCTCTGCTATTGCTCACAGGTCTGCAGTGTAAAATTCCCTTTGTCTCTGAGTTGTATAACATTTTGTATCATCTCCTTCAACCATCAATGTGTATGTGCATCCATCTTGCCTCTCATTGGTGTATTGTTGAGATCTATGGCTTGCATACTGTATCTATTTTTGGCCTATTGGATAATATATAAGTTAAATCCTTTTCCTTATGTTATTTAGTTTGGTTTCCTGATCTGTATGTAGTTATTGATTGACATAAGTCTGGGTGTGTATGTCCTTTGAATGTTATCCTAGTTTTGGTAGTGTATATATGGGCAGAAATGAGTCTGAACACTCTATTTTGGTGCATCACCTCCTTAGATTAGACTAGGTAGATTTTCTTTCATGCTCTCCTTCTCCCTTTTCCTCTCCAAAAATAGTTAGGTGCACCCTAGTAGTCAAGCCTTCAAGAGGCTAATTCTTTAAAGCACTTGGTGACTCTGAACATCAAAAAATCTGGTTCCAGGCCAAAGTTGTTGTGATTCATGCCCAGAGCTGAAACAAGAGCATCTTCTAGAGGTAAATTTCAATATCAAGAGCTTTCTCTTTCAAATCCTAGAAGAAGGAGGACTAGAACTTCATTATCACTAGTTAGGGGTGTAATAACAGTTAATATACCTGTAAGATCTGTCTCTACTCCTCCTGTTGCTCGAACTCAGCCTAGATTGCCATCAACACTCATCAATAGAACACTTGTTTACATGGCACAACCAAGAGTATATTCTTTTGCCACCTTTAATGATGGAAGTCCTCTATTGTTAGCCCAAAGACATGATATACCAGTATCTGCACTAAAAAGTATACCTGATTTTACTAGTGAAACTTCCATCTCCCCTTTAGAGCATATCCAAGAAGTAACGAATGTCTGTAATATTCATGGTATCACAGAGGATGATGTTGCTGTCAGAATTTTAGCCTCATCTTTAAAAGGGAAAGCATTATAGTGGTATAGAGGCTTAGCTCATGGTTCTATAACCAATTGGGATGGACTAGGAGCAGGGTTATGCAAACATTTTGAGGATAGAAGTGACCATCTGTCACTTTTAGAGCAGCTAACTACTATAAAAAGGCCCCCCCATCAATGTATGAATGATTTTAATTATAGATTTCAAAAGACATGGGATAGAATACCTACTACACTGAAACCTACCCTTGGTAATGCCTTCTTGCATTACCTTAGAGCTTTTAACAGTGATATTGCCACTACAACCCAAACTATGGGAGGAGATACCTTGCTTAATGCTTATGAGATAGCCATAAAAGCTGAGAACATCTTGATATAGGGAGGAAAGTTGGCTCCAAGGCCCCCTATGCCTTTCTTTCCTAATGTTCCCAACCAACAACCAACAATAGCCCCTCTTCCTACAACTTATACATCACAACCCCTTACTCCAGTTCCCCAAGCTTCCACATCCTCAAATGGGATAGATGAACTCAAAGAGATGCTCCAAGGTCTAGTGCTAAATATAGATAAAAGAGAGAAGACCCTAGATAAAAAATTGCAAGAGAAGGGGAGGGAGTTGAAGGACCAAGGGAAGAGATTAGAGGATAGTTTTTCTATAATACAAAGAATGAGTAACAAGGTGGTGGCCTTAGAAAGGCAGCAAGCTCAAGGTGGCAAGCCTCCCCAATTGCTATATCAAGCTCCAAATGGTGGTAGGCCTCCTAACTAGTGGAATAGCTCTTTTGATCAGGGTCAACAAAATAGTCATGCTTCTTCTTCAAGCTCAAATTAGAATAGAGCTATAGTCCCTCAAAATAACTTGGCCCAAGATCAAGATTTTTGTCCTTCCTGCAACTATTCTTATGCCTATTTCATGTGCCAAAAGGCAGAATCTTATTTGGCCCTAATTGACCAAGAACCTGCAGCAAAGCAATCATACAAGGATGATCATCCCAAGGAGGCCTCATATATTCAAGGACATGGTGATTTCTCTTTCATGAATCATCAGATTGGGGAGCATTGTAATGTAAACCAGGATTCTGTTGCTCATAACACTAGAAGTAAGAAGAGAGCTATAGAACATGCTGCCCCTCCTTCTCCAAAGCAGGCCTCAACTTCAAGTGCTACACCTCATATACAAGCAGCAAATGAACAAACAAGTACTTTACAGCAGCAAAAGCAAGATCCTAGAAGGAAAGATGCAGGTGATCCTTATGTTGCCCCATCTCAACCTCTCATAAGTGCAGCTCCCAAAGTTCCTACCAAAGTTCATAACACACAATTCAGTGTGGTAGAGAAAATGAAGAAGACCAATGTGAATATTTCTATGTGGGATGTTGTTGCTACCATACCAATGCAAAAGAGGATGCTGCAACAAGAGTTGGAGAAGATTGAACCCAAGGATCAGCCATCTACCATGGAGAGTGCCACAAGTCTAGTACAATTTGTAGGGGATGTGGAGACAACTAAAAAGGTTAGACCTCCTCCATTCTATGTTGCTCTGATTATAGGGGGAAAATTAGTCCACAATTGCATGATAGATTCAGGGGCTAGTAGCTCAGTGATGCCTAGGTGTGTTGCTGATGCTTTAGGAATGAAATATGAACCTATTGTTAGGGATGTGTTACAATTAGATGGTAGTATTGTCAAAATTGTGGGTATCCTTAGGAATGTGGAGATGGCCCTACATGTATGCCCTAGTTACACTGTGATTCAAGACATATCTGTTGTTGAAGTCAAGCGGTATTTTGCTATCTATCTTTCAAGAGACTTCACTGCTCAAATTGGTGGATTCATATCTGTTGATTGGTCATATATGTCATTTAAGACTAGATATGGAGCCAATGCCTCAATTAGAGCAGAACCTCAAGCCCTTCATCACACTAAATCTTACACCCCCAACTTCATCAATATAAATTGTCCTATTCTAGAGATGGATGAAAATGACATAGTAAATGAGCCTGCCACTTCCATAGCAAAGATTCCTAATTTCTTCTTGGATGAATGGGCTAGTATGTATCAATTTGAGCCTATGTCAGAGACTCTTGAGATAGGTCTTAGTACATATTGCATAATAGAGAAAGATGCTCAAGTTCCTGATCTAATCGGGACTAATGATGATATAAGTGGAACATGGAGTATGTCCTTTGATGGCTCAAGGAATAGAAATGGATTAGGGGCTGGTGTTATGTTGATCTCTCCTACACAAATAAGATACTACTTCTCCTTTAGGCTCCAATTCAGTTACACCAATAATGTGGCCGAGTATGAATCTTTGATTCAAGGTCTCTTACTTGCCCAAAAGAGAGGAATTCAACCCTTGAGAGTATATGGGGATAGTGAGTTAGTAGTTAACCAAGTGAGAAACTAGAATATCACCAAAAATGGCCTGCTCAAATCTTACAAATATAGAGTTTGGGATTTTCTTGAGGGATTCAACGCATTTAATATTCAGAGTATTCCTAGGAAAGAAAATAAACATGCTGATAGACTTGCAGTAGTGAGTGCAACTTATGATGTACCAAGGAATATTGAGGAAGAAAAGAAGCAAAAAATAAAGGTGGTAGTGAGGCCTACCATCCTTGACAACAACGCTCATTGGCAGGTGTTTGATTATGATGAGAAAATTATGAGTTTCTTGCAGAATGAAGCAGAATTCTCAGATAGAAACCAGTCAAGGCTACAAGATTAGTATGGTGATTAGATCATTCATCTTAGTTCTAACAAGTTACCCAAGGGTCTCATTACCTTGGAGAGTGTCTTTAATCCTGATGATAAAACAAGAGGCAAAGGAATGAATCTAGCTATAGAAAAAGATGATTATGCCCCAGTTACAATTGCTGATGGAAAATCTCTAAATATGGGGAAGGTATGTTTTGAAACTGAGCAAGAAAATTTCATTCATCTATGTCAAGAATTTAATGATGTATTTTCTTGGACATATGATGAATTAAAAGGATTTGATCCTAGTTTTTTTTAGCATACCATAGATTTAATTGATAGGGCCAAACTAATAAGGCAAAAATAGAGGCTAGTGAATCCTAAGATTGAACCTCTAATGAGAAAAGAACTATCCAAGTTGATAGAGGCTAATATAATATTTCCTATCAAACACTCATCATGGGTAGCTAACCTTGTCCCTGTAAGGAAGAAGAATGGAGAAATCAGACTGTGTGTGGACTTTAGGGATCTTAATCAGGCTTCTCTTAAAGATCACTATCCTCTCCCTTCCATGGAGCAAATTCTATCCAAGGTCAGTGGGTCAAGGAGATTCTCTTTTCTTGATGGATTCTCTGGTTATAACCAAGTGTTGGTTGAAGAATCTGATAGATATAAGACAACATTTACTAATAAATGGGGCACCTATGCTTATTTCAAGATGCCATTTGGACTAACAAATGTAGGTGCCACATTTCAGAAGGCAATGGAGATGGCCTTTAAAAAATTAATTGACAAATTTGTATTAGTATACCTTGATGATATAACTATATATTCAAAAAATGTAGAAGATCACTTTGATCATCTAAGACAGGTATTTCTAAGATGTAGAGAGTTTGGGGTCTCCCTCAACCTAGTCAAGTGTGTCTTTGCTATGAGCAAAGGAAAATTATTGGGACACATTGTATCTAAGGATGGGCTGACCATTGATCTAGAAAGAACAAAGGCAATACTTGCCCTTCCTCTTCCTAAACACAAGAAGGGGCTGCAAAGTTTCCTTGGTAGGATAAATTTTGTAAGAAGATTTATTCCTAATCTTGCTACCATGGTGAAACCTCTTACAGCTATGCTTAAGAAAGGTATGGTCTTCTCATGGACCAAGGAAGGGAAGGAGAGTTTTGAAGAGATCAAGGCAGCCATAGCCTCAGCCCCTACTCTCATGAACCAAAATTTTGAAAAAGATTTCATTCTCTACACTCTAGGTGGTGAGTCAAGTATCTTTGCTATCTTGACTCAAAAAAATGACAAGGATGAGGAGCAGCCCATAGCCTTCTTTAGTGAAGGGCTCAAAGAATATGAAGATAAGTACAACTTTATTGAGAAGCAGGCCCTTGCGATCATCAGAGCCTTGAAGAAATTCAAGCACCTCTTATCCCACAATAAGATCCATTTGTTGGTGCCCCATGCCAGTGTAAAAGACTTCCTGTTAAGCAAAGATATCAGTGAAAAGAGAGTTGGATGGATCACTAGGGTAATGGAATATGATGTTGATATTCAGATTACCAAGCTAGTAAGAGGGAGAGGATTGTGCAAAGAAATGTTATCAGGTCAGGATTCTGATGAAGAAACTGCTATGGTAATAATAGAGCAACAAGAGGAAGGAGACATTAATGGATCAAGGAGCTGGATAAATAACATGAGGAACTTCTTATCAGAGAATGGATACCCTTAGGGATTGGACAGAGCTAAAAGAAGATCATATAGACTATAGTCCATTCCCTATGTTGTAATTGATGGTATCCTATTCAGAAGAGATTCTAATGGAACCCTGTTGAGATGCATTGAAGAGGATCAGGCTGAGAGGATGATTAAGGAACTTCATGATGGCCCTGATGGTGGCCATTTCTTTGCAAGAACAACTGCCATGAAGATCATGAAGGCTAGTTATTACTAGCCATCCTTGTTTCATGATTGTTATAGATATGTGAGAAAATGTGAGAAATGTGCTTTCTTCTCAGGCAAACAGAGGCTTGCAACTCTCCCCCTTCATCCTATTCAGGTGGATCAGCCTTTACCCAGTGGGGGTTGGATTTTATAGGCCCCATTAATCCTCCATCTAGTGCAGGTCATAAATGGATTTTGGCTGGTACTAATTATTTCACTAGATGGAAAGAGGCAGTTGCCTTGAAGGATGCCACAGAACCATCAGTTGTTGAATTCCTTGATGGGATTGTATCTAGGTTTGGTGCTCCTTCTACTATCATCTCGAACAATGCTAAGTCTTTTGTTGGAACCCAGATTTGTGCATGGGAAATGAATCACAATATTTACTTGAGCACATCATCAAATTAGTATCCCCAGGGTAATGGTTTGGCTGAGTCTTCCAACAAGAATCTGATCAGAATCATGAAGAGGACAATAGAAGACATTCAGAGGGTTTGGCATAAGAAATTAAGAACTACTCTGTGGGCTGATAGGATAACACCCAAGAGATCTATTGGGAATTCACCCATTGTGCTGGTATATGGTAGGGAGGCCAGACTCCTAATTTCATTGGAATTCCCATCCTTGGAGTTGGCTCATCAGCTGGAATTGATTGAAGATAATGCTATGTTAGTAAGAATGGCAGAGCTGATTGAACTAGAAGAGAAAAGAAATAAAGCTATGCAGACCCTAGAGATGCATCAATAGCAGATGAAAAGGAGTTTTGATAAGAAAACTAGGGTCAGAACCTTTAGAGAAGGAGATTTGGTTCTAAAGTGGGATTCAGACAGAGCAAAACCAGGAAGACATTCTAAATTTGATGCACTATGGAGTGGTCCTTATCTGATTTCCAGTTGCAAATAGGCTAATGCATTTCAGTTGAGCAGGCCAAATGGAGAAATTTTGCCCATTCCAATCAATGGAATCTATCTAAAGCCCTGTTTCTGAAATATTGAGAACCCATGTACATAAGTAGTTTAGTTTCTTTTCTGTTGTTTCCTGCTTTTCAAGAAGTGCGCGGGCACATCCATCTCCCTGTGAGGTAGCAGATTTTGAGGTGTCTCAAGTTGTAGAGGAAGTTTTGTCTCGGTTCTAGTTGCAGTTGCAGAGTTTTAGGGTGTTCATGTTTTAATCTCTCATAGGAAGGGTTAGGGTTTTGTAGTTCTCAGATTCATACTTTTCAAACCCTGTAGCCCAATGGATTGTTTACAAGCATTGGTCATGCATCGAGCAGGCTCATGTCCCCTATGAGTCGCCAGAAATGTTATAATTTGTTCGCCCCGCCAAGATTCAAATTTCAAAACATCCAGCCCATCCAATGGCTAATTCCCAAAGTTAATATTATTTTAATGCCTAAGCTTATAACATGGTTTTCACAGCCTGAAAGTTCTCCTTCGTCAGATTCGAGAAGATCTACGATTGGCGCTATCTCGCTATCAGAAGCTATGCAAGATTTATGTTTGCGACATGGTGCCCTGATGACATGTGTTCGGTGGGTCCAACAAGTTAGGCAACATGTTTTGGTAGGTCGAAAAAGTTCCACGACACCGTGGGCACTATGTCGCTATCGTGTGTTGGTCAAAAAATTTGCATAGCGACATAGCGCCTGACAGAAAGACCAAACGAGACAGTTACATCACCAAGAAGTGTTTACAGTGAACGGTCAATTTCACGGGCTGGAAAGTTCAAAATGTGGCAAGGCACTAGGTCGCCATCGAAAAAATCATGAGTTTTCTGATAGAGACATAGTTCCTGATTGACCGGAGGGTGTTCTACGGTGAGTCCCAGTGGTCGGTAGGTAGTCAGTTCACGGGCCCCATCAATTTTTAGGGGATGTGCATAGTACAAGGTGGTTCTGATCATTAGATTAAGATTGATCTACGATGGGCACCATCATGCTATGAGGAACTGCTTGAGAGATATCAACAGCGACATAGCGCCTAGGCGCCATGTGTCCTGGTGGGACCATATTTTCATGTAGCTAGCACAGTAAAGGGTTTAGGTCGCTTGTAACTACCAAATTGATTCTAATCAATGATAGGTGCCATCTCACTATGGTAAAGCTGCATGGTCTTTACCATGGCGACATAACACCCATCCGCCATGTGGATCAGCGAGGCCAAGTTGCACCAGGGTACATCGGTCAGTTATTGCCAAGTGTCATTTGGGTGTGGTGTGATTGCTCAGGTGGCACCAATTTTGACAAGCCCAGAGGTTGAAGGATAGCACAGAGCATGATGAGTCTTTACGATCATCAAATCAGAGAAAATCAACAGAAGGCATTGTCTCGCTATGGTGAAGTTGTGCGATCTTTACCATAGCGACATAGCATCTTGCTAACACGTGTCTCGCTGGTAGACCAGGGTTGATAGTTAGCAGCTGGCAGTTGATGTCATGGTCAGGTTTGTAATTACCATAGTTAATGATAGCAGTTTGAGGGTGGCGCGATTAGTTCAATAAAGGAAGGTCAACCATAGAGGACTTCCCAGGTGGTAGAACGAAAAGAAGCGATTGGCTCGCATGGCCCAGTTGGTACATAAGGAACTATTTGACTTACTTTAACCTCACGGATTCATGAGCCCGAAATAATGAATCAAGTTTTTTGTCACGAGATTTTGATCCTGTGATCAATGCCACTGACTCAGAAGTGAATGCAAAGTGCAAGGACATTCTACCACCATTATAGATCTATCTACTATATCAGGGGATGTTTTCTGGCACCGTTCTATCTCCTCCAAGCTCTTTCTCAGAGGAATATTAGATTTTTTGGTACTCAAACCACCAGATCTTTGATTGGATTTTCAGGGTGAGAAGTTAATGCTAGTAGGTGAGAAGTAAATGTAATGCAAAAAATCCTCAGTTATGCCTGAACTATAAAGGCAATTTTGTGATCTTTTCTTAGGGGACTTTTTTTTTGATTTCTCTGCTACTGCTCACAGGTCTATAGTGTAAAATTTCCTTTGTCTCTGAGCTGTATAACATTCTATATAACCTCCTTCAGCCATCAATGTGTATGTGCATCCGTCTTGCCTCTCATTGGTGTATTGTTGAGATCTGTGGCTTGCATACTGTATCTATTTTTGGCCTATTAGATAATATATAAGTGAAATCCTTTTCCTTATGTTATTTAGTTTGGTTTCCTAATCTATATGTAGTTATTGATTGACATAAGTTTGGGTGTGTATGTCCTTTGAATGTTATCCTGGTTTTGGTAGTGCATATATGGGTAGAAATGAGTCTGAACACCCTATTTTGGTGCATCACCTCCTTAGATTAGACTAGGTAGATCTGCTTTTGTGCTCTCTTTCTCCCTTTTCCTCTCCAAGAATAGTTAGGTGCACCCTGATAGTAAGAGGAAGTTGGCCTTCTCCAGAGACTCAACCTCGCAGTTCAAGTCCCATAGCTTGGAGTTTGTTTCCATGTTTCACTAGGTTGTCCTCGTGCATAGGCCTTGGACAATGGTGCAAACCTAAGTGACAACAAGTATACTAAGGAATTCTATAGATTAGACATCAAATATAGACATGTGGATGATGATGTTGATAAAATTGCAAGATATCTAAATGGATTGAGATCTAGAATTCAGGATGAAATAAGTTTTGTGACATTGGAAAGTGTGGAGGAAGCATACCAATATATGCCTTGAAAGCTAAGGAGATCTTGACAAAGAAGCATGAACAAAGAAAAATAAGTAGAGGTGGTAAATTCTAGAGAGGCAGAGGTAGATCCTATGGAGAAGGTGGTAGATCTGATAATTCTATACAAGATAAGGGAAATTTTGAATGGAAAAGTGATGACAAAAACAAGAGTGAATGGAAAGTAGGCAGTTCTTAGCGAGGAGGTATTGGTTCTTACCATGGAAGAGGTAATTCTTATTCTAGAGGTGGTTTTCATGGTAATTTTTGTATAGGTGGTAAAGAAGGGCATACATCTTTTGATGTAGATCCTCTAAAAGTAGGCAAGGTAATAGAAATGCTATGATTGAAGGAGACATTGAGGGTTCATCAAGTGGACCTGAGGCTGGAGAAAATTTCATGGTGAGAAGAACCTTATGCAATAAGGGAAGTGATGAGGAACCTATCCTTAGGAGAAGTATTTTCAAGACCAAATATAAGATGGTTGGAAAATGTTGTAAAGTGACCATTGACAATGGAAGTGTTGAGTTGTCATTTTGCATGATGCTTAACGGTAGGAATCCTTTCGAAATCCTCTCTTGAAAAGATAATTTGAAGATCAACTCCAAGGTTTTGGATGATCTTGTAACCTGCTAGAATTCAATCAATTGAAGATAAATATGAGTGTTGATGAGGAGGCCTTTGCTAGTTTCGATAACTTTGGATAAGATGTAGATTTTGTTCACTACTTCAAAATAATAAACACACAAAAGAACTATGTTTTGTATTTTTTTGTTTTTTAATGAATGCAATCTAACAATGCAACTATATGAATTCCCAAATTAACCAAGGGGTTAATAAATCAAATAACAAATATAGGGTAACAAGGAGTTTAAGAAAATAACATGAAAAGTTATTCCTAATGGACAATAACTATCGAAACAATATGTCAACAAGTTAAGCTTTCAAAAATATTGGTGGGTAACCAATGAAAGTAGGAGTAGCACTTCCTCAATTCCACCGATACAATAATCTATGAGGATTTAGTAACTATAGGATGTTTCACTTTTCATCAAATTGCATGGCCATGGAAAGTGCACTCATGAGAGACAAAAAGCTATGTAGGAACAATATGGTGATCTCTTCTCGAACTAGATACATCAAAAAAATTTGTAGACCCATAGAAAACACCAAAATTAAAAGATTGCACAACTTGAAATAATGCAATAAAATTTTGGCTCAATCACATTCCATGAACATTCATCCACAAAATATAACACACTTAGGCAAGAATCACTACATTCCAAATGCAAGCACCAAAAACATACATTATTACAAAATAACAATAGCCTAGAATACATGTTACATTCATGAATTTATAAGAAATATTCTCCTTAATTTGTGTTGAGAGTGAGAGATATCTTTATACACTCATATTCTTCTAAACTAATAAAACAAATCTATTTATGTACAAACTAACTATTTAACTGGTGCTAAGTAGGACTCCATCTATTTTATATTATTAATTGGATGCATGAGTCTTTACATATCATAAAACAAAAAAAAACATAAAAGAATAATAAGAAGAAAGCCTTTAGTTGATGTAGAATCTGGAAGTGCCAAAAATAGGAACTCCATCTTTACTAGGTGTCTATGGGAGTTAAACTGCTATCAGAATGCATTTTTGATGCATGGAAATCTCTAATTTTAGAACTAGTAGTTAACTATCGGTGCACCTATAACTTCTTCAAAATCTTCCAAAATACTTGTTCAAAAAGCACACCAGTGCACCTAACACAATTGGCCCAGTAGTGCACCTTGGAAAGGAGGTTCCAAAAATGAAAAATTTCACTGTGGCAAAATTGAAATTATGGTATTTGGGTTTTCTGCCCCTTATCCCAGAGCTATGTCCTGATATTTGCCCTTGAATTTCTCCATCAGCTTAGTGACTTGAGCTCCATCTAGAAAATCTAAGGCCTCATATTTATCCTTTACTTTCTGTCTATAGCTATCCACTTCTATACGAGTTTCTGCAAAATCCTCGAGTTTCTTGTCAAGCTCCAATAATGCCTCTTCCATTGAGAATGCCTTTCTGATATCATCAATATTGACAAATTCTTCAAAAGTCCTTCAAGGTCTCTTCACTACTATCTCTACTAGAATTAGTCTCTCCCACACATCATCCTCAAAAATGTCTAAACATGCATCACTATAATGTTTCTCAGCAACCAAAATTTGCTTTTGGGCTTAGTCCTTGAGCTTGTGGATCTTTGTGTGTAATTTTTCCATTACTTTATTACAATCCACAATTTTCTCTATCCAATCATCTAATTTATCCAACTCCTCAACTGTATATACATTTATGAGCATCTGATACGTCTGGTCTTTAATTGCCTGTAATGCCTATGAGTCTTTCCCCTAGGTATGCACTTCATCCATGAAATTAAAATCTTGATTCAAAATTTCTACTAACTTACCCACATTCTTCTACATAACATGTAACAATTTAAGATTTCTTTGGATAATTAGTATGCCCTTTTCCTCAAAACTTTCCTGCCATTTCTGACATGCATTCAAAAATGGGTCCATTAGCACTACACCTCTATCCCTTCTCTAAATTATTGCATTTATAGTTTCTTTAGGGTCAATGTGATCCAAGGGGCCAAGAAGTTTGCTCAAATATCCCTTAAGGATTTCATTCTATTGCCAAAGTGTTATCAATTCTTCCCCATCTTGTTCTAGGCTCTTGAAAACTTCCTTCATCCACGTTGTTACCATCAACATTGTAGTATCCAAGGTTGGCTTTCCAAGCATAACTTCCTGGATCTAATAATCCCTTGGAGTCAATTATTCAACACTTGATTCTAGAGAAGGGATAGCTACGTGAGAAAAAAGTTCTTGATCTTAATCACTCATAATAAAGGCTAATGCTTGTGCATCCTTTGGAGGTGAATTGGGTTTTCTTATAGCTTCTATCAATTCCATTCTATCCTCCTCCTTAGTATTAAATCATTGTTTCTTGTTTCTTATCACTTCTTTTGTGAGCCACCTTGGGATGTGCTCCACTAGAGATTTTCCTTTTAAGGAAGATGGAGTTTTTTTCTCTATGCCTTTTCCCTTACCACTCCTCTTTGGAGTCTTCTCTTTCTATGAGGGATCTATACTAGGAGTCTCTATTTCCTTGGAGTCAATAGTTCACACCTATGTATCTTGAGAATATTTTTGAGGTTGTTCATTCATTTTCCTTTCTTTCAACACTTCTTCGGTGGATACTTGTTGGGTCTCTTCTTCTTGTACCTATTGTTCTCCATTATTTGGAGGCAAAGCAGTAGTTGATCCCTTGTCAACATAGAATGTGACTTGTAGTTGGGAATCTGGAACTATCTCAAGTCCTTGTGATTCAGGGGGCATTTGATTACAATCCTCCTATTGAGGTTGATTAGTTGGTGTGCCTTTGATCTTTTCCTTGACCAACTCAGTACCTATAGGAATATAGTCAAAATATGACATCTAAAAAACATTAGTACCCTCAACATCCTACTCATCTATCCACTACTACATTTTATCTTCTAATGTATTGGTCTATATAGGTTCATTAGGGATAGATAGTGTTGTGGTTGTGGAACCTCTCCTCCATTCCTCCTCTGTGTCTCTAGCCAGTTGAGTCCTCAATTAAAGGGTAAGTTATCCTCTAAATCCTCATCATCCTATTCCCCTTCTTCTTCCTCTAGGATAGGCTTAGGGATAGATGGGAAAGGAATCACCCTTTGTCTTTTCTTGACTAGAGTCTTGATCTTTACTCTCTTCTTAGGCATGGAGGGGGATGCTTGTACTTACTGCTGAGGTATTTCTTGAATTTCTACTTCATCCCCTCCTTGTCGTTGTTCAACGGGTGGCACTTGGGGATCCCCTTGAGCTTGTACTACCTCTACATTCTTTGGCCCTTGTATGTTATCCTCTCCTTGTTGTGGAGGTGCCAAATTTTTTCCCTCTTCAGGTTCACCTTGTTGAGGAGAATTCCTCTTCCTCTTGTTCTTACCTTTTTCCTTTTGAGCTTGATAATAACCAACCAACCTATCAAGTTGGTGCACCATTTTTGGCCTTGTTGGTGACTGAGCTATAAATGTAGGGATGGTGACCTTTTTTCCTCTACCTTTGGCTAGATGGGATTGTGCATGAAAGATCACTTTCTTTAGAATTGGATCAAGCTTAAATGGTTTCTTGATCTAATCCTAAATCAATTTGATGATGTACCTTACCCTGTGATTGATGTCTGAGTTTTCTTCTCTATCTATCTTGGCATTCATAATAGGCCAGTCACCAATCTTATATCTCTTGAATAATGGATCTATCAACTCCTCTAATTCTTGTTGTACAACCTGTAGTGGAACCTTCATCTTCATGGCCTTCTCTGCCAAATACAAATTCATCCTATAATAATCCCTAATGCGGACATTGTAGTCATTTGTTGCATTCATCCAATGATCTTAAATGGCTTCTTCATGGTTAAATGTTTTTCTTGCTAAGTACTGCACTCTCCCAATATTGTCAAAATATGGCCATGAAGAATTATACTCTTTTAATGGATACTGAACCCATTTACATTCAAAGGAAGGGATATCTTATCTCCTATCCAAGCTAAAAGGTCCTATAGTCAAAGGCCATGTCCAACATATCTTGTGTTGTTTTCTAACCCTATCATATGTAGACAAGAGTTATCAGGAGATCTCTAGGAGAATTAGTTTTTCATTAGGGTATCTAGGTAGCTTCTTCATGTTGAGAGTTGTACTTGGTACCCTTAAATATGTGAATATATAGAACTAGATGTAATAAGCTCTAACTAGTAAAATCTATTTAGTTGCCTCCTCTAATATTCTCTTTGCATAATCTCCTTCTATAAACTGAATTATGGAAAAGATGAAAGCATTTTTCACAATTCTGTATTCTTTGGTTTTCTCTAAAATCATTTTCTTCACTAGTTTGGGGTATATAATATATGGGCATGCATTGGCATCCTGCATACTACCCTTCTTGTAGAGCTCTAGATAATTTGTTGCTCTTGCAGCTAGCAAGTATACTAAGTATGTTTTCATATAAAATTTCCTTTTACTCTTCACTCCTACCAACTACTCTCCCAAGTTCTCACTCAAACTAGAGGCCTAATCAAGTGGCATCTTTTTTGTCTTGATGGTCTTGATAAAATGCACCATGAAAATATTCAGGTATCTAGCTACTGGCAAACCCATTACTCTACTCAAGAGTATGATTGAGTACCCAATGTCTTCCTTCATGTACCCTTTTTTCATGTCCACTTTGCTGGTTTTCTTTCCAAGAGGAGTCATCTCTGTAAGGTATGAAGATTGGATGATCTCATAAGCCTCTTCAATGTGTTTTTGGTACCACCTCTTTGCTTGCTCATAGGTTAGCCTAATGAATTGATCTACCCTCGAGAGATGGAACACTTTTTTGATGTTCTTCGGTTGGAGATCAGTATGATCTCTCTTTTTATTCTCTTTACAACCCTCTTCTTGAGGACAAAATCTTTTTCCAATGTCATAATAAGTTCTAAAGACTGCATTGACACTGGGTGAGATGTTGCGTTCACTAAATTGAAGTGAATTAGAGTGGAAACCATAGCAGACCTCTTAGTGAGTTTGTTACAAAGCTTCAAGAATTCTCCCAAATCTATGTCTCAAATCTGTATCTCTAATCTTCGAGTTGTCATCTTGAGACCTTTATTTTGTCAGAACACCCTAGAACTTAAACACTACTAGTTAGTGCCATTTTCTCACCAAGGAAAGATGAGGAAGATGCTATTATATTTGCACAAAAAGTATGTTCATTAGTTTGGAATTGTGGAATAATAGATTAATAATGCCTTAAAATAGACTTGTACAAAACCCAATAACCTAATTACTTTGAAAATCACCAAAAACTAGTTTTAACCTATAATGCACAAAAAAATTGTACACCAGCCACACCTAATAGGTGCACCTAGTGAACTTTTATTTTATAAAGAATTTCTAGAAATGGGTGCATAGTAGCGCACCTCATTAGGTGCACTACTATGTAACTCTTTGTGTTCTTTATGTTTTTTAAGTGTGCAGTAGACACCTAATTAGGTGTGCTACTATGCATGTGGTTGTGTTGGGTTTCTTCAAGGGTTTGTTTTTTAGTATTTTAGTTTTTGAAACCAAATTGATGCACACCTGAGTAGGTGCACTAATGCGCACCCCTTTTGGGTGTATGCATTATGCTTTTTTAAAATTTTTAAGTGTGTGGAGTAGCAGTGGGTTTTTGCAGAGGGGCGCACCTCTATTACTACAAAATTGTAGCTAGAAGTTGGTACAAGGTGCAAGTAAGTGAAGGATTATGGCAAGTAAGGGGGAAGGGGACCTCCCCCCCTTTATATAGCCACCATTACCTTTGGTGTTGCATAGCTATGTAGGTGTGCAACTATGTAGCTACTCATCATATATGCACAAAAATACAAAATCTTCAAGTTTCAATGCACTAGTGCACCTGGTATGCCAAAAACTTTAAGAGACTTGTTCCTTGTTAAAATTATGATATCTTGACCTCTAGGTTTCTCAATTAGGACCTAGACAAGAACTATGACACTAGGTAAGACCTCAAAATGACTCAGACCCTAGACTAGGGATCTAAAAATCCCAAAAAAGAAGTACAGGGTCCCAATTTCTAATCAAAATGGGGCATGGGTTGTGGAACCACAATAGGAAGTTTAACAAATTTGGCATTAGAAGAGATGGTTACAAAGTTGTAGTTGTAGCAGCTAAAGCATCCTAAACCCTATCATTTTTCATGGATCAAGGATGAGCATAAGATATTGGTAAGTGAATAATGTATTGTGAAGTTCAAGATTGGGCATTACTTTGATGATTTTTTGTGTGATATTATGCTTATGGATTGTTATCATATTTTGTTGGGTAGACCTTGGTCATATGATATATATACTATACATGATGGAAGATTGAATCAATATACTCTTTGGGTGAATGGGAGAAAGAAAATATTATTGCCTTTGATTGAAAGTTTAGATGAGGTTAATTGTAATACTGTGAAAGTTTGCATGGTTAATGGGAAGCAATCTAAAAAGGAAGTGAAGAAGAATCAAATCTATTTTTCCATAATTCCTAGAGGACCAAGTTTTAGTAGTAATGAACAAGTGATAGCTAAAACTAGTAACAACCGAGTGACAAAAGAAACTAGTAGAGGCCGAGTACAAGCATAAATTGAAAACTTGTTGAATGAGTATAAAGAAATTATTGTAGAAGGTATATCTAATGGTTTACCACTAGTAAGGAGTATAAGTCATTGTATGGATATGATTCCTAGAGCTAGTTTTCCAAATAAAGCACCATATAGATGACACCTAAAGAGAATTAAGAACTTAATAGACAAGTGCATGAGTTGTTACAGAAAGGTTTGATTAGAGAAATTTTGAGTCCATTTGTTGTACCTATTGTATTATCACCTAACAAGAATGGAGAATGGAGAATGTGTATTGATTCTAGAGCTATTAACAAGATCACATTGAAATATAGGTTTCCTATCTTGAGGATGGATGACATAATGGATTGTTTGAGTTGAGAAAAGTATTTTACCAAGATTGACTTGAAGAGTAGTTATCATTAGATCAGAATCAGAGAAGGTGATGGATGGAAGACTTCTTTTAAAACAAAAGATGATTTTTATGAATGGTTGGTTATGCATTTTGGTTTGACTAATGCACCTAGTACTTTCATGAGCTTAATGAATGAAGTTCTAAAAAGATTTTTGGGTAAGTTTGTGATTGTTTATTTGCATGATATTTTGATATTCAATAAGACTAAGGAAGAAAATCTTGAGCATGCTAAGAAAGTATTACACAGATTGAAAGAGGAGAAGTTGGTGATTAATCTGAAAAAGTGTTCTTTTATGCAAGAAGAGATTGTGTATTTGGGATTTTTGATTTCGAATGATGGTTTGAGAATGGATCATAAGAAGGTTAAAGTAATTATGGAATGGTCTACACTTGAGAATATGGGAGAGGTAAGACCATTTCATGGTTTGGCTAGTTTTTATAGAAAGTTTATAAGGAATTTTAGGTTTGTTTGTAATGCTATGACTAAGAGAATGAGAGGAGATAAAATGGACTTCAAGTGGACACATGGAGCTGATAAGAGTTTTGAGATTTTGAAACAAAAGGTTGTTGAGTTACCTATATTGGCTTTCCCTAATTTCAATAAGGTATTTCAAGTTAAATGTGATGCACTTGGTAGTGCAATAGGAGTTGTACTAAGTCAAGAAGGTAAACCTGTTGCTTTCTTTAGTGAGAAGTTGAATGATGCTAAAAGAAAATATTCTATGTATGATCAAGAGTTTTCTGTTATTGTTCAAGCATTAAAGTGGAGACATTATTTGATACCTAAGGAATTTGTGTTATATACTGATCATAAAGCTTTATTGTACTTGGGAAGTTAACATAAATTGAACCAAAGACATATGAAGTAGGTTGAGTATTTGTAGAATTTTACATTTGTCACTAAGCATAAGAGTGGAGTTACTAACAGAGCTTTTGATGCATTGAGTAGAAGATGTTCTTTATTGATTGAGATGAAGGTTGAAGTTCTTGGTTTTGATGAAATGAAAGAGTTGTATGATGCTAACCCTGATTTTTCTAAGGCATGGAGAAAGTGCAGAGCACCAAATCTAATAGATCACATAAGTAAGTATGATGACTATTTCATTCAAGAAGGTATGTTTTTCAAAGGTATTCAATTGTGTATCCCTAGAAGTGCTATGAGGTTGAATTTGATTAATGAAAAGCATAGTGGTAGACTGGCTAGACATTTTGGAATTAATAAGACATTGATTTTGGTAAAAGAGAAGTATTATTGGCCACAAATGTATAAGGATGTTTAGAAATTTGTGAAGAGTTGTGGAGTTTGTCAAGTTACAAAAGTAGTAAGTTAGAATACTGGTTCATATACACCTATTTATGTTCCTGAGAAACCTTGGAGTGACATTAGTATGGATTTTCTTCTTGGATTGCCTAAAATAGTAAAGGGGTATGATTCTATATTTTTTTTTGAGGATAGATTTTCTAAGATGGCCCATTTCATACCTTGTAAGAAGACATTAGATGCTAAGCATGTTGTTGAAATTTTCTTCAGAGAGATTGTAAGATTTCATGGATTACCAAGAAGTATTATTTCTGACAAAGATTATAAGTTTGTAGGCTATTTTTGGAAGACTTTGTGGAAGATGGGTATTGAGTTGAAGTTTAGTTCTACATTCCATCCACAAATAGATGGATAGATAGAGATTCTAAATAGAAGCCTAGGTAATTTTTTGAGATGTTTAGTTGGAGATAAGCCAAGTAATTGGGAGATGGTATCGGTAAAAGTTGAGTTTGCATATAATAATTCTATCAACAGGCGTATAGGGAAAACACCTTTCAAGATTGTTATATGAATGTAGCCTAGAGGAGTTTCAAATTTAAGGGATGTTGCTGGTGAAGAAAAGAGAAGTGTTGTAGGAAAAGAATTTGCTGATTTTATGGAGTCTTTGCATAAGGAGGTAAAGTTGAGGATGGAACAAAGTAATTAGAAGTATAAGGAGAATGTTGATAAGTCTAGAAGACATCATATTTTTGAAGTTGGTGATGAGGTGATGGTTCATTTGAAAAAAGGAAGTTTTCTTGTTGGAACATATATTAAGCTAAAGCTGAAGAAGTTTGGACCTTTAAGATATTGAAGAAGTTTGATAGTGGAAATCATTATGAAGTTGAGTTACCTGATGACATGGATATATCTCCTATATTCAATATTGCTGATTTGTATAACTATCATGAGTCAGATGACGAAGTTATTGTATCAAAAGATTATCCTAAGAAGTGGGTTGAAGAAGATGCATAGGTATTAGATCAAAGAGTTGGTAAAAGAACAAGAGGAAAAGATTACTATGAGTATTTGGTGAAGTGGAAGAATAGACCAGTTGAAGATGCTACATGGATTTCTCAATTTGAGTTGGATTTAGCTTAGGTTGTGACACTTACATGATTCGAGAGAATCATTTCTTTCAACCCTGGTTGTCTAATGTAGGAGCATCCTAGGTTGCCTTGTAATCCTACACTTTTGTTCATTCTACCAATTGCTACTGAGTGCTAGTTTCTACAAAGTTTCTAGTTGCTACCGAGTTCCAGTTGCTACTAAGTACTAGTTTCTACCAAGTTTCGATTGCTATCGAGTTTGAGCTGCTATTGAGTTCTAATTGCTATCGAGTTATCCTTCATATGCCAATTTATCCAGTGTGTGTTGAGCTATTCAACATTCACCAAATGTTCCTTCATTAATCGAGTTGTCTGTGTTTTTGGTTCTTAGTTGGAGCTAACTTTCGTATTTAATTTGGATTGTTCTATAATCTTTTGTAAGTTTTTTTTGCAAGTATAAATAGAGTACTTAGGCTTAGGTTAGAGGTAAGAAGTTGGAGGTAGAAATTAGAGGATTTCAAAGTGGAATGCATGTGTTTGCAATTGTGAATTTAAAGTTGGATTGTGAATCTAGAAGTTGTATTTTGTATCTCATCATAACCCAAAAGGCCTTAGAGCTGCACATGTATGCTAATTACTTGATGAATGAATAAAAAATGTATGTTGGGTTTGGATAGCTGGGTGTGCCCTTGGCCCTAGTTATTTCTTTCCCTCCTTGCACCACATAGTCTTTATGAAGAGATGTTGTATGCCTTGGGGTCATGGGTTTTGAACTATTCAAATACATTTACCCACAATAGAGAGAAGAAAATCTCGGTATGTAACCCATGGAAGAACCTGGCGAAGTTGATCTTTCTAGAGGTTTTTGTGGATGTAGAGTTAGTGAAGGCCCTAATTTGATTATATAATTTTGCCACCAAATCCTTCTATAGGAGAGATGGAACTATTCTCTATACACAATCGTGCTTCATTAATTGAAGCTTTTAGATTGGATGGAGCAATGGGCCAACCTATAGATTTGGAGGATGTACATAGGAAATTTGAGAGAAATACTAAAGCCTACACTAGGAAGTCTATGCTACAACATATTCCCATGGACCTGAATGATGTGGGTGATTATCCCAAGGTGGAAAAGATGATGCCTTTGGAAAAGTTCAATAATTACTTTGTGAAAATAGTATATGGTGCCCACAAGGTGGTTCGAAAAGATGGAATTGATATGGTGTATGGTGTTGAGTTCATCATAGCCAAAGATGTGCATGACTTTTACCATGGTGGGGAGTATGATTATGTTGAGTATATTTTGGAGGCAATGAAGGAGAACATTGCCCTAGCTCAAAGTGGAGAATTAAAGGATTTAAGGTTCTATCACTATTCATTATTGATGCACTTGATCTGCTATAGAAATGTGGGGTACATGAGCTCTAATTTCATTGACTACACCTCAAATACAAATGGAGAGCTGCCAATTCAAATATGCACATGGATATGGGATAGTAATTATCATTTTTCTAATTATGTTTCATTCTTTAATAATTTTAGTGCTACCATAATGAGAATGTTATATCTAGGTTACTTTATGGCACCTAAGATTTCAAAGAGTATGTTGAGACCAAACCTACTTCCTGAGGGTAAAAGGTTAGAGCATAATTGGAGGGAGATTTTCCTTTTTCCAACTTTTTCTTTGATGAGAGTCTATGGTTGTCCCCAACTGCCCCACATATTACCAAAATTTATCCCCTCTAGATTGGGTATAATGGAATTCATATGGCAGTTGTTAATGGTTAATAGGGAGTATCTAGGGCCTAAAGTGCATAAAGGCACTGTCTTATGTAGATGTTTCAAGGTGGGGAACTTTTCAATTGGAAAAGAGGCCCTTGATCAGATCCATTATTTCCTCCACCGCTACAACCTATCAATTGGTCCCTACACGATGTATGATCCTAATAATTGGATGAGGAACACCCTTAAAGAAATAAGGAATTGTGCTTCCTAGCACCAAGGAGCTACCCCATGAGGATGTTATTCCTAACATTGTTGTAAAGGGTGAGGTAGCTAATAGATTGGAAAAGTTGGATGATTTTTTGAGGGTGGAGAGGGAGAGGAAGATAATTGATCCCAATTTCAAGGGATTTTATTTGGATATCCCCTATCCTCATAGGATTAGGAAGATGGTCACTAACCATGCTAAAATCATGGCCCAATTGCCAAAGGGACCTATAGGAGAAGAAGAGAGGGTGTGTCCAAACAACCCTGAACCTAATATGACTCTAGAAATAGAGGAAGATGATGCTCCTAAGGTATCATGGGTCAAAAAAGGAAATAAGAGACCGAAAGTTGTCCATATCCCTATAGAGGTGAAATAGAGGACCCTATAAATTTTACTAGGCAAGAGTCAACATTTTTCTAACTTGAGGCAAAGCTATCTCCAAGATAGAATCAATGTAGCTGAGAGCATACTCACAAATCTAGAACTAGCTGCAGTAAGGATGGATGATGGGATCATCCAAGCCCAATAATTTATTGAAGATGATGACTTCATTAAGTCATCTAAGTTTAAAAGTTGTTTGTATAAGATCAAACAAAGTGAGTTGGTGGTTATGATAAAGCCAGGAGAATTAGATGAAAGGAAGCTAGAACTGGTTGAGAAGATACAAGCCTATGATCCTTAGAGTGAAGTAATGACTCTAGAGGAGGCAAGGGACCTTATGCAGAGAAAAGGTATGCTTTTTGGTATCTGGTTGGAATTTGGAGCAAGTATTTATGCTTGATCAAATAAGAAGGTAGGATAGTGCCATCACATATGAGGCATTTGGTTTTGATGGACTATAGAGTAGAACAAGATTGAACATAGACACCAAATCTCTAGTAGTTTGGAGTATAGCCCTTGCATAAAATAAACTAAAGTTGATGGATGTGTAGAGTATAGAACAGGGTAACATGATTGTGTGGACTTTATAGGGCACCTCTAGTACATAATTCTCAAAGGCCATGAAGCATTTTTCATTCATGAATGAAGCCAAGATAGAGGAGATTAAGACTAGGCTTTCTAAGTCCATACATGATTACATTGATGTGAGGAAGCTCTATGAGGATGAGCTGAGGAAAAGCCATATGTATAAGGAGAAAATTAAAGAGCTTGAGGCTAAGGTCCAAGCACTAGAGGTTGAGGTTTCTTCTCTCAAAGAGCAACTTGTGAATACAGAGTAGGTGGTTGCTACAGACTAGAGATAAGAAAAAAAAGACTAGGAGCAACTAGCTAAGGACACAACTGAGGTCCCAAAACAAATAGATGGTTTGGAGATAGGGGATACAACAGAACCAAAGAGAATGAGCATTGATGCTTCAGCTACTCAACAACGAGATGAGATAATGACAACTATCCTTAAGAGTTTTATGAGCCATAGGGGTGAAACTCTAAAGAGTATATCACAACTAGCTCATAATTTTAATGTTGCTTTACAAAGTGTTGAGCAATTTTGCAATGAGGCACTTTCACATGGCTATCACCCACATTCAATCTGTGGGGGCCATACACATAATTCTTAGAGAAGCTAATTGTATGAATGGCTAAAAAGCCAAATTTTCCTAATAAGATAATTATAGCGAAGGAGGGCTTGGAGGTAGTTAGAGAACTAATTGGCTTATTTATTGGTAAATTGCAAATTATACAAGGGAAGTTGAAAGTTTTATCCTAGGGAATTCAGCCCTATATACCACCAATTTTTTATAGTACTGGTATAGTGAGATTGGCAGGAATAGTCTGATTCCTTTGGTGCCATTTTGACCTAGGAGGCCACTGTAGCAATTTTTGAAGATAACTCTAATGCCCCGTATAATAAATTAATTCATTCCCTATTTAGAGCAGAGATAGACTTAAACAAGTTTTCTATTAAGTCTAAGGCAATTACAAATTTCAGGTGGAAAAAGGCCACAAAGGACCTAGAAGAGGTTAGAACTATAGAGTGGCCCACCAAAAGGGAGATCTACATTTGGGAAGTGGTGGGAGAGATCAAAGCCTTTCTGGTAGGAGGTAGCTAAGATATTTCATGCTAAAGATACTAAAAGACAAAGGGGAGGAAAATTAAAGAGCTTGACATAAATATTCACCTGCTGACTTTTCAACTACTTCCTCTTTTGGATCGAACACTGAGGAATGTCTTGCATATCTTTTTGTTTGTATCTTGTCACTTTTTATATCCATCCATATTTTGACATGTGTCCTCCTCCCATTTATAGCTTGTTGCAATCCTATATAAGGATTTCTAGGATGTGGAGTTGAGGTCAGTTATCTGTAGAATTTTCCTATTTCTTATGTTTCTTTACAGTCTATCCATATTTTTGTAGCTATATGAATGTAATTAGTTTTTGTATACTTGAATATATACAGTGAATACCAAATATCAGTTGTCAAGTTCTAAGTTATTTTTGAGTCTCTGACAGTATTGTAAGAATTTTCAAAGGAAATTCTCTATATATCTGTCTTTGAGTTTTGTCTCCTCTCTTATATATATATATATATAATATTGAGATTGAAATGAACAAGTTTCATTTAGTTTAATTCAATTCATACAAATTGTATATCTCTTACTGATTGCTATTGATTCAAAGAATTAGATAATCTCTCTCTATAATTGATAAGATTTAGGGTTTATAAGAAGGCTATGGTAAGAATAAAATTCATAGCTCACAATTGACAAATTTAATGACAAGTTTATTAAATAGGTCCAAGTTTTTTGGTTTTGACTCTATATATCAATGGATAAGACACTAGTCAATTAAGTTCAAGAACAAGCTGACGATTCTCATAATTGCAAAATATACATAACAAATAAACAAGTCAATTTACCATTCTTATGCAATGATGAACTAGAAGTGTTGGTCATTACTTATTTGCATCTACTTTTCCTTTGGTTATAGTTAGCTACTATAATCAAGAAGTTTATAAGAAAATCATAGAAGAACATAGACCATTTCTACTATAGGGGATAATCTTGAAGAGAAGAGTATCAATTAATAAGATCAATCCCTAAGGTTTTCCCACCTTGGCCATACAGAGCCCAAAGTAAAGTGAGTTCTGATCACTCTATTAATGTTGGCCTAGAGCTAAGATTTAAATCTACTTAATATAGGATTTAGTTGATCCTTAGGCTTTTGCATATCTCATGCTTCCTCGTATTAGATTTAAACCCACCTAATATGTTCGTTACCCAAAAAGAACTCCAATAATGGCATCACTGCAACTAAGCCATCTAGAAAAGGATGAGCTACAAAGGATGTGTCTACATTTTATCATAAGTCCAACAAGTCAAAGGTTTCTAAGTAACCTAATAGAGACCGAGTCAACATACATGTTGAGTAACATAGAACATACTGAGAATTTGGAAAGCTAATTAATGCTAAGTGAGTTAGTCTATGTAGAATGTATAGAAGATGAGTGATAACATGAATATTAGTTATGATTGAGTGTCAAAACATTCAAGTGCTAAGTAAACCATTTTTGACATATGAGTTTTTGATTGCACAAACACTTATGTTAATCATTTTAGCCCACTTTTGCATGACATTTAAAGATTGTAGAGATATTTAAGGAGGAGATTAAGTATTTTATCATAAGGCATTAATCTCAAGAAAATCACATTAACCAATTAGAAAATTAAAAGGGAAAATGGAAAAAGGATTTAATATGGATCGCTGATCCTAATCTAGAACTTTCTATGATTATGTACTTAAAAAGGGTTCTTAACCTTATTCAAATATCCTAATAGAGTCCTTACTTTATTGTAAGTGTAAAATTCTTTAATGGGGTAAGACCTAACTATTGGAATTCTTTAGAATAACTGAGTAGGGGATGAATCAGTTATCCAAGGTTCAGATGTATAAATGAAACTTTTCATAGCTTAGGGAACCCATAAAACATTTACCATCATGCATGCATCCATAAGATTATGCAATCACTTATAAAATTATAGGTTATTGTCAAATCAACTTGTAAAAATGTAAATTTGAAACATTAAAGATTCGACAACATATTTGGCACAATGATTTATGTGGAAACTTGGGAAAAATCACCAGTAACATGCTACTTTTTTTCACTCTTCTAAAGTGATGCCCTATGAAAGGCCAACCCTATTAAAGGTTATAATACACACTATTAAATGTGACCCTATTAAAGGATTTCAATCACCCTATTAGGAGTGAGCCTTGTTAGAGGACTTTTGACCATTCACTTGGAATGTAATCCAGTTAAAAGATTTACAAATGACTATTAGGTCAACCTTAATACAAAGGATTTACCCTAGACTAAAACAACTATTAGAGAGTAATAGTAAGGTTTGATCTGATTAAAAATTACAACTTCATTTGCAGATTACAAGTCTTGGTTTTAGTTCTCTATTATTCTTGGCCTTCACTCATTGAAACTCTAATAGCTTGTTCATCGTTCAAGCATTCATACTCTTAAATATTCTTGCTTATCATGCCAATGCAGACTCTTCTCTAGGCCAATTGATGAAGCAAAATCTTTAACTTCTTATCTTCCTCAGGTTCTCACACATGACAACCTTTGCTTCATGACTGGCCATTCCTATAAATAGGAAATTAAGATCTTTTACTGCTCCTTCTCTATCATCCAATTTAGGGTTAGGTAGGATACAATATATCTACCCCATATTTCATATCTCTTCTAGAAATGTCTCCTTTGATCCTCTCTGAATTTGCCTAAAAATGGTTTACCTTGAATTCTATGCCACTAGCTCATCATCCTTATCTTCTACCTAATTCACACAACCCAAGAAAACAAAATTTTTAGCTTACATTCATCGAATCCATGATATTTAAAATAATGCAGTAGCTCGATACTATCTTGCTTCTGATGCTTGGCACATACTATGTTACTCAACATCCACTATAAAATCACTCAGCATCAACTAAAGTTTTCTAGTGCTCGGAATCAACTAAACTTTACTTGACATCAATAGTCTTGCTTGATATCCACTAGATTTTTATTTTACTTAGCTCCAACTAAATTTTTTCTCGGGTCCAACTGACTTTGCTCGACACCTACTATCCACTCGATCAAGCTTGGTAGACAAACTTTGTATAACTTGTTTTTCTAAATGTTCTTAGCATAGCCAACCTTTGTAACCTTAAGTAGATTATCAATGCATTATGTTATCACTATCTTAATTGATTCTTGTACTCCTTTACATAATCATAACTGAACCTTTCCTCTAGGTGCTATTGTTACATCTTTTGATCAAATCCTCTTCATCAATCAAATAAGTGATAGTACTTAAATCATATAAGTAGTTGTCTTACCAATAAATAGAAGGTTTGACAGCAATGACAAAACAATGATTGAAACATATATATCAATCTCCCTCTTTCACAATCTTATTCAATCATTTTCAACAATCTCTCTCTTTGGCAATGATGGCAAACTAAACTAATCAGCTAAAACAACTAGATGGTAAACACCTTTTCTAAACCAAACTAACTTGGTTAATAACAATAAGACCAAAAAAATACCAAAAAGAAAATAATTCCTTGTATTAAAATCTCTCCTATTAGTAGCTTCCATCTTTTGAATAGGTTACAAAACTCCCTCTTACTAGGTAGATGTTAGGATTTTTATTTCTTCTATCTCCCTCTAAGTTTAGTAACTTTCTCTCTTTATTTCTCCCTCTAGGATAAGTATCTATCTTCAATTATCAACAACTCTCTCCCTCTAATGGTGATCAATATCTATCTCCCTTTTTATGAATCTTGATTAGTAAATCTTTCCTTCTTTGACAACAATGCCAAAGATATGTCATCTTTATATGCAGATATAAGCTTCTTTAGTTTCTCCCTATGTCACTTTTCATGTGACTAATTTTTAGTTTCAACACTTTGATTACTTTAGGCTGCTTCCTAAAGTAAAATCCACTACATCAATTTGTAACATATAGAAATTAGCTTGTTTGATGCAGGGCACTCCTCTTGTTACTTAGATAGCCTTTGATAAGGGTATCACCCCTAGTTTACCTCTTAGACACTCATGAGCATCCTTAAGTAATGCTTCTATGAAGATATTAACAATTTTCTCTTTTGTGTTAACATATTCCATCTTCACCTCTTTATCTTGAACTACATCACTCAAGCAATGATACTTTATTGCAATGTGCTTATTCTTTGTGTGCATCACAAGATTCTTTGATATTTTTATAACACTTGTATTGTCATAATAAAGTGTCACTAGTTCTATGATCTCTTCCTTCATACCTTTGAGTAGCTGTTTGATCCATACAGTGTTTGTACAATTTATAGTAGCAACAACATATTAAGCTTTAGCAGTAGATTATGAAGTGTAGTTTTATTTCTTGCTAGAAAAATGCTCCTTCATTGGTGCTTTTTTTTTCATCAATGTTTCCAGCCCAATCAACATTAGTATAGGCTCTTACTTAAAATTTTTCATTTTTCTTACAATATAGACCAAACTATTCTATTCCTTTAAGATATCTTATTATTCTCTTCATAGACATTAAATGATTCTCCCTAGGATTAGCAGATAATCTTGCAACTATTCCTACAAATAATGCAATATTAGGTCTACTATGTACTATATATTGCAATTTTCCAATCATAGACCTATATAATGTTTGATTCACGTCAGTAGAATCATCATTCTTTAGCAACTTGTGTCATGTCATCATAGCTGTACTTACTAGTTTGGAACCTTCCAATCCAAAAGTTTTCAATATTTCCTTGACATATTTAGACTAAGTGATGTATATACCATATTTCATCTGATATATTTGCAAATACACAAAGAATTTGATCTCTCTAAACATAGACATCTCAAATGCTTGCTTCATCTAATTTGCAAAATCCTTACATAAAACATCTTAACCTCCAAATATGATATCATCAAAAAACAAAATTAGATAACAAAATACCTTTGCCTTTATCTATCTTCATGTACAAATTGTTGTTATCACCAGTCCTTTCAAATCCAATTTTCATAAGACAATTATGAAGTCTCTCATACCATGCTCTTAGTGATTGTTTCAAACCATAAAGAGATTTGTGTAATGTATATATACCATGCTCTTATTGTTAGCATCAACAAATCCTTTTGGCTATTATATGTAATATACCATTCAAAAATTTAGATTTAACATCTATTTGATAGACTTTGAAACCTTTATATGCAGAATAAGCAAGTAGAGTTCTTACTACTTTCAATCTTACAATAGGGGCAAATGTCTCTCCATAGTCAATTCCTTCTTCTTGCTCATATCCTTTGCAAACTAATCTTGCCTTGTTTCTTATGACTTCACCATTTTAATCTAGCTTGTTTTTGAATACCCACTTGGTGCCAATCACATTCTTGTCTTCTAGTCTAAGAACTAGACTCCATGTTTTGTTCTTCTCAATTTGTTCAATCTCTTCTTCTATGGCTTTACTCCAATCAACATTGTCTAATGTATCTTTCATTGATTTTGTCCCTTTCATGCTTAGCAAGCATGTATCATTTCTTAATATGTTTCTTGACATTGGTCTAGCATCTTTATCTCCAATAATTCGTGTATAGCAAGATGATGTCTTTTGACATATTTGGACAATCTTGGTTTAGCTCTGGTTTCTCCATTTTGTCTTTCAACTTCACAATCACTGTGTACATCTCTATTAGCTATCTCAACATCTTTTTCATGTACACTAATCTTAGAATCAAAATTTGCACCATCTTCATTTTGTAACTCAGCATTTGAATGTAGCTCAGTTCCTGAATGCAACTCGACATTCATAGGATGTGACTCGATAGTCACTGAAATTTGCCATTGATTTTCAACTTGATTAATAGCATCTTCTTTACTAGGCATACCTTCATAAAAGTATACTAATGATTTGTATTCTTCTAGTTTTTTCAAAGGTCTAGCCTCGTGTACTTCTTTATATTCATCAAAATTTAAATTTGCACTTTCCACAACTTTGTTAGTGTTAGTATTTAAACACTTATAAGTGTTACTTCTTGTGGAATATTCTAGGAATATACCTTCTTCACATTTTGTATCAATTTTACCATTCCTAAAATCTTTAAGAATGTAACAGTTTCTTCTAAATATCTTAAAATATTTCACATTGGGTGACTATCCATACCATAGCTCAAAAGGTATTAAAAGGGTACCTTTCTTGACTTGCACACAATTCAAGGTATAAACAACTATACTTAGAGCTTCTCTCTAGTATTTCAAAGTAACATTCTTCTCCATCATGAGTGTTCTAGTACAGTCTATTATAGACCTATTCCTAATTTCAGCTATTTCATTTTGTGGAGGATTTCTAGGAGTAGATGTATGTCTTTTGATTTCTCTATCATTACAGAACATCTCAAACTCATGTGATGTGAATTATGCTCCTCTATCTAATCTCAAACACTTCAGACTTTTACCTATTTTCTTCTCAACTCTTGCTAAGCACCACTTAAACATTTGAAAAGAATCAGATTTCTATTTCAAAAACATAACTATCATCATTCTAGAAAAATAATCAACAAACAACATAATGTACTTACCTCCTTTCTAGCTTTGCACCTCAATTGGTCCACACAATTCGGTATGAAAAATATCTAGTATTCCTTTAGAGGTATAAATTTTACTCTTAAAACTTGACTTTGTCATTTTTCCTAACTGATATTGTTTGCACATTGTATTATTAGGTTTCTTCAACTTAGGCAAACCTCTAACTTTCTTCATGTTACTGATACTAACCAGGTTATCAAAATTAACATGACATAACCTCTTGTTCCATAGCCACACATCATCAAATCTTACAACTAGACAAGTAGCATCCTCTATATCAATATAAAATAGATTACTCTTATTTTGATCACCCTTTCCAATTAGTTTCCCATCAGTATCATATATCTTAGCAGTCTTATTTTCAAACTCAACCTTACATCCTGAATTATTTAGTTGTGACACACATAAAATATTATAGTTTAGTCCTTCAACATAGTAAGCATTATCACATGAAATCTTATCTATGAGTTTGATAGAACCTTTTCCTTTTATCAAACATGGTGCATCATTACCAAATGTTACACTATTTCCTTCATAACAATTTAAGGTAATGAACTTACTTTTGTCTCTAGTCATGTGATGTGAACACCCACTATCAATGATCCATTTATCATTTTTGTTCACACAAGTCACAAGTGTAGTTGCCTCATCTTCATCAGATTTTTCCTTCATTGTAGCATACACCACTTCATCATCATGTTCATCAGATTCATCTCTTGTTTCCTCTTTAGCAATGTAGCATGACTTTTTTCCTTTTTCTTTGTAGTCCTTGTTCTCATCATATCTTCTACTTTTGTACTTGTCACCACCTTTATAGTTCTTCTTCTATGGACATCTAGTAGAAACATGACCAACCTCATCACAATTGAAACAAATGATAGGTAACTTACGTTTGAACTTCTCTTTACCTCTATGAAATCTTCTTGCCAGTAGTGCTTCAAGTTGTTCAACATCTTCCTCATCTGTATCACTGCCACTAGACACATACTTTATCTTTCTCTTCTTCTTCTATTATTTTTCATTAGAATCCTTCAATAACAACCTAGCTTTGAAAGCAGATTCAAGACTCTCAAGTTTATAATGATCAAAGTTAGATAGCTCAAAAGTAGTGAGCATACCTACCAGACCTTCAAGGATTAGATTATTTCCTGGTATACATCTCAGTTCTTGAATTGCAAAAACACTAATAGCATATATAGGCAGTAGTGTTCTCAAAACTTTTCTTAGCATGATATTATCATCAATATAACTAGTAGCTCCTCTTATTGAAATAACAACTTCTTTTATCCTTGCAACATATTGAGCAATATTCTCACCTTCTTCCATTCTCATATCATCAAACTTACCTCTGAGACTTTTAGCTTTGGCTCTTTGAACATTAGTGTCTCCTCCATAGATGGTGTGTAAGGCATCCCACATTTTCTTTGCAATGTTACAACCATTGATATCATCAAATTCAGCATAGCTTAGGGTAGAGGAAATCTCCAACATTGCCTGGTTGTGTTTTTTTCTTCTTTTTCATATCTTCAACAATCAAGGCTCTAGTACGATCAACATGCTCTAGTAGTAATGGTAGATTGTGCATGATCTCCAAGTCCCCTAAGGTGTAGCTTCATCAAACTTTTCCATGCAAGAAAGTTATCTCTATTTAGCTTGGGTACATATCTCTTTTTGACATCTTGATCTTTGTGCTTCTAGTACCTTCAAACTAGTCCTCTTAAGGAGATGACTCTGATACCAATTGTTGGAATTTTTTAGAATAACTAACATGCGGGGGGGTGAATCAGTTATCAAGGGTTCAGATGTATAAATAAAACTTTTCATAGCTTAGTGAACCCATAAAACATTTACCATCATCCATGCATCCATAAGAATATGAAATCACTTATAAACTTGTAGGTTACTGTCAAATAAACTTGTAAAAATGTAAACATGAAACATAAAAGATTTAGCAACACATTTGGCACAATGATTTACATGGAAACCCAATTTGGAAAAAACCACCAGTAACATGCTACTCATTTTCACTGTTCTAAAGTGATGTCATATGAAAGGCCAACCCTATTAAAGGTTACAATACATACTGTTAAATGTGACCCTACAAAAGGATTTCAATCATCCTATTAGGAGTGAGCCTTGTTAGAGGACTTTTGACCATTCACTTGGAATGTCACCTAATTAAAGGATTTATAAATGATTTTTAGGTCAACCTTAATATAAAGGATTTACCCTAGACTAATACAATTGTTAGAGAGTAACAATAAGGCTTGATTTGATTACAACTTACAACTTCATTTATAAATTATAGATCCATATTTCAGTCCTCCATTCTTCTTGGCCTTCACTCATTGTAGCTCTAATAGCTTGTTTACCCTTCAAACATTTATACTCTTCAGCCTTCTTTCTTATCATGCCAATGTAGACTCTTCTCTAGGTCACTTGATGAAGAAAAAACCCTTAACTTCCTATCTTCCTTAGGTTCTCGCACATGACAACCTTTGCTTCATGACCAACCATTCCCATAAATAGGAAAATAAGATCTTTTGCCACTCATTCTTTATTATCCAATTTATGGTTAGGTAGGATACAATATATCTACCCCATATTCCATATCTCTTTTAGAAGCTTCTCCTTTGATTCTCTTTGAATTCACCTAAAAATGGTTTACCTTGGATTTTGTGCCACTTGCATTACATGTTTATGATTATATAAACATAAGCATAACTTCAGTTGATGCCAAGTGATTTTATAGTGGATGTCGAGTAACATAGTATGTGCCAAGCATTAGAAGATGGGTAGTATTGAGCTGCTACATTATTTTAAAGATCATGGATGTTATGCTTAGATAGATTTCATTTTAGCATTACATATTTATGATTATATGGTATGATATCTGAGATATGAGATGGATTAGGTATGAATATAGTTAAATATTTTATCAATGAAAATTTGTATAGATCTTGATTCACCCCCCCATCCCCCCCTCCACCTCTGAGTATCTTGTTCCCATTAATATTTCCAACAATTGGTATTAGAGCTAAGTTCTATTGAATAACATCTAACAACTTGAGAGCACAAGATCTTTTAATGGAGGAATACAAAATGGGAAAAATCATTGAGAACCGAATGTTTGAAATCCATATCATACTTTAACGAATTGAATGATAAAAAGATGAGTAAAGTAAATCCTTAAAGAAAAATAAAGACATGGCCATTCAACAGAATGACAAACTTTACAAGGAAGTTGATACACAAGGATTCGTTCATAGTGGAAATATTGATGATAATGATGTAGCAATTATAGATCCATTGAAGAAGAACATAATTGTGAAAAAAGAAGTCAAATAACTCAAGAGAGAATAGGAAATTCAATCAGTAAGACTATGTGAAGTGACTAAACAAAAGAAGAAAGATGAAAAAGACAAAATCATGGCTGAAGAAGACAAACAAAAAATTGCTACCAGACTTGAGGAAATATCATTTGATGTATAGAAGCTTACAAGATATTAGTTGGACATGATGAACCAGTCATTTGCAAATCAAGATTTGAATAGAAAGGAAATGGAGATTACAAATTTGATATTACAAAGTGACCAACTAAGGAATAAGTTGAGATCTTAGAAAGAAATATTGGAAAGAATGAACAAACCAAGTGAAGCTATCAAATACTTTGAAAAACTAATGAGATCACCAAGGTCATCCTATGATACTTCTAGTCTAAGACATGTCAAACACTCTTCATCTATCAAGGAAGGAGCACCATGAAAGAGTGATGAGAAAAGAAATGCAAAATCCAAAGAAAAACCTACTTGTCATCATTGTGGTAAACTTGGACACATTACAAACATTTACAGAAGAAAAAATGATATGCAAATCCCTAAACCTAATTTTATTGGTAACTATTTTAATTGCAAGAAGTAAGGACACCAAGCACATGAATGCAGAACAAAGAAAAGTGATGCATCTAGATTTGAAGGACATTGTTATAACTATCAAAAATGTGGACATATAGCTCATGAATGCATATATAAGTCAAAATCTAATTGGACATCTGAAAAGAAAACAAATACACACAAGAAAGGTGACTCTTACAATTGGGATTACAACACATGGTATAGTTATCATTATTGTGGATAGTATGGGCACATTCCATAAAATTTCATTAAGATAGGTTTTAGAGGTAACTATAAGAAGTGGTTGAATGGAAATCTAGTTTGTTTTAGTTGTCTCAAGGTTGGAAATGTTAGTAAGAGCTATAGGACCCAAGCACCAACTCCAAATAGTGAAAGCAATAAAATAAAAGAGAAAGTTGAGATGGACAAAACATGGAAAGATATAGTAAAAGCTGGAAGTAATGGAGAAAGAAAAGCTAAGATCATCCAATCCAATGGATTAGGTGATCACACCACATCTAACTAAGAAAATAAGGCATGTAAGGGATTTTATATTTAAATGTTATATCATACACCACTTCCTAACAAGAAAATTGGTTAAAATTCCATATTAGCATGAATCTAGATGCATTAGAACAAATATGAGAGAAGTATTGGGAAATGAAATATGCTTTACTAGCAAGTGTTGAGCATCAGTCATACAATTTGTATTGACTAAGAATTTCAATATAGACTAAGAATCTTACATTGACTGAGTTGATGTATTGGCCAAATGAATTGATATTGATCGAGCAAGGTAGTAGTGACTGAGTATTTGAATGAAAATAGGTGTGAAAGGCCGAGTCAACTATTGTACACCTACCTGAGTAAAAACACATTTATTGCATACCTAAATGGATATATTGAAGGTATATATCAAATTTGTATTTTCATTTTCATTTTACCAAGCAATTTTTAGAGCTCAAGCAATTCAAAGATGATTTTAGCAATATAGCAAGCGAATCACAACATGTCATTGACTAATTCAAATATGACAATAAGTTAAGTTTTAAGTGTCAATTTGTGTAGTTTTCAAAGTTATTTGAAGTAAATTTGTTTGAACCCTAATTCAAAGATGTCATCATTTGCATCTACAACTACGAAGGAAATGGTTAAGGAGAGTCATGCACAAATTGTGAGGAATGATCAGTGTCCCCCACCAAATTTCAAAGAATATCTAAAATTTACATTAAGTAGTGATGAATTTGGCTCCTTGTTGTCAATTCTACCAAGGGTATTGATGGTTCATGATGTATGATCATGTTAAAAGTGCAAAGTGGGAGAGATTAGAGACTATTAAATTTGTGTAGTATATGAAAAATTATGTGATAATGGAGCATTGAAGGATGAGCACAAAATTATTGACAAGAAAGGGCTAACCCATATCCTAGCCTTTTAGAAGGTTTTCAAAGTTGAATGGATAAAGATTGTGTTGGGTTGTGTACATGACACGAAGATTTGGTTAGAGGGTCAACCAATTAAGATCAACAAGGTTATCATACATTGAGTTACTAGTTATCCTACCTTAGATAGAACTAAGTCAATAAGAAGTCTTTCAAGGAATGTTGTCAAGCAGTAAACAAAGGAAAAGTAGAATGGTCGTGGCAGGTTGATCAATGGGATTGATGACCCTGTCATTGAATTTTTAGTACATGAGATTGCACACAAGTTATATCAGTCAAGCTGACTAAATAACATTCCTTGCATTGCAGTGGACCTTGGATACAAAATTGTAAAGAAATATCATAGTTATGATCTAGTTGAGTTGTAACTACAATAATTGTCAAAGAATCTTCGAGAGATATGGAAAGCCAAGAATACATCATGTAAGTTTGTTTCCCTACTTGTCTTCATATTTTTCTATGTACAAAATTCATTTCCTATTATCAACATTATAGCATGGGATAGGAGTGGATAAAAAATAGAACACATAAGTGACTTGATAAGTCAATTAGGAGAAAATTTTGAGGCAATTATGAACAATTATTTTGAAGAATTCAAGAATAAGATGATGAACCAAATGAGAATACCTAAGTTAGTTATGTATAATTATTTTGCTATGTGCTTTATGGTAGATACATATTTTATATATGCACAGGAAATACCACCAAGGGTTGCATAGTTAAAGCCAATGCAATAAGAGGTTAATGTTGATGAAGTGACAATAGTAGTGATTGCACTACTATCTAAAGATATTAATGCAAATATCAAGCAATTCAGCACATATGACATAACCAAGAGTAGAATGATATTAGAAACAAAAGTGCCCAAGATAGATAAGAAAAGAAAGAAGGATCTTGAGGGAAAACTTGGCAAAGGTCAACTTTAGATTACTAAAGGAAAAGGAGAGGATGAGGAATTAAAAGAAGAATTCGATGTCAAGTCATCTAAGAGAAAAGAGATAGTTGTTGCCAGTCCCAAGGAAACAAAGCAAAAGAAAGTAGTAATTGTTGATCCAAAAGTTAAAGAGGATTTAAAGAAGGTTGTAAAGAAATTTTTCATAGTACTTGACCCATAGTAAAAAAGGAGAGTAATTAAAAGGTTGAAGGAAGCTTAATCCCCAATTTAAAAAGAGAAAGGAAGTCCAACAAAGAGGAAGCCAACTAGAACACAAAAGAAAAGTCTAACTAGGAGGCCAAGGAGAAAAATGGTCATGACATATGAGGAGGAAAAAGATGATGAAGAAACAGAGTCTGATGATTTGAGAAAGCTTTATATTGTACCTAGACTACCTCTAATGATTGTAGATAAGGTATGTCAATAGATTACTGAATTAGCAAGTCTTGTAGGATTTAAAGATATCAATTTTGATTCTTTAAATAAAGAAGACCAAGAGAATCTTAAAAAATATATGATAGACATGATGATAAAATTAAAATCTATGCCTATAGAGTTAGGTAAAGTCATTCTTGAGACTAAGTATATGGAAGGAAGCATTTGTGCTACTTGTTCCATCAGATGACAAAGATGAGGAAGAAGAAGAAAGAGGTGACAAAGTCAATGAAGAGGGGGATGATATAATAGAAGTTGATAAACTTATAGAAGAAATAAGATAGTTGGTAGAAGGATGTGAACAACAAGATGTCACAATTGAGGACATTCTTGATTTATCCTGACATAATCAAAATGTGTTAACTAAGGAAGATCTCAAAATGGTACACCAGATGCCTCAGATCCCTCTCTACCATGCACCAATCTAGTATTACTACAAGTATAGAATTATCCAAGGATTGAGAGTGCAATTATTGAAGCTTTCAATGTTACATTAGTTACAATGGTTTCCAACATGAGTTTCAATTAGAAGGGTAAGGAAATAATTGTGTTTTCATAATTTACCCATGTCACAGATGTCAAATTGGATGAGAACAAGGAAGAAGCAAAGAAAGAGATGTAAGAGAAAGAAAAACCCAAAGAACAAGAGGCTATCCAATCTCTTATTCAACTACCAAGTACCATACCTATAGAGATCTTAACTATTACACCTACACAACATGTTAAATTAACTCAATAGGAGAAGTCACTTGGATCGAGTGCAAAGGGAAATTAATTGTAGATATCACTAACCAGTGATAGCACCCCTTAATCTTAGATGATGGCACATATAGATGATACAATAGAGGAAACAATTGGTTTACATGAATTCATCACATTTCCTATGTATGACTTAGACAACATGACATTGGAATAGATGGAAGAATTGAAAACCTTGCTAAGTCGTAAGAAAAACAAAGAACACTTGAGAAGAGAACATAAAAAGAAATAGGTATTGAATAATATAAAGGATATCTTTGTTGATGCATGCAAGATTTCTAATGTTAATTAGCAACATAAAATTTTGGATCAATTAGTCTATATAATTTATAAAGTTCAGATTGGAGATATAAAGACCAATGATAAATTGATGAGATGGTCTGAGAAGAAATTTGAGCATAAAGTTTTGTAGAAAGTTTCAACAAAACCTATAATTAGGAAAGTTTAAATTTCTAACCTTACCACTCATTTGGAAGGAATTTTGAAGGTCATTCATTCTTTTTAAATGAAACTTTGTGATATTTAGTTAATTACATTGGAGAATCAACAATCTATTAATTTGATACGGGCAAACATGAAGGCAAGTACCCTTTCATTGGGCAAGAACTCAAGTTCAAGCTCACCTTCATCTAATATGTTGACATTTGATCAGCAAAGATTAGTTGAGATAATGGATAGAGACAGTGGTATATGAAACAAATTTATTTCAAATCAATTTATGCTACTACCCCATTTGGAGATAATTTAGTGGGAATTATCTAAACCTCATAATTTAACGTAGAGAGATACACATCTTTCAACTATAGAGAGATCAATTGATCTAGCTTCTTAACTAGAGATTCATATTCAAGTCATGTAATAAGAAAAAAATATATGTAATAAAGGACTTGAAGGAATTTTGGCATGTCATCGAACATTTTTGGATACGTACAAGCTAACCCTTACAAACCCCAAGCCATTAGTGACAAAAACAAGGGGGAAATATTCAAACAAGATAGAATCAAAGTGGAGAAAACACAAGGATAGAGGTAGAAATAAGATACAAGATTATCAAATGAATAAGCAGTAGAGTTTATAGACATGTATATATTGTAGAGAAGAGATAAAGTTTTGAAGACCATGTTACAGTCTGAGGGAGAGCATTATTTTTTGCATGAAGAGCTAAGTCATGAAAAAGTGTTTTTGCCACTAATGTCAAAGGGGGAGATTGTTTATTTCTAAGCCCAAGTTTCCTATTAGTGTCTAACACTTAGTAATTTATAAGGTAGCATTGGATGGTCATCACTATGACCAAACCATCTAGAGAAGGTTGAGCTACAAAAGATGTCTACATTTTATCATAAGTCAAGAAAGTCAAAGGTTGTCAAGCAACCTAGTAGAGACTGAGTCACTATACATGTCGAGTAACATAGAAGAGATAGAGCATATGGAAAGTTAGTTAATGCTAAATGATTCAGTATATGTGGAACATATAGAAACTGAGTGACAACATGAATGTTAGTTATGATTGAGTGTCAGAACATTCAAGTGTCGAGTAAACCAATTTTGACATATGAGATTTTAATTGCACAAACACTTATGTAAATAATTTTGGATGACTTATACATTACATTTAAATATTGTAAAGACATTTATGGAGGAGATTACATGACTTTTTAGAAGGCATCAATCCCAAGAAAATCAGATTAACCAATAAAAAAATCAAAAGGAAAAATGACAAAAGAATGAAATATGGATCATTCATCATAATCTAGAACTTTCTATGATTATTTATTTAAGAATGGTTCTAAACCTAAGATTTGTGTATGAATGAGAGAGTGGAAGTTAGCATGAAGGAGCAAAAAAGCTAAGTACATAGTAAAGGAAGGCTAAGCTTATTTCAAAGGAGACTAGATAAAGAAACCTAGAAGTGAAGGATGGAACAGAGATATCAAATAAGGAGATTGAATTGAGATTTTGAAGAGAGGAGATCTATAATAAGCTTTTAGAGAAAATTGAAGGATAACGGAAAATCTCTTAAAAGATTGGTTCTCAGAGACCTTATTTAAATCTCCTAATAGAGTCCTTACTTTATTGTAAGTGTAAAATCCTTTAATAGGGTAATACCTAACAATATTAAATGCTCTTAGTAGGGAATACCCCTCATAGGGTAGATCATCATATATGATCATAATGTAGCCCTAACAGGTGAAATTTTTTGTTGCAATAGTAAATATTTGAAGATTTCATCCCCACCATAGTTTTACCTTCAACTTGAAGTGTTTCTGGGTTACCAAAATCATTGTGTTATGTGTTGATATTTTTCATAGATGTTATGATTAGATAGATTTCATTTCAGCATTACATGTTTATCAGTATATGGTATGAGATATGAGATATGAGATATATTAGCTATGAATATATTTAATTGTTTTATCATTGAAAAGTTGTATAGATCATGATTCACCGCCCCCTCCCCCCCCTAGTATCTTGCTTCCCATTAAGGTTTCCAATAGGTGCATGTCCAAACCAAATTTCATAAGGTTTTTTACTAGTGTCTTATTTGATTTCCACTTTGTTCATAGTGTATAATGTTGTATTTAGTGTTTATCACCAAAATATGTATGATACATTCTTTTCAAGCATCATTTCTCTTATGTATTTGGTCACTTATATGTTTCTCCTTTCTATAATCCCATTCTTTTCTATTGTCTTCGGGTTTGAAAGTTGTATCTTCATACTATTATATTCATAGAAATAGTTAAGCTTGTTTGAAATGAATTATCCTCCTCTATCAGATCTCAAGCATTTAATTTTCAAACTAGATTCATTCTCAACTCTGCTTGTAAATATCTTGAATTTCTCAAAAGTTTCACATTCTTCTCTATGAAATGCAACCCACATTAATCTAGTGAGATAATTATTAAGTAGAATAAAATACTTTCCACCATAGAATTCTCTATTCTTTGTAAGAACACTCAAATCTGTAAGAAAAATCTCCGACTTCATTAAAGTAGTAAATATTTTTCTTGGAAAATAAAATTTCTTCTATTTTGCCAACACAAATTCTTTGTACATCATGCTACTAGGTTTCATAGTCATAGAAAAATCTCTAACTGCAAATGTAGTACTAACCTTCATGATGTTATCAAAGTTGATATAAAAAATATCTTATGTCATAACCAACTATCATCCACTTTAGCAGCTAAACATGTCATTTAAGTAGGATTCAACTAAAATAAATTACCTCTCATTCTTGTACTAGTTATTGAAGTTGATGGAAGATCAACCCCATTGCTCGCAGGATCTACTACATGCAAACACCTATCATAGAAATAGAGAAGAAAAAGTTATGGAGGCTGGAATTCCCAGATCCATAGATGAGACATTCTTGATGAGAAAAAAAATTGCTATTATTAAAAGTGAATCTAGTTAATAATTACAAAGAGAGATCATCCTTCTAAATGAGATCGAAGCCCTAAAAAGTGCTAACCTAGGTTGCATCATAATAATTAATAAAAGAATTAATGATTAGATGCCTAAAGTTTAGCTCAAGTAGAATAGAGTTAATTAGAAACTATCTAAGTACTCTAACAACCCCACCTAAGATAAACTTAAGCAGTAGCTAAAAACCTAGAAACTACTATAGAAAGTAGATTAGGGTCCTAGAAAATAAAGTCTAACGAAGTACCCAAGAACAAAAAAATCTCTTAAAAGAGGAGAAATAGAGAAAACCACATGGTAAAAACCCTACTCCAAAAAAAATGGAAAATACTGAAAGAAACTAGTGAAGGACTTAAGAAGTCTCCAAACTAGGGAATGTTCCAAAAGATAGGAACAAAAGATGATCATGAAGAACAGCACTGAAACATGTAGAGGCTACAAATCTCTATCAAAAGTAATTGTTGATCTAAGGAACCACCACTAAAATAGAACTTGACACTAATACATTAGGGGTGAATTTGCAATGTCAATTTGCGACGGCGGGCAAATGTAATGTGTTATTGGCTTTTTTTTTCAATTATAACCCGACAACATCACAATTGCGATGTTAATGAGATGTAAGAAAAAAAAAGTGCATTCATCATTTGAGTAATTTATATTTTTAGAATGCATCTCTACGGTCTATGGTGCGAAACCAGGGCATTGTACATTCGCAATCCATCTTTGCAATCTGCAGTGAAAGGTATGTAAAATTTATTACGTTAAAATCTTCTTGTGCAAATTTTTTGGTTGAAATCTTGTTAGGATAAACCATGGACATAAATAAAAACTACATGCAAATATAACCAATAACAGAAAATAATAGATCACACAGAAATGAACACAAGGCACCAAGATTTAACGTGGTTCACCCAATCCCTGGGCTACATCCACCAAACAACAAGTCTGATCTTATTACAATCCAGTGATTACAATCAGTAATCCCTTACAGCTCAATACTACCGTAAGAACCAATTTTGCATCACAACATAAAATTAAAAAAATACCCAACCCTAAACCCTTTTATACAAGTATTAAAGTGCTTTAGGGTTATAAAATGTCAGCCATAATTAGCCATAACTTTAGTGGAAAATCTATGAATGGTGAATAGTACCAAAAAATTTTCTACAAATGGCAAATAGTACCAAAAAAATTCTACGAATGGCGAACTGTACATACTAATTATGAAGTATGTACAGTACTTTCCTGATCAGTCACCACAATCTAACAATCTATCTCCTAGTTGGGGATTGATCAAGCTCCACACTAAACACCAATCTCCCACTTGGAGACTGATCCTATAGCAATACCACTACCGCATGGGGCTCCCACTGGATCAAACCACCCTGGACTCTACTGTTCTTTTATTCATGTTCAATCTAAAAGACCAACCAAAGCTGAAGAGGAGTTCAAGTTCTCCCATGTTACAACCTTTTTCAACATATCTACTGGATTTTCATTGGTATGTATCTTCTCCAGCTTTAATTATCCATCCTCCAAAACTGACCGAATGAAATGGTACCGCAACTGTATGTGTTTGGTCTCAGAATGCAGAGCTAAATTATTTGCAAGATGAATGGCACTTTGACTATTTATGAACAAATAATTATCCTTCTGAGGATGTCACAATTCTTCCAAGAAGAATTGAAGCCATATCATCTCCTTGGCTGCCTCTATAGCAGCAACATACTCCGCCTCTGTAGTGGATAGAGCATTAATCTTATGTAACCTAGAAACCCAGCTCACGGCTGCCCCACCAACAGAAAAGACATAACCTATAGTACTCCGCCTGGTATCAATATCCCCCGCCAAATCTGAGTCAACATAGCCCTGTAAATCAATAGTAGAGCCCCCAAAGTGTAAACACTTATTGGATGTTCCTCTTAAATATCTAAGAATCCACTTGACAACATTCCAATGCTCAAATCTTGGATGACTCATATACCTGCTAATGACTCCCATTGCATGGGCAATATCTGGCCTAGTGCATACCATAACATACATCAAGCTTCCTACAGCTAAAGCATAAGGTACCTTGGACATCTTATCCTCCTCTTCCTGTGTCTTAGGACACATCTCCATAGTCAATTTCAAATGACCAGGTAAAGGTGTGTTGATAGCTTTAGCATTCTCCATAGACAAACGTTGCAACACCTTATCAACATAATCAGCCTGAGATAGTGTCAATGTTCTATTCTTCCTATCTCTGAAAATCTTCATACCAAGGATTTGTTTTGCTGCCCCAAAATCCTTCATAGCAAATGCATGTGCTAACTGGCATTTCAGCCCCTTAATATGATCCATGTTAGACCCAACTACAAGCATATCATCAACATATAAACATAAAATAATGTAGCTATCATCATCCAAACTCTTAAAATAAATGCAATAATCTAAATGACACCTATTATAGCCATGCTCATGCATAAACCTATCAAATTTTAGATACCATTGCCAAGGTGCTTGCTTCAAGCCATATAAACTTTTCTTCAAATTGCACACTAAGTTCTCCTTACCTTTGACCTCAAATCCTTGTGGCTAAGCCATATAGATTTCTTTATCCAAATCACCATGAAGGAAGGCTATTTTAATATCCAACTACTCTAAATGCAAATCTTCTATAGCCACAAGACTTAAAATAGTACGGATAGAAGTCATTTTAACAACAGGAGAAAATATCTCATCAAAGTCAACTCCCTTTTTATGTGCAAATATTTTTACAACTAACCTGGCCTTAAATCTTTTCTTACCTCCTTCCTCCTAATTCAACCTGTAAACCCACTTATTCTATAAAGCCTTTTTACCTATAGGAAACTTGCACAATTCCCATGTCTTATTCTTTAGGAAAGAGTCCATTTCATCTTTCCTTGTAGACTCCCACTAAATCTTAATATCCACCTACACAGCTTCATCATAACTTTCAGGTTCACTAGCATCAGTAAGTAAAATAGAATACAAAGAGGGAGAAAATCTTTGTGGAGGTCTAATTTGCCTTGTTGATCGTCTAACATTCACTGGTGTGTGTGGTATTTTTTGTTGCCGTTGTTGCACATCATGAGGAATGGCTGGAACAATAGCTTTTGGAGTATCATCCAGCACTACATAATCATCTTCTTTCTTCTCATGTTGCTGCAATAGATCTTTGTACAACACTTTCTCATTAAATATGAAATCTCGACTTCTAACAATTTTATGATTTTTAAAATCCCAAAGCCTATAACCAAATTCATTAATGTCATATCCAACAAAGACACATTTCTTTGATTTTGCTTCTAGCTTGGTTCTATTTTTAGAGTCTATATGAGCAAAAGCTTCACAATCAAAGGTCTTGAGAAAAGAATAACTCACCTTATTACCAGTCCATGCCTCCTCTAGAATACCATAGCCCAAAGGAGTAGAGGGACCTCTATTAATCAAATATACTATAGTATTGATAGCCTCTACCCACATGTGTAAGGGCAACCCAGCATGTAACCTCATGCTCCTTGCGTGCTCCATTATAGTCCTATTCATGCATTCAGCCACTCCATTTTCCTGTGGAGTCCTTGGAACAGTTTTTTGTCTATGAATACCATTAGAGGAGCAATAATCTTCAAATTCATGACTACAATACTCATGACCATTATTAGATCTGAGACATTTTAATTTCTTACTAGTCTCATTTTCAACCAAGCATTTCTATTTCTTAAAAGTTTGAAATACATCAGATTTCTGTCTAAGGAAATAAACCCATACTTTTCTACTTGCATCATCAATAAATGTAACATAATAATGAAAGCCACCAAGGGAAGATACCTGAGCTGGTCCCCATACATCTGTATGCACAAGCTCTAATTTCTCCCTGCTCAACTACAAGGGAACCTTTTGAAACCTTCCAATTTTTATCATTAAAAGTAACTACACAACCCTCATCACCAAGTTGCCCTACTAAAATTAAATTCCTACTTAGCCTTGGAACATGTCTTACCTCATGTAGTAGACAATGATTCCCATTCTGCAACTTAATCTTAATTTTTCCCTTTCCAAAAATTTGATAGGGTTCATTATCCCCCAAATAAACAAGCCCAAAATCCCCTTGGACATAATCAATAAAATAACCTCTATGAGGTGTAGCATGAAATGAAGCACCAAAATCTAAAACCCATGAATCATCAACACTTTCTAAAGATAGAAGCAAAGCATCCTTTTCGGATTTTTTACTTACCACATTTGCCTCCTTGTCTCCATCTGATTTATCTCCTTCATTTTTCTTTTGATTCTAGCAATCTTTCTTCTTGTGCCCTGGTTTCCCATAGTACCAGCAATCATTTGGTCCTCTTGATTGAGACCTCCTCCTCTTTGACTTTCCTCTTGATTTGCCACGATTTCCAATGTTACTTCCTCTCTCAGTCGTTCTACCCCTGCTTTGTGCATTCAAAGCACTTCTTGATGTAGATCCACTTGAGGATTTCCTATGATTTTCCTCACTCAAAACAACACCGATCACATCATCATATTTTAGGGTACTAGATCCAGGAACATAATTACTCACCACCATTACCAATCCATTCTAGCTTTCAGGCAAAGAACACAAAATCAAGAGATCCCTAATTTCTTCATCAAAATTGTTACCCACAGAAGATAACTGACTAGTAACAGTATTAAACTCATTTAAATGATCTGCAATAGATCTACCTTCTGCCATTTTCATATTAAATAAATGCTTCATGAGAAATACCTTGTTTGAAGGGGAGGGCTTTTCATACAGTGTCGCTAGGGTTTTCATCAAATTTTCTATCATCTTTGCTTTTGTAATATTAAATGCCACTGATGGTGCCAAGCATAATCGAATGCTTTCGAGTGCCTTTCTATCCAAAAGATCCCATTCAGCCTCTAACATAGTTCCGTAATTCTTGGCTTTGCCTTCTAACGGCTTAAATAAATCCTTCTGATATAGATAGTCTTCCATTTGCATCTTTGATAACTAGAAGTTCTACCCATTAAACCTGTCAACCCTCAGCTTACCCTCATCTGCCATTGCTCCCACTCAACCGTGAGACTCCCACTCAACTGTAAAACTTTCTTACAGAGGATAGCTGAAAAACAAGTAGGCTTTGATACTACTTGTTAGGATAAACCATGGATAAAAATAAAAACTACATGCAAATATAACCAATAACAAAAAATAATAGATCACCTAGAAATGAACACAAGGCACGAAGATTTAATGTGGTTCACCCAATCCCAATGCTACATCCACCAAATAGCAAGTCCGATTTTATTACAATCCAATGATTACAACCTGATTACAATCTGTAATCCCTTATAGCTCAATACCGCTGCAAGAACCAATTTCGCATCACAACATAAAATTAAAAAAATACCCAACCCTAAACCCTTTTATACAAGTATTAAACTGCTTTAGGGTTATAACATGGCAGCCATAATTAGCCATAACTTTAGTGGTGAATCTATGAATAGCGAACTGTACATACTAATTATGAAGTATGTACAATACTTTCCTGATCAATCACCACAATCTAACAATCTATCTCCCACTTGTGGACTGATCAGGCTCCACACTAAACAACAACTCTCTAGAGATGCACCAACATAACAGGTAATAAACCCTAGTCACTAGCAGTTAAGGGAATGCAATCTTTGCTTTTCACATTGTTCTCTGCAACTCAACTTTGGGTTCAATTCATAGGTACCTTTTTTTATTACTTTATATCTGATACATCACTATGTTTTCCCAAGCCTTTAAGAGGGCTACATAAAAGACCTTTTACTAGCTTTTTTTAAAAAAAAATTCCATGCTTTTCTTAAGAGGTTTTTCGTTCCAAGCTTTGGCATTTCAGAAATTTCCTAGACATTTTATAATTAATTTTTCTCTAACAATCTCCACAATGAATTTTAGTATCATACGAATTATTTATACCTAAAATCATAGATTGTCCTGCAAAATCTATTATCTGCATAGCCTGCAATTCTTGGACATTATTTTTGTACTATTTTCTCTCTGAGATAAAATAGTTTCATTTATTCACAAGAATTTTGATTTTACCAATTCACTTATTTTTCTCTTAAAGGTTATCATTTCGATTTATACAATCCCAATGCAGTGAGAGAATTACATCAAAATTTGTTTAAGAGTTGTGATATTGCTATTAGGATTTAACTATGTGATTTGACTTGCTAGGGAAATTATCTCCTACTTATCAAGTGTTTAAGAGTTCTCATAAACTCTTCACAAATTTCCTTCAAGTGGGGTCTCTTTGCAACAGATACATTTTGTAAAATAGTTTGTGGCAGATGACACTACAAACTTGAAAATTTGTAGTTATCCTCTCTTTATTAAAACTCTTAGGTATCACACTTACTCCCTACTCTATTTCGCACCTCAACGCAACCTACAAAGAACATGCAAGGCATTATAATAAGAATGTGCAAGAAGACAATATATGGACTGACATTCAAAATTTTATAAAAAAATTAATTATTATGGATCTTTGGTTTATTTTTAAAGTTAAATTTTTTTTAAAGAGTCTATTTGAAATCAAGTCTTGCTAAGTATAAGACTCCAACATAAAAAATGAGGCAATTTGACTTTATAGATAAAATATCCTACAAAAGACATAAGAACTATATACCTGTGCTATAGACTTTCCATGCTTTTGAGCAATTTCTTGAACAAAAAAATTGTCCATCATCGCATTGGTTCCCCATACGTTGTTGGGAGCTCCAAGAGGAGAATATGCTGATACATGGATTTTCATCTCACTACAATACTTTCTTAACTTTTTCTGTTGCCACATTGGGTGCATCTCTACCTACCATGTATTCCAGCACTTTTGGTCAATTACTTATATATTTTGAACAAAATGAAGATAATTAAACTTGGAGAAAATATATATAAGCAAACTTCGAGAAAAACTATTGTAGAAAAAACTAAAAATAATGCAACATTACTTGATTCACAGTAGGAGGAATTTTGGCATATTTCAACAAATCTTCAATCTTTTCAGAGGAAAAATTGCTCAACCCAATAGCTTTGGTGAGACCCAATTCAAAACATTTTTCCATGCCATGCCATGTAGATTTGATATCCAAAGGCAAAAAGTCTTCCTCCCTTGGCGGACAGGTATGTCCTTTCCTTAGCCTTACAAGCTCATGTATCAAATACAAGTGTATAATGAGTAGTACATCAGCAAATAAACATATACAACAATGTTTATATTATGATCAGATAGATAAAGAAGAATGAGTGCAGCATATAAGGAGTAGTACATCATAAAATAAACATATGATACTGTCAACATTTCCTTTATAGAAATCTTTAGATTTCTAAGGATGTAAAATTTGTCTCAAGCACCTTTTACCAAATAAACTTCGAAAACACAATAAACTAATCAAATAAAAGCTACATAAGTATGCATTGATCACATGAGAATAATTAAAATATTTTGATCACATATTAACTCTATTGAGGGTACTACTAGCTTCCAATTCCACTTGGAAGAAGTTTTGTTAAAGTTCCTAATGGTCTTGACATTGTTTATCACCACACTTATCATTTTTCTTTATAGTACCTCTAGTTCTTGTGTTGAGACCAATATCCCCCTTAGTAGTCATCATAGAACCAAAACCAATTGCGACATGTATGCAAAATGTGGAAATATAGACGAGGCACATGAACTCTTTGAACAAATTCATCGAAGAAATGTGGTATCATGGAATGCCATGATTGCATGATATGTACAAAATGGATTTTTTGAAAAGGCTTTAGAAACTTTCAAGCAAATACTATTGCTAATGATTTATCGCTGCTCTATTTTGGTATTTGATGATTGTCCATGCTTAAACATTTAATGTCATTATGGCTATATGAATGGATTCTTTGCCTTAGAACACTATCATCTTCAAAATCCTATATGAAATCTATATGACCATTTCATTTCTTTAATATTCCCTATGGATGTCCCTATCTAACTATATATCTTTTAATTGCATATAATAACTAATTTATGTGCTTTTTCATGACTATGTTTGACTCATATAATCGTGATCTCTCTAGCACTATGATGTCGTTTAATATGTCTTGGTAAAGCTTGTAAATTTTGTTCCTTTTGCCATGTAATGTAATATGTCTTACCTTTTAGCTTATATGTTTTGAAATTGATGTTAGGCCTTGTAGCTTGTATAATTTGATTGTTGGAGAGCTTCTACAGCTAAGCAAGAAGGTCATTGCATGAGTTATAGCCATACGCTCAGGTATGAAAATTGTATATTTTTTAATCTAATGTATATTTTAACTAGACTTTTAGCTTATATGTTTTGAAATTGCTTTTAGTGGCTTAATGTTGTAAGGTCTCTTGAAATAAGACCTTCAGGCTATTGGTCAAAGTTTTACAAATAATCTTATCCACAAATTTGCCTAGAGCAATTGACTAAATGTTATAAAAGGTGATTGGGTTAAATGTCTTAGGAATAAAGTCAAAGAAAGTATTTTTAAAATATTAAAGTATTTAGCTAGGTCTAAGAAGATTTGTGTACTTTCAACAATTTTGCTTAGTTTGTGAAAGTTGTAGACCGAAGTTTTCAAAGCCCAATTTTTGCTTCCTGCGAAGAACGATCATGTTAGCTAATATATGTGAAGAACAAAATAGGGAGACAATTGCTAGATTGTGGTCTAACTTGAAAAGAAAAGGTGATGGAAAATGTTATTGTCCTTGAAAAATTTGTAAGGGCTTAAACCATAGAAGACTACTAATCAAAACAGTTAAGAGACATTGTAGGGAGAATGGTCACATTGAAGGGGGGCATAACTATCATCCACTGGTAAGTTGTTCATTATATCATTTTAACAATTTATATACATATGAAATCACTTGATGATGAGTTGATGGTCATGGTTTATTTATGTTAATCAATTTTATATATGTTGATCTCCCTAGGGAAGTACATGATATGAACCACAACAATTCAAAGAATATGGTTTTCAAAGTGGAGGAACATGGTGGTGCGAATATCCAAGGTGAATATAATGATCCCATGGAAGATGATGATCATGCGCCAAAAAACACAATTGAAGATGATGGTATAAATACATTGATCCATGACACATTTAGTCCAAGTGTATCTGATCATGATGATGATGATAGCCTTGATGTACCTCTACTTGAGAAGGCATACAAGCCCCTATACAAAGAATCCCAAACAACTCTTCTCTCTGCTATATTGTTGTTGTTGAACTTGAAGGTTATGAATGGTTAATCCAACATAACAATGTCATGTATGTTAAGGTATGTCATATATTTCTTTATACTTAATAAAGGGTGAATAATGTACCACTAATATTTTTTATATTAACAACTTATATTTTTTGTTGTAGATTGATAGGCGAGTTTTTGTTACCACCATCAAATATTCTACCTCGCTCATATCGAGAATTATCTGCTATTATGAAAGATATTGGAATGGAGTATGAAGTAATACATGCTTGTCCCAATGATCATATTATATATTATAAAGAGCATGAATTTGCAACACAATGCCCTGTATGTCATACAAGTAGATATCAAACAAATCAACTAACAAAAAAGGTGCCTCAAAAGGTTCTTCGTTACATCCCCATTATTCCACGGATGTGACAATTATTCAAGTGTAGTAGCTTGGCTCAATTTATGGATTATCATGCATGCAATAAAGGTCAAGATGACATTATTTGAATCCCTATAGATGGTTCCACATTCATGCACATAGAGGAAAAGTGGCAACACTTCAAAGAAGAACCTCATAATTTTAGGCTTTCATTGGCAACGGACGGTGTCAATCAATTTGGAGAGACGAGATCTGTTTACTCGGTGTGGCTTGTTTTTGTTATCAACAATAACATTCCTCCATGTATGCCAATAAAGAGGGAGCACATTATGTTGGCAATGATTGTTCCAAGTATCTTATCATTTGATAGTTATTAATTTACATGTACTTACAAATCTTGTAGTAAAACGGTCACAATAATTATGTAATGTTACTATTCATTCAAGTAGGTAAATATCAAGTAAAAGATATGAATGTATATATTGAGCCTCTTATCTACGAGTTGGTGGAATTATGGAACGGTGTCACTATGTATGATGTATCTAGACCAATAGGATAAAGACAATTTCAATTCCATGCAATACTTGCATGGACAATACCCCAAACCACTATTTTGATTTCATATCATTGCTAGAATAGTTTTCCTTTTCATCCATTTCTTGAACTATATTAAAGGTAGCTTCACTTTATTTATGAGTCTAACATGTTTTTTTTACTTAAAAGGTAGAATAACCAAGAGAAACCATTGAAGAATGGTCTTATAGAGAGCATGACCCAACTCTTTAGACCTCGCGCATTTAAGAGAAACAAGCTCCTTGAAAAAGTTGGTTCATGTTTGAAGTATATTAGGGACCAATACAGAAAAAGTTTACAAGATAACCCCAGGTACGAGCGTCTGCCCTATGTTCCTGAGGCTGAGTGGCAGGCTCTGATTTTGGATGGAAAGTATAAAGTTGAGAAGAAAAATAATATTACACCAATAAAGAGTACATCAAGATATGTAATACTATTGAGAATGTAATTATGTACTAATTAACCTCTATATTTATAATATATAACATATTTCAAACTTTTCATAGATTGCCTTACACATCAAAGGCAACAAAGGCAAGACTAGAAAAGCACAGGACACACAAGCTTGGCTTTGGTGGTTTTTCAAAACTTCAAACACGAGTTGTAAGTATTAGTAAATGAAAAATTGTATCAATTTTTTTATATATTGTGATGGGAAATGCTTGCATAGACTAGCTTGTCTATGCTCCTGATCCTCAACTTGGATCTCAGTATTCCTCCACACCAATATATGATGTAGAGTAACATGCTTTGGAAGCACCAACAAACTCCTAGCACCTTGGAACAACTAAGCAACTCAAGTTATCACCCCAATCCTCTATTCTCCACAAGAACATTCAAGGCTTGATTCACCTTCAAACAAGGAACTAATCTACTGTTACAACTGCTCCTTTAATTCATGGACCCAACTCATCACATAAGGTTGCATAATAGTTACTTCTCCCTTGTACCATTCAAGGCCTTATACACCCAACCTTGACACCAAGTGTTTTGGAAACTTTTGTATTTCCTTTTGATATTTCAACTACCCTCCATTGGTTGATTAAATAATGCAAGTAAAATTCACCATACCACGCAAAAATGTAGGGCTCAGAGTTCAAGAGATGCCTCACAGAAGAGGATAAGAAAATTGGCTTCCAACAAGGTTATAGAGCTGTGGCTGAATGGCTACGAGCTGTAATTAGTGTGGAAGGTTCTAATAATGATGCATCTGAGCCACAAGTAAATAAGCTAAATGAAATTTATTTCAAATTGAATACTTTACCAGTTAGTCTATTTGATTTTTAGTTCCAATATAAAGTGAGTATATTTGTTTTAAGCAAGCAATGATAACAATGTGTAGGATGTTGGAACGTAGCCTGACAATCCTTCTACATAATTTGTGGATGTTGAAGGTTCACATGATGTGCATCCCAATGGTGGAGGTATACATTTCCTATTAAAATTTTTATATGTGATTGCAATTGGTGTTTGGATTAACATAACATTTTGTATAGCAACTATAGAGGATCGAGGGATCGATGTTCATGAGCATGTTGATGTTGAGTCCAGACAAAATGATGTGGTCAGATCAAGTAAAGAGTGCCACAGTTATGTTATTTAAAATAATTAAATACTTGTAACAATTATAATAAATTATTTTTAATTTAACTCTTTTATTTTTTATTGCAGAGGACCCCCCTTTGCAATAGTATAGGAATTTGAGATCATCAAGAACAGAGAACAGAACAACTGATGAGGGGGGAATTGATGATGACACTGGTGCTCCTCTTAGAGCTTACATTTAAAAAAGAAATAGAAAGAAAAAAAGAAATGATTTTCATCTATGTACCTTAATTGATAATGATTGAATTTTATGTCTCAATAAATTCAATTATGTGCTAATGAATGTTCATGAATTATGTGTTTATGCAGAATATTGATGAATTTTGCATGTTAATGAATCTAATTTGTTAATGAATGTTATCATGTGATATTGATTGAATGTTAAATTTTATTAATGGTTGAAAGAATGAATTAATGTTAGATGTTAATAGGGAATGTAGCGTGATGTTAGGGGGAGGGGGGTGGGGCAAAATGAGCTTCCACCTTCACGTGGTTGGCCCTGTTTAGTAGAGAATATTAAACTATTCTCAAAACAAAGTGAAGCTCAATAAGATACTAAATATTTCTCTATTTTGTCCTATGTTTAGACTGTTGTCCTATACATCTAAGGCTTCATGCTTTGAATTGTCATGAAGTTCTAAACTTGTAGCTTTTTTATTGCATCCTTGGATCTCAGCACTATCTTGGGACTGTGTTATCACCAATGATATGATTATCATAATTAACTAGGGAAACAATGAGTCCCTATGTTTCATTGGATCTCATGCAATGATAGAAAGGAAATGAGAGTACAGATACTTGTGATGACACTTGAGAAAACCTTTGCTATCTACCCTACATTATCATACAATCAACTTACAATTGATGCATGTGTACAAGTTCTTAAAATTTACAGCACAATTTCCTCACTATCATGATCAGCCTCCCTTTTCCAGATGATGCCTAACTCAACAAGCGAGAGAGAAAAAGATTGAATAGCATCCACCTCATGCCAATAGATTGTAGTTAGACAATGTCAAAATCAAAAGATCATAATTCAAGTCAATAGAAATAATTAAAATATTGCATGTATATGATTTGCAAAACACAATCAATTTTACCAATCTTATTTATAAATTATTCGAATAGGAGGACCTATGGAAAAGATTAGACTAACAAGATATCAAGTCATGGATATTCATAAAATAATAAAAAATTATTTGACATAAATTTTTATTTAGTGTCATCACATTTAGTTCATTGTATCGAAACATCAAATGCACACAGATAAATAGTTAGTTAATAATCAATTTTTTTTATTCACATAATGAGTTAATAAAATGGGTTGTGAAAAATAATATAGAATGCTCATGGAATGTGGAAAAGACAAGAAAGCTTATGAATAATATAATCAGGGCCACAAATGCCATACTCAGCATCTCACCTCATTGTAACTGAGCCTAAATTGGAGAGTTCAATCTTCAGAAAAAATCACAAACCTTACTTTGATTTCCACTTTTTTTTATCATGGATTTTTTAAGTAGTATAAAAATCTAGTCCTACTATCATTATTGTTTTTTCTTGTGAAGGTATATGGGTAGGTATGAAAACTGTGTGCTATTTTGATGGGAAAACTTATGAATGGGTGGGAATAAGTCAACAGCACAGTATTATGGGTAAGGTAAGTATTATCTTCATGCTCAATTTTCCTTATCCAAGTAGAAAAGTATACTATTTAAAAAAATTTCCAATCTAATTATATAGTTCTAGAAATAATGTATTCATAAGGCAGAATGTTTACCTATCTCATCTTTTAGAATTGTCGATTGTATTTGTTTGATTATTTATAGCATAGGCTTTATCAAGTATTAAACATTTTTTCCTTCTCTAATTGGAATTCTGAAGTATGGAATACTTTGAATGACTCTCAAATGCTTACCAAATCTTTAGTTATTCTTATTCATACATAAGGATTTTTTGACTCTATTGAAGAAGTCATGAATTTTCTACATAATGCACATTCCCTAAACTTTGGTGTAAATTTACTGACATTAATAGTTGTCTCCTAAAAAATCTTCCTCATACAATCTATATTAGAATTTACCAGGGTGTGAGAAACTTTTATCTTGTTTATAATACTTAAGTATATATTTCCATTTTTCCCTATTTGGAAGACTTCCAATTGAAGTTGTATGTCTCAAATATCTAGTTTCCATCTTTAGGGACCTTGCCTTGGGTGTAGTATATATCTGTCAGGGGTCATTTCTCTCTATAAGTTTGACTCCCCATGTTAGTGAACTCTTCTCATCATTACATTGCCAAGAGAAGCAACATATGGGTTGCACACATGCACATGATACAAAATAACTAAAGTATGTCTATAAACTAACAATCAGTTTCATATGATTCCCATGCTTGATAGTATTCCATCTTAGATCAAGATTATTTACAACATTGTAAAACATGGCCTAAAATTTTAGGCACTTTAATGCTTAATGCAATTGAGTAAGCAGCTTTATTTTTTAGATTTTAAATTCTAAGCGATCTTAACCATTGTATTAAGGACATCTCAAGATGACCTCCATGGCTAGTGGAACACAAACAATTGCTTGATGCATGTTGGTAATATCTTGCATAAAGGATAGCTAAGCATTTGTTACTAGAGGGAGGAAACTTGCAGCCTTTCACTCTGTAGCAACTTCATATGTGTATGCATGCAATACATTCACATAGTAGGCATCTTTCCTAGTAAGTTTTTGTGTAAGTTTTTGTTCAAATCATTCAAGTAATGTTAATTAAATAAAAAATGATGAGATCAATATGCACATCTCAGAAAATTATGATGTTGTTTTACTAGCATTAATATCCAGAGATATTTTTGATCCAATTACATAAATTGATGTATTCAATCTAATGCCACATCATTGCAATCTTTCTTCATAATATTTGTTTTCATTGAACCTTCCCAATTTTACTGGCTTTTGCTTCCATGGTTTCACTAATTCTATATTTATATAATCAGTTTCACTACATGATATTGTAGTGCACATAATATATATTGCACATTCCTAGTCCACCATAGCCAAAAAATTGTGCATGTTCAAGAGATTGTTTCTATCATAGTTTATCTTTATAAGAAAGCTATTAAAAAGAGAAATGTAAGGAATCAATTTTAGCAAAATTGTTAGTACTCAATGATTTAAGCAACATAAGTATGACATATTAAGGCCTGAGAAGGAGTGAGGAAAAGGGAGGAGACAAGGGAGGTGAAGCTTCCAGCTACGTCATTATCAACTACCTCCAACATCAAACCAAATCAAGACTCTTAAACCCTACATAAATTCATTTGATCACATCTTATATTTGAGTAGGATGGTGTTGTATTGGTGCTCCTTCCATTATTTCATGATATATTATTATCACGCCATCCAATTAGCTATAGGACAAAGATGATTCCTGAACAATTGAATTAGCAATATGGTTGATCTGCATTGCATTTGGACACTTGGTTTGAGGTTCATCTCATCGATTCCCATTCATCACAGGATCTTTATCTAATTAGACCTCGATAGAAAACATTGAGATTTCTCGAGCCCCAAGCCCAAATTGTGTAGGCTTCAATCTCCACATATCATAAAGCCTGTATATAGAGCTGAGCATTCTCACACCATCCGAGAGCTGATGCAGGTGAAGCTTCTAGCTACGGGATGCCCAACTCTATATATAGGCTATATGATATGTGGAGATTGAAGCCTACATGATTTGGGCTTGGGGCTTAGGAAATCTCAATGTTTTCTATCGAGGTCTAATCAGATAAAGATCCTATGATGAATGGGAATCGATGAGATGAACCTCAAACAAAGTGTCCAAATACAATACAGATCGATTGTATTGCTAATTCGATTATTCAAGAATCATCTTTTTCCTATAGTCGATTGGATGGCCTGATAATAATATATCATGAAATAATGGAAGAAGCACTAATAAGACACCATCCTTCTCAAATATAAGATGTGACCAAATGAAGTTATGTAGGGTTTAGGAGGTTTGATTTGGTTTGACATAGCTGGAAGCCAGCAAATTTTTTTTTGGTTTTACTTTGTATTCATCGCAATTTTGACATCAACCACAAGCATTGTGATGGGGTTGTTGTAGTAGTGATGCCAATTTCCATCACAATTTCCAGGGTGTTTGTCACAATTGCGACGTCAGCCACAAGAATTACGACAGGGTTACTGTAGTGGCGACACCAACTACCGTCGCAATTGCTAGGGTTTCTGTCACAATTGCAATGTCAGCCACAAGAATTGCGACGGGGCTGATGTCATAATAAAGTGGTTGCATAGTGATGAATAGGCATTGTAATTGCAATGGTATAGGATAGATGCCATAATTTGTGACTAAAAAACAATGACGTCTATTACTATCACAGTGGTGACACATTGCTATCGTAATTGAGACACATAGCCATCGCAAATTGATGCCAAATGTATTAGTGTGAATAGGTAGAGAAGACTATAATTTGCATCAAATTAGGTGGCACACAAAGGAAAACAACTGAGCTCAAAGATATAGATGGTATGAAATACTAAATCTTGAAGAGATGATCAATCAAACATGGAAGGTTGCATCCAAAGTAGAAATGAAAAGAGGAATTTCTATATGGTAAATGATCCATCTTACTGAAATGCATAGGTACCCAGCCATTGCATCTGCCTAGTACATAGGAACAAAAATTGAATATATAGATCACTCCATCAAACCAAGGAAGCATGAAAACAATAGAAGAACCCTCCCTAATGGAGACAAGGGTGAGGTGATAGGAAAATGGAAAAGTGGTCCACAAGAAATGCATGTCAAGGAATTATGATCAAAATGCAAAAAAGACTATAGATGTGTGTACTAAGGTGATCAATCTCAGATATGTCATTAGGTTATTTTCATAGAAGTAAAACTCATTGGACAAAGGAAGATGAAAAAGATAGGAAAAACACCAACCCAGTGCATGTAGAATAAGGCACAAGATATGGTGAATCCCAAGAATACAATAATCTACATGAGTGTCCTTAAATGACATTGCTTGAATCAAAAGGAAAAACAAAATAACTACTAAAATGAAAATACAGATGGAATATGGCAATTTATCTTAGCACATTTGCAAGAATGCATAAAAATGATCTAAATAGACTAGAAGAGACATAAGACTACTACAATAGATAGCACATGTTGTTGGTGTTTTAAAACTACTAGGAAACAAAATACCTAATACCAAGATGTAGAAGACAAGACACTGCATAAGGGTTAGCTATTTCCTATATTCACCTAAATTTTCCTCATATCTAGACCAACATTAATAGAATACAAAAATTCTCTACACTTTTGGCTCTGCAAGACTAAGGCAGGTGCACCTCAAGGATGGAAATGACTGGTTATTTGATATCTCTTTTTAGATCTCACTCGCTTACACTCTTTTCTTAGATCTATCCCCTATAGAAAATAATGGTCAATAATTCTTCTTAGATCTATAGTGACTCCTTGATCATAGTAGCTAATATAATTTAGAGAGAAAACATTAGAAAGAAACAATGACCAACAGTTTGATTCTTCATACACAAATTAAAGATTGATTTGATTTAAATTTGTGCTTTGTACAACCACATGAATCTAACAATTTGCATCTAAATTGATGATTAGTGCCTTATCCATTTCTACACAGAGTCACACTAGTACAAACTTGACCTATTCAATTGCCTTGCAATTGAATTTATCAACAATTAACTCTAAACTTCATTCTTATGATATCCTTTTCAAATCTCTAGAAACCCTACCGATTCATGAAAGCATTTACTTAACTTCTTGAATTAAAAGAAATCAATGAAAAGATATACAACCTATCCTAGTTGCACTAAACTAAAAGAACCTTGTTCATTTTAATCCCAAAATCTTAGATACATGAAAAAGGAGACAAAATTTAGAGACACAAATATTGCAAAAAACTTCTTTGTATTAATTTTCCTTGAAAATAATATAGTACTGATGCAAATTTGAAGTATAACTTAGAATTTGACAACTTAATCCTTCAATGTTTAATGTATTCTCATATTTCCAAAAATGAATACATCACAAAGGTTAACTAGACCGACTACAAAATAGCATAACACTGAAAATTATATAGAAATTGGACCCTCACTCCACATCTTGGAAATCCTTTTATAGGAAGGATTGCAACAAGATTTATATGGGAGGAAACTTGTCAAAATTTTACTAGAAAGAAAATACAAAGATATTTCTATATAGCTACATTACAAAAAATTAATTGCATTTACACAAAATTTGGGGAAAAGTATTTGTAAGATTGGTAGGTGGCACATTTTACAAAAATCTTCATCATAATTTTGTTTTCTTATAACTGCCTCTCACTTTCCTTGCCTTTTCTTTCTCTTCTACCTTTCTTATCTTTAACTGTATCTTTACAGTACCTAATCACTATCATCAAATGGTATGGCTTTGATATCTTCTATAGTCTCCCAAACAGTTATATCTATATCCACATCAGGCTAGGTGGCATCTCTAACTGCATTTAATTCTTTGATTTGTTTGTTCCATTTGGCATCTATTATTGCCTTAACATCTACAATTGCCTTTGACATCTTAGCCTCTAACTTGTATAAAATATCAATCAGATCATATACTACCACCACACTTGCTTCATTATTAGAGTATCCCAAGAATTTGGGATAGTTTATTATATTATCAAAAGAAGATGACCATTCTATCTAGTCCTTAACTCCTCCATCATCATTCAAAATTGTAGGCACAAAATTTGGTGTTCCTATAGCAATTGCTTTCATCTTATTTTGAATTTTTTGCAACTTTCCAACAAAGAGACCATTTAAATCCTTTACTTTATTGATCATTTTTATGGTATTTATAATTGGAAACTTCAAAAAATCTTTCCTTTAAGCCAAATGAGGTACAAGATTATACTGGTAATGCAAATCTTTGTGTCTTTCATAATTTATCTATCTCTGCAATAGGGGTGTGGCATTTATGGCATTAAAGTTAGCACACTTCAAAACCTTTCAATCTTCGAAAAGCTAACAAAATATTGATTTTTCTACTAGTCATACTTCTAGCTCATACTCTTTTTATCTAGCTTAGACATGGCCATTGAAAACTATTTTATGCATTAAAACTAAAAGTCACGGTGATGCAATGACCATACTATCACTACTTTTCCATGCTTTCTTCTCTCTCTTTGTTTCTAGTTGTGACCATGTGAATAAGGCTATCCTTACTATTTCACAACATCACACCTATTTCCTTTAACTGCTATGTCTGGCCTGTAATGTTGCAATTCCCTTTATTCTCTCCTTCACAACTTATTTTATTCACTGACCATGCAAGCTTGCAAAATTGTGATCACTTATTTTATGATTTATCTCCACTTCACAACCATTTACCACTTTATATCTCTAACTATTGCAATTTGGCAATGACCTCTTTCTTTTATCACTTCACATCTGCTAAGAATGATGCTTATTTTAATTGTGCAATGTTGCATTAAACATATATGGTTAACCATTTCTTATTTTGCCACTTCAAAACTTAACATTTTGACTATCTTTGAAGCCACATGATGTTGCACTTAACAATTCTTCACTACTTCACAACTATATCCTCAGGTCATTTGTAAACTCATGTGATGTCATGAGTTCTCAGAACTAAACTATTTGATTACTTTATTGTATTTCAAACCTTTACAATAATGTGATGTACATTTATTCTAACCATTAGATGGCTTTCATAGTTTTGTAGCTATCAATTTCTCTTCATAGCTCAACCATGTGATTATGAAAAATTATCTTCTTCAACTATTTCTTGACCAATCATTGTTTTGTAACTTAAAACATCAGTCTTCATCCTACCTGCACAATGTTGCAACCAAGTACTAACTTTATTTTCTTATCTATTATCTCTTCTTCACAACTTGAATCTTTAACTCAACATCTAACCTTGCAAAGGCATGATTACATGATTTCACAGCCTCATCACCTTAACCTCAAGTTTCCTTTGATCAGAAGTGAGCATGAGATAAGATTTTGAACCAACTATTTCCCTTTATTCACATCATCACAACTTACAATTTTCTAAGCCTTAACTGACTTGTGATCATGTGCCTTCTACTATTTCACCCCTTCACACCATGAACTTATAAGCCAGCACTAACTGCTCTAACACTATGATAAACTACTTAGAAACCATTTTCACTCCTTCTTATCATCCAACATGGTTAGTGAGAAAAGGGGGGTGATGCTGCAATTAAAAGGTTTTCGCAACATCACAACTTAAAAATATAAGGAGACATGAGATATAATGAAAAAATGGACTCAAAACTTAGGGATATAAAATGTATGAGCAAGAATTTTTCATATATCCCTTTTTAATTAATTACAAGTCAATTTCAAATGAACTCCATCGAAACAAAAACAAAACAATTTTCCCTAGCATTTTTATGAGGGAAAAGCATATATTTAGAAACCTTGAGCAAATGAGAATGAAATTCTACCTAATTTTCACAAGATTTCACAAAATTTTGGGTAGGTGAATATTCAGGCCATTAGTGACTCTATTTGGGGATGATGGATAACTTGTATCCCTGCAAGATTTCAAAATTGTTGGGTTAAGAAGACCACATACTTGATACCAAAATTGACAACTTCTTCAGAATGCACACTTGACTAAGTAGGGGAAAACACAAAACCACATAGGAAAAATGTTGTACAAGGATTTATAGAGGCTTAACAAGATTTATAGAATATACAGAAAACCTTAAAACTACTATTCATGGAAATTTAAGTATTTTAACAAAAATACCTCTTCAAGAATTATCCATAAACTGGTAACTCAAGAATATCACGAGATAATTCTCTTATGAAATAGGACTCTTCACCCTCATTACCCTAGATTAGATAAGGACCAAGCCAAATAGGATCAAATTTACCATGCTTTCCTTTATCTTCCAGTCTAGCATTCCATAATAGTACCACATCTTTAGGCTTAAACTTCCTATTTGATGCTCTTTTGTCATATAAATACTTAATCTATGCTTGTAATATTGCATTCTATGCAGAAGCATCCATCCTTGTTTCATCCAACTGTAAGTTATCATCCATTCTTACTTGCATTTCATCAACAATATCTTCATCATAAACCTAGATGAACTTGTACATCTCATTTAGATTATTTTGAGGTAATCTTGATTGGATCCATACACCAAGTCAAAAGGGGCACAACCAATATCTTTTTTCACTGTAACTCTATTTGCCCATAGTGCTAGAAGAAATTTGGAATCCTAGGCTCTCGTGTTCTCTCCTAAAATTCTCTTGATGATCTTGAGAAAACTTTTATTAGTAGATTCAGCCTAGCCATTTCCCTAGGGATGATAAGGTAATGATGTAGATTTAGTGATGCCATATTGCTTACAAATTTTTTTGTATTCATCTGATCTAAAGAACATAGCATTATCAGTGACAATTTTTTCTAGGCATCCAAATCTAGTAATGATGTTATTCAATATGAGATTTTTTACCACCTTACTTTTTGCATTCCTAGTAGGAATTTCTTCTACGCATTTTGTAAAGTAGTCAGTGGCAACTAGAATCCAAGAATGCCCTCCACTAGATTTATTTGAAATCTCACCAATGACATCAATACCCCATTGCTAGAAAGGTGCTTGCACCTCCATTGGTCTCAATGGAAAATTTCCAGAAATTTTTAGCTTTCCGCTAAATCTCTAACATACATCACATTTCTTTATCAACTCTTGTGCATCTCTAAATAGTGTGGGCCACCAAAAACTAGATCTAAGGATCCTATGGGCTATTGTTTTCACCATGTAATGATCCCCACACACTCTTTCATGCATGTCACTGAAGATCCTTTCTTATTCTTCTTCATTTACATATTTTAGAAGAAGACCTTCCATGTTTCTCCACCATAACTGACCTCTCACAATAATATATTTGATAGCCTATAGCTTTAGAGTCCTATAGTTTTTGGTAAGTCCTAATGGAGCCTTCATATGTTGTAGGTAGAAAATTATATCCTTGTACCAATCACAAGTATCCATATCACATAGATCACTCCTACAACCATCAGCAAGTTGATTAATCTGGTTTGCTTCAAGGTTAGCCTCTTCCATCATCTTGGCAAGACCTTGACCTCTAACAAAATTGTTAATTTCAATATTAATGTTAAATTCTTGGATCCTGTTGATCCACCTACATCTTCTCCTTGAAACCTCTTGCTATGAGAAGATGTTTTTCATTGCAACACTTGGAACAAATTCAATTATAGTGGCTCCCATTAAGTAACATCTGAATGATTTTACCCCTTTCACTAGTGCATAAGCCTACTTCTCATTTATGTCATATTTTAACTCTACAACTTGCAAGGATTTATTGAAGAATGCAATTGGCTATTCAAAACCATCTTCATTCTTTTGCAGTAAGACATCAACAACATTGTGAAAAGATGCAAAAGAAAACATATGCATAGGCTTTGCATAATTTGGAGCTCTTAGAATAAGAGCATCTCTAATTTCTTGTTTAATCTTATGGAATGCCATGCTTGGCTCTTTGTCCCATCTAACCTCAGAGCCTTTCTTCAACATCTTGGAAATTGGCTTGCTTACTTCAGCAAAATTTGTGACAAATCTCCTTAGAAAGTTTATTTGCCCAAAGAAAGATTGAATTCCCTTCACATTTTTTAGGCTTTTGGATTTTTTCTATGACTTCAACTCTCTTAGGATCTATTCTGATTCCTTCTTTCCCAACTAAAGTTCCCTAATAATCTACCTTCTATAATAGCAAAAGTACACTTTTTGGGATTCAAATAAATGTTGAATTTCAAAACTTTGATGAATACCTTTTCTAGATGCATGCAATGACCATTCGTATCCTTTGAATAGGTAGTTAAATAATCTTGATATACAACCAAGAACATTTCAATAATGTCAAAAAAAATCCACATCAATTTCTCTTTGAAAGGTTGCACCATCATTGTGTTGGAAATATATATGATAGGCTAAGTTACTGAGAGGGGAGGGGTGAATCAGTAACCAATAAAACTTAATCTTATTTCACCAATTAATCCTTGGTGTATATTCTAATCTAATTGTATGCATGAAAAATTGAAAGCATTAAAACATTCATAACAGTTTTGACACACAGTATGGTGACCCAAAAACCTTCCAAATAGAAAGTAAAATTGGGATGGGGATGATACCCACAAGCTTTAGTACTATAGTATAAAGCTGGCATGTTAAGGCTTACAATGATCACTTCTAATGATCTTCCCTATTAGGAGCAATAAGGAGTGCTAGGTCCAACTTGCAAAAGGATTTACAAATATACAATGAAGTATGCACTCGGTAAAGAGATTTTACAAAAGATTGTTAAGTCTACCTTGTGAAAGGATCTAACTGATCCACCTATTAGGATGAAGTAGTGATTAATCTTTGATCTACAACTTGGTTTGTTGAATGAGATTCCTTTGAGTGTAATGACCACCTTATTGTGATAGATAAATATTTGTTGTTCCTTATACTATTTTAGCCTTTGTACTTCACACTTTTTCTATTCTCTATTTATTACATTACATCTTCCATTCTATTTGGATGTGATATAATACATTAAATATATACCAATCCAAATTACAAATCAAAAAAGTTGGCTATAATACAAGTTTACACAAAATACATAAAGTCAGCCCAACTATAGGAACTCAACTTTTGAAGACTAACTTGGTGAGGTTTTGAAACTTGAAATTGATTATCAACGCTTGACATCATCATGCACTTAGTAGATGTAGAAGCTTGGTCCATATTGTTCACTTCTAAGTAGTCTAAAACTTGGTTTTCACTAGTGACTCGATGAACACTATGAAACTTGGCATATAAATTGAATCACTTGGTTCACACTGCATAGCTCGATCAATGCTATTACTATGAGCTTGGTATAAATTGAATCACTTGGTTGACACTATATGGCTCAGTCAACACCAGATTCACCTTGGTGAATCTATGAACTCAATAACCACTGCATGGCTCAGTTTGCACTAAGAAACTTGGTAAACCTTAAGAAGCTTGGTTTACACTATTGATCCCCATCATGGTAGAAACTACTCAGTGCAAACTGAATACTATTCCTTGAGCTTGGTAGCAACTGTAGAACTTAGTAGAGTCTAAAATACTTGGTTAATTGTACAATACACTTGGTAGATACTATCTGTCTAAATAAGTGTGTGTCACTAATAAAAAAATTGACTACAATGTCAATACATTGGTCAAGAAAAAATGGCATCCTATTATACACATATGTAACCCAAGGTGGTGTAAATATTTTTTTATACTATTTAGATTATTTTACAACCACCTAGTTATAAGCAAAGAACCCATCCATCATGGACATGAGTTCTACTCTAGTTACTCTCTATAACATTACTTCCATGTTAGGTAAACCATAGTTTTCCTTTAATGCAGATATTTTAAAATTCCTAAAATCAACACATAGTCTAATATCTCCTCTCCATTTTTCTTCCTAATAGGAACCAAGTTTGACACCCAAGATGAATGCCTGATAGGCTTGATGATCCCAACATCTCTTAATTTTGTCATTTCTTCCTACATCTTGGGTACAAGAGTAGGATTGATTGGTCTTTTCTTTTATCTAAAAGGCTTTGCACCATTCTTCAAAGAAATTTCTGATGCAAGAGCATCCTGGGTGTATGAGCAATCTTGCATCACCCAAAAATATTTTTATTTTTAGTCTTTTCTATTTTAATAAGGACCAGTAGACAAGGAGGTTGCTATTTCTAGAAGCTTGCTATTTTTAGTAAGTTTTTCATACGAGCTCAGAATGTTCTCATTTTCTATGCAAAGGTTCATTTTAGAGATATAAGCTTACCATTAAAATCTCATTGCTCTAGTTTAAGTATCGGAGAAGTTACTGCAAATTTTTGATGAAAAAATTTACAGAAAAATCTTTAGGCTCACCCTTAGAGGCCTTACAGTGCTTAGATGAGGCCCAAAAATGTGACAGAACGGTGCTAATGTTGTTATATGCCTATAGTTTAGGAGCTGGCATTTTTGAAAAGTGGTTATAATAGCCAATCAAAGCAACGGTTTGTGAGTTATGGCTTTCCAAAGTTGGGTTACACAAAATTTCTAAAATAATTGTCAAAAATGTATTTGGCTAACTCTATATGTTTTTTTAGGGTCTGTTAGCCCTAGGTATTAAGTTTGAGCATCTAGAACCCTCTTAGGTAGCATAAAACTACCTATTTAAGAAAGACCTAAACATTGTTTATGGAACTCAGGGTGATAGTTCGCAACACTCTCTTGCAGATTACTTTAATGAAGGCACCCATTTGGGTTAGCATATTGTAATTGAGAATTCTGTAATTTCACATTTGCAGCAATAAAAAGAAGTCCATATTTTGTTCTTGCATTTGTTGATGTTTCTTTGTTTCTATTATGAGTTTATGGTATTAAGGGGACTACCCTACATCAAGTGGCATCCGAGATAGAGTTCTTGAGCATGTGGATAGATCGTTGATTGTGAGGCAGTTTGTACTAGGACCATGGTTTGGGCTAAGTACATAGACAAATTGCAAATTATGAGGTAGTTTGTGTATATGAGAAATAAGCATGCAAGAAATACTAAATTAAGAAATCAAAAGCATTTACAAACTTAAAAAAGCATAACATATATGCTAGACAAAGAAAAACCCTCAATCAGGCCTTTCTTGTTTTAGGGATGAGTCTATTTGATAGATTTAGGATGTATGCTCACTTGCTTGCTCAATTGCTTCAATGGAGATGGATAATGACAAATTGGTAGCCTTGTGAGCTCTCAATTTGGCATTATGAGGGTATGGTTGATGGCTTTGTTTCTCAAACTAGCATGGTAACTTTACTAAATGGATTGTGTTAAAATGGCTTGGGAGGGGATCCAATTTATAGGCTAAGGGCTTGAGGGTTTGAGGGCTAAGATGCAAGGATGGGGAAAAGCTCATGGAGGGCTCAAATTGCATGAGAGGAGAGCACATGGATTGTTCTTCTTTGCAGCCAATTAGGGAGTGACACATGTCACAAGGACATTGGTTAGAGCAAGAGGGGTTGAGGGGTCAACAAAAGAGGCTCAAAGCTCATAAAGACCTTCATAATGGCTTGTAAGAGAAATGAATAGACTTGTAAGAGTCATTTATGGCTTTGTAAGAGCATTTATGGCTTGGTGGTTGGGATATTTTGAGGGAAGACTTTGGTTTGGCTTAGGAAAGTCTTAAGCTTGTTTAGAATTGTGCAAATGATTAAGGGTAGGATTAGGGGTGGTTTTAGGATTAGATTAGGGATGTTTGAGATGGGCAAGTGGATGGCATTTAATGAGGGTGGGTGAGTTAGTAGCTAAACTTGGTTAGTGTGGGTGGATGGGGTGGATTAGGTTAAATGGAGGATTAGGGATAGGCTTAGGATGAGGATGAAGACTTTCTAGAAGAGTCTAGAACTTCCTAGGATGAGGATAAATAAAGTTTATTTATTTCAAAGGTTTGGGTTGAAGAGATATTCATTAAACATTTTTAATAATCATGAGGATTAATATTTAATCTTAATTAAATATTTTGAGTTGGGATTAGGGTAAGAAAATGATGGGATTAGCCTTTAATAGAAATTAAAGAAGGATTAGAAGATTTTGGAAGAGGTTAGTGGTCTTAAGGAAATTGGCCAAGTTTTGGGAAAAAAATAAATAAATTATTTATTTTGGGATTTTTGGTCATTTTATTAATTAAATAATTAATAAATAAGGAAATAATGTTTAAATAAGATTTAAACATTATAGGGAGGGATTCCTTAATTAAATATTTTTAATTAAGATAAAGGGATTTAATGGCATAAAAATTAATTAATTAATTAATTAAATGATGATGTCATTAGGGGCTTTTTCAGAAAATAAAAATACTTTATTTTCTAAAGGATTTTAGGTGTCTACAATTTACACTAGGGTTTTACCAAAAGCACAAAAATGCCTCCACGAAGAGAGTGTGGTAGAAGAGCTGCAAGTTACACCTGAGGGTTTTTGAGCCCTCTAAAGACAAATACAAGCATTGGAAGAAAAAATGCATAGAGGAATGAATCTTCCCATAAGAGATGAAAGAAAGGATGAGGATGAAGTAGAATAAAGTTTCAAAGTAGATGTTATTCTAAATCCAAAGGAAAAGAGGCTTTTTAGGGCCATCTCCAAGATTGGAAAAAGACCTAAGTTTGAGGTTCCCACATTTTTAGGAAGTCTTAACCCAAAGGAGCTTATTGATTGGATTAATGAACTAGAGGAGTACTTTGAGTATGAAGATATTGATGATCCTGATAGGGTCAAGTTTGCCAAGGCAAAACTAAAGGGACATGCGAAGATTTGGTGGCAGGAGGTTCAGTTGGAGCAAAATAGAAAGGGAAAGGACAAAATAACTAGATGTGATTGGATGAAAGATAAATTGAAGCGATAATTCATTCCCATGGATTATGAGCTTGATCTATTGAAGAAAATGCAAGGGTTGAAGCAAGTGGGAAAATCTATTCAAGAGTATACTAAAAAGTTCTATCGAGTTCTCATTAGAACCAGCCATGTAGAAGCTGATAAGGAGAAAGTTTCTCGCTATATTATTTGGTTAAGGCCAAGCATTCAAGATGAGCTAAGTTTAGTTTGAATGTGTAGTATTGAGGAGGCATACCAGTTTTCCCTAAGAGTTGAGGAGAAACTGAGCAAGGAGTTTGACAATAAGAATAGTGGAAGAGGTCGTGGTGGAAGATCTGGCAGACAATCTTATGGAGGTCGTAATGATGATTAGAAGAAGAAAGATGAGGCTATAAGTAGTAATCAGAATCAAAGGGGAAACAATTCCAATCATTTCCATGATTAGAAAAATAGAGATCAGAGAGGAAGAGGTAGAGGACAAGGATTTGGAAGAGGAGGCTTTCACAAAAAATGTTTTCACTGTGAAGAAGAAGGACATAGAGAATTTGAATGTACCTCATGCCAAGGAAGGATAGATTGAAGAACTAAAGGCCTAGCTAGAGTTGCACATGTTGATGAAGATGCCAGATCCTCACATTTTGAAGATGCTAAAAGAGAAGTCCTAGTCAACAGAAGAGTCCTGAGTGGTGAGAATGAACCTGATCAAAGAAGGAGTTTGTTTCACACAAGGTGTAGATGTGAAGATAAGTGTTGTGATGTGACCATTGATGGTGGAAGTACTAATAATCTAGTGTTAAAAATGATGGTCACTAAGTTGAATTTGAAGAGGCAGAAACACCTGCACCCATACCGTATTGCTTAGGTACAAGATGACCACAAGACCATGGTCAATGAGCAGTGCTCAGTGAAGTTCAAGATTGGAAGCTACCAAGATGAGGTACTATGCGATATCATACCTATGGACATATGTCATATGTTTTTGGGTAGGCCATGGCAGTTTGATAGGCATGTTGTACATGATGGGTGAGCAAATACCTACACTCTAACTAAGAATGGAGTGAAATATAAGTTGAATCCGTTGAAGAATGAAGAAGAAAAGATATGTAGTGTTGCTAGAATATGTTTCATTGATGGAAAAGAGTTCCTTAAAGGTATGAAACATGAGAATATGCATTTTTCTATAATTCCTAAAGATAGTAAAGAAGAAGTAGAGGAGGTACCCACAAAAGTCACAGATATGTCGAAAGCATTTTTTGATATTGTATTAGATAATGTACCTAATGGATTTCCCCCAATAAGGAAGATCACTCACCAGATGGATTTGATTCTAGAAGCCAATTTTCCAAACAAGGCAGTGCATAGAATGACACCAACAAAAACTGAAGAGTTGAATAGGCAAGTTCATGAGTTACTACAGAAGGGGTTGATTCAAGAGAGCCTAAGTCCATGTGTTGTACTGACAGTATTAGCACCAAAGAAGAATGGAGAATGGAGGATGTGCACAAATTTTTGTGCTATCAACAAGATCACAATAAAGTTTAGATTTCCATTACCAAGGATGGATGATATTATGGACTATTTGACTGGAGCTAAGTATTTCAAAAAGATAGATTTGAAGAGTGGGTACCATCAAATTCATATCAGAGAAGGTGATGAGTGGAAAACTACTTTCAAGATAAAGGATGGACTATATGAGTGGGTAGTCATGCCTTTTGGGCTAACCATTGCACTAAGCACTTTCATGAGGCTCATGAATGAGTTACTGAAGGATTTTCTAGGTAAGTTTGTCATTGTTTACCTAGATGATATATTGATATTTAGTAAGACATTGGAGGAGCATTTGATTCATATTCACAAGGTGTTTGAAAAGTTGAGGGAAGAAAAACTATTGATAAACTTGAAGAAGTGCAGTTTTGTAAAGAAAGAGTTGGTGTATTTGGGAATTGTAGTATCAGGGGAAGGTCTAAAAATGGACCCAAAGAAAATGAAGGCTATCCTTGAATGGTCTACTCCAAGAAGCATGATAGAGGTAAGATATTTTCATGGATTGGCTACATTTTACACAAAGTTCATAAGAAATTTTAGCAGTATTTGTGGACCTTTGACTAAAATAATGAAAGGAGATAGGAAAGATTTTAAGTGGACTATAGGAGTAGATAAGAGTTTTAATCTATTGAAATAGAAAGTCATTAAGCAGCCTATTTTAGCACTTCCTAATTTTAACAAGATGTTTCAAGTAGATTGTGATGCTAGTGGTACTACAATAGGAGCTGATTAGGCCAATAAGGTAGACCTATTGCTTATTTTAGTGAGAAGTTGAATGATGCAAAAAGAAAATATTATGTTTATGATCAGGAATTTTATGCTATAGTTCAAGCATTGAAGAAGTGGAGACACTATCTTCTTTCTAAGGAGTTTGTTTTGTATACTAATCATCAAGCTTTGCAATATTTGAATAGTCAAGGAAAATTAAACCAAAGGCATTTAAAGTGGGTTGAGTTTTTGTAGAGTTATACATTTTTTTTGAAACATAGAAGTGGAAAGTCTAAAAAAGTTGCAGATGCTCTCAATAGAAGACAAATTTTGCTAACATAAATGCAAATAGAGATGGTTGGGTTCAAGGAACTTAGTACATTGTATCCAGATGATCCTAATTTTGTTGAAGTGTGGAAGGCTTGTATAGAACCTATTACACTTGGCATGACAAAGTGGTTGAATTTCATGATCTAGGATAATATGTTGTTCAAAGGAAGCCAGTTGTGCATTCCCAAAAGTTCAATGAGAGAGAACCTAATCAAGGAGAAGCATAGTGGAGGATTGGCTGGACATTTTGGCAGAGATAAAACCATAGCTTTGGTTATTGAAAATTACCACTAGCCATAGTTATAGCAAGATGTGACAAAGTCTGTACAAAGTTGTAGAGTATGTTAGATGGAAAAAGGAGTGAAGAAAAATATAGGGTTGTATCAGCCATTACCTATACCAGAGAAGCCATGGGAGGATGTTAGCATGGATTTTGTTCTTGGATTACTGAGGGCATAGTGTAGGCATGATTCTATCTTTGTAGTGGTTGACAGGTTTTCAAAGATGGCACATTTTATTCCTTGCAAGAAGACTAGTGGTGTTGTTCATGTAGCAGAGTTGTTTTTTAGAGAAGTTGTGCAACTACATGATCTACCAAAGAGTATAGTTTTAGATCGAGATACCAAATTTGTTGGGTATTTCTAGTGTACATTGTGGAAGAAGTTGAAGATAGATTTGAAGTTTAGTTCATCACATCATCTACAGACTAATGGATAAATAGAAGCTCTAAATCATAGTTTGGGAAATTTGCTAAGATGATTGGTCAGAGATAAACCAAAAAGATGGGATATAATTTTAACATAGGCCAAATTTGCATATAATAATTCTATCAATAGGAGCACTAGTAAATCACCATTCCAGATTGTATATGGGAGTAGTCCCAAAAATGCTTTTGAATTGAGATATTTGGATAAAGTAGAGATAAGTAGTGCTGAAGTAGAAGATTTTGTTGAACATTTAAAGAAAATCCATTAGGAGTGAGAAAGCACATCATAAAGATGAATACACAATATAAGGTGAAGGAAGATGTGAAAATGAGATATAAGGAATTTTAGATTGGAGATGATGTCATGGTTCATTTGAGGAAGGAGCATTTTCTAGTGGGTACATATAATAAGTTGAAGATGAAGAAGTTTGGAACATGCAAGATAGTGAAAAGGCATGATTCTAGAAATGCTTATGAAGTGGAGTTGCCTATTGAATTGAATATTTGACCAGTATTTCATATTTTAGATTTGACCAAGTACTATGAATGAGGTGATAGAGATGAAGTTGCAAAAGCACAGTGGAGTATTCTACCAGCAAGTTCAGCTACAAAGGAGATTGAGGAGATACTAGATAGTTGTATTAGCAAAAGTACTAGAAATAGAACTTATGAGGAATATATGGTCAAATGGAAAGGGAGACTAGTTGAGGATTCATAATGGCTAGCAAAGGAGGAGGTAAATCATCTTGGTTTTCCTCTGAACACCTGAGACGTGATAAGGTCACTTCTCAAATTACCCCAGGTGTCTAATACAGGAGCATCTTGGGTGTATGAGCAATCTTGCATCACCCAAAAATATTTTTATTCCTAGTCTTTTCTATTTTAATAAGGACTAGTAGATAGGGAGGTTGCTATTTCTGGAAGCTTGCTATTTTTAGTAAGTTTGTCATATGAGCTTGGAATGTTCTCATTTTCTACAAGAAGGTTCATTTTAGAGATATAAGCTTACCATAACAATCTCATTACTCTAGCTTAAGTATCATAGAAGTTCTTGCAAATTTTTGGTGGAAAAAATTGTAGAAAAATCTTCAAGCTCACCATTGGAGGCCTTAGAGTGCTTAGATGAGGTCTAAAAATGTGATAGAAGGGTGATAGCACTATTTTGTGCTTGTAGTTCAAGAGCTGGCATTTCCAAAAAGTTGTTATAATAGCCAATTGGAGCAACAGTTCATGAGTTATGGCCTTTTGAAGTTAGGGTACCTAAAATTTCCAAAATAATCATCAAAAATGTTTTTGGCTGACTCTATATGTTTTTTTAGTGTCTATTGGCCCTAGGTATTAAGTTTGAGCATCTAGAACCCTCTCGAGTGGCATAAAACTACCTATTTAAGAAAGGCCCAAACATTGTCTAGGGAGCTCGAGGTGATAGTTTGCAACACTATCTTGCAGATTACTGTAATGAAGGCACCCATTTGAGTTAGCATATTATAATTGAGAATTATGTAATTCCACCTTTGTGGCAATAATAAGAAGTCCATATTTTGTTCTCACATTTGCTAATGTTTCTTTGTTTCTATTATGAGTTTATGGTATTAAGGGGAGTGCCCTACATCAATTTCATGTTGAAATAAATCTTCCCTATAAGCCTTTAAATCATCATAAGACCAAGCAAATACATGTCTATACTTTCTTAATAAACCAATCAACTCTTGTCTAATCTTAGGGGCTAATTTTTTTACCGATGTAAACCTTCTTAGGTTCTTCATTAGTCCCTAGATTCACTTCTTCTAGATCCTTAGCACTACATTATTTGTCTTCTACTTTAGATCTATCATAAATGTCAAAAATAGTTTGTAAAACAATCAACGCTTTTGGGATCTTGTTGGTTTTTAGTTGCACAACCTCGTCCAAACACAATTTGTTTACCATCAATTTTATCTACATAGGATACACAATCAATTTCTTGTCCCCAAAACTAGTTTTCACAGTTTAGAAACCTTATTATATCCTTTTCTTCTTCAAAGACTTGCCAATTTTGGATATTATTAGGTACTGAGGGTCTAATCTACACTTCCACTTTAGATAAACTAGCAAATGTTGCATCACTAGGTTTAATAGTACTATTTACTAACCAATTTTCCATATTATTATTATTTTTGTCCTTCCAAGCTATCCCAAAACCATCAAAACATGTAATCATATACCAACCAACATTCCTATATTGCTTCAATCTTTTGTTCTTTGAAACATATATTCCTCTTACTTGATAAATAACTAGTTTAGAATCACCAATGACATATAAATATTTGGTTCCATATTTATGAGCTAGTCTCAATCCTAGCAATAGAGCCTCATACTCTGTTATGTTATCTGTACATAGAAAACTCAGAGTAAAAGATAACTTGTAAGTGCAACCCTAATGAGAAATCAAGAGGATACCTGCTCCTAATCCTTCTTTACAACATGCTTCATCAAAGTACATCATCCAAAGGTCACCCTTCTCCAATTTTGACTCAACCTCCTTTCCAATAGGTGCCTTGGTTTTCTCCTTATTCAATACCAAAAATTTAGCCCTAAAAGAATTTATATCAATATATACAAAACATGTCATATTATTTTCCATTTCTTGTTCCTCAACCATGTAGATAGTTTTGGGCTCTCTATTGATTTTTATAAACTTATCATCAATTTGAAAAGTGGCATATGATAATTACATTGTAGACTTCCACCCATCATTGCACTCCATTTTCTAGATAATAACATGCCATACTAGGATGGAATATCTACAACTAGGACACTCATGGTTTTCTTCTTTTCAAGATAAGAAATCAACATATAGGGTATTGCATTTATGGTCCCTATGACAGTAACCTCCCTTTCATCCATAGCACAACACCTACCTTGAGGAGTTTCTAATTTCAATCCCAATTACTTCATAACCTCAAAAGGAATCACTGTGTTAGATTCTCCAAAATCAATCATACAATTTTAAAAAGTTTTTCCATTGATTATAATGCTTAAGAAGAAAGGGTCTACACTTCCTAAACACTGATTCATAGAATCATTTAAATACATTTGTGGAATATAGGATATGAAAAATTTAGTTTCTATTTTATTTTCAAGCTCATCAGGGATATTACAATCATGAATAATCTTACTATCTACACCCTTGGCCCATGCTATGGCTTTACTCTTATGTTCAGGTATTCTAAGCAATTCTAAGAGACTAACTTTTACTGTGAGTTGTGACAATAACAAAAATATATTAATGGGAGGAACACCAAAGTTATTAGTAGACATACCTTTTACCCCTTTTTGTTTATCACTCATAGTAGTGATCACTAATGATCCCTTCTCCATTTTACTGTCAACAATTTGGACTTTTGGACTTTTTGTTGCATCTCCCTTTTTGGGTTCCCACTTCTTACTAGCAATTTTTTCCTTGATATTACTCTTATCCTTGGGCTCATTGATCTCTATTTTCTTTGGATCAATTTTCTTAACAAACACACCAGACATTTTATTACCTTTAGTCTTGTTTGTCATACCTCTTGTCTGTACTTGAGAAACCATGTCTACAGTGATCTATTCAATTTATTCCTTGGTTAGAATTCTTAGGGTCACTTCACCTTTTGATGACATCATATTCCAAGTATCATCATCCTCATCTTCATCATTTGAGAAAATTTGCTGATGTACTCTATTGCTGAAATGTCTTCTATCATAAACATCATTGTCATTGTCATCACCTTTAGAAGTATTATCAGAATATGATCCAACCATATTGCAGCCCACATCTTCAACTCCACCATCATAACCTAGTTGTTCTTCATTCTTCTCTTTCTCAACAGAAAAGGACAATGCAATAGAGCAATATTTTGGTGCATGAGGCAATTGACAAATCATATAGCATTGAGGGTCATCAACCATCTTGATCAATTTCTTCTGTAAAGGATTAGGTGTATCCTTCTCACCAATATTCTTATTAGGAGGAACAATGGGCTTTCCATCCTTCAATTGAGTGGTATAGGGGAAGTTTTTCATTCTATTCTTCCTATTGCAGTTATTGTTGAATGGAGCTTTCTCACCAACAATTGGCTTGTATACATTTTATGCTAGTCAATTCATATTTTTGAGAAGAGTTAAAACCTAACCCATTGTATCATCTTTAGGCTTCTTACCTATAGCAAACCTTTTAGCCTCTTTCTTATTGTTTCTAGTATTAAACAATTTCAGGTCATCTCTTCTTCCCAATTTACTAGAGGCTCTCCTATTATTCTCAATATTTAAAGCCATCTTGTAAGCATCTCTTAGTTTCCTAAGGTCTTTTTCTCTAAGGGTATAGACCATCTTATTATCAAATGCATTGGAGTAAGTAGTAAGATAGACATCCTCCCCTAGTCTCATCACTTGGAGAAGTTTGTAGATCCCTTTTTGAAATCTCACATTGAAATCAAATGTGGACTCATTAGGGCTCTTCTTGATATTTTAGAAATCATTCAACATGAAACCAGCATTTGTATTATCTTTGTACTTCTCTTTAAAGATATTTTCCAAATCATACCATGAACACACATTATCATCAAGAAACCTCATCAATCAATCCCTAGCATCCTCTATTAGTGAATGTACAAAAAAATTTCATTACTACATCCTTATGCTCTACTTCAAAATCATTAAGCATGTCAACAAACTTCATGACGTAATCTTCACATTTACAACATTATATCCTAAAAACATTATGACCTTATCTCTAAGATCATTGGAAATAGGATGTGAGAACCCAAGAATGCCTAGAAAATACATTTGTTTATACTTTTCCATGTATATGGGTCTTCTTTGAAAACCAACAGTATTTGATGTACTTTATAGTGCCTGCCCCTAGTTTGCATTTTTGCTATCATTGTTGAACTCCTTTAGGGCTAGTTTTATGTTGATGATTATTAGTGGCATTGTTTTGAGATTATTAGATATTGTTTTAGATTCAGTTTATTATATGATGAGATTACTTGGTACTCTATATTTCATGTATGATGATGATTATTCAAGTGATTTAAGTTATTGATTATGATTAGATAGATGGTTTATTCTATGTGTGTTTTCTTATGGATACTTACCCCATACTTGCATGTGTATGGTGTGCGTGTTTGTTTTCTTTCTGTATGGTGTTTCTGATGTGATTAACGAAGGGAGTCGTAGTCACCTGCTAGTTGGGATCTACATGATGCACCACTTCTTGCCATTGCCTATTTAGCTTAGTATATATTATGCTTGTGCATGTGTGGATTTTATGTAGGTTGTAGGTACCGGGTATCGACTTCCTTGAATTGCTAGGATGAGCGTACCCTATCACATTATCTCAATGGTAAGAGAGGGGAGATAAATTCTCAAGTCCAAGTCCCAACCCTTTAAGCCATTTGTCCTAATTGAAAATTAGGACAAGTATCTAAGTTGAGTACCCTCCGAATACGTCAGATGAGGAAATTCGTGATATTAACTCCTTAGTTTGATTTTGTATGTGTGTTGCTTTGATGGATTTTTGTATTTTTGAGTTCTTGGTGTATTTTCTATTAATTAAGTCTAATTAAAAGATTTAATTAATGATGTAATTAAATGGAAAATTAATATGATATTTTAATATTTATTTTTATTTAATTAATTGGGAAATTAATTAAATAAAAATAATTAATTTGGAGATAAAAGTTATGAGTTTAATGTTGGAACATGATAATATTTATTTAATTTAATAATAATATATTTAGAGTTCATTTTTAAATAAATGTTAAATAATATTATTATTATTTAAGTTAGTAAATATTTTATCAATTAAGTTTCAAAAATAAATTTAAAAGTGGAAAAGATATTAAATTATTAAAAGATTCTAGATTGCATGATGTGTGCATGTGATTAAAATATATATATATATATATATATATATATATATAAAGATAAAACAAGTGGATTTATTAAAGTGAGTGCATGAGATTTAAAATTAATAAATTAATAAAAATAAATAAAGCAAATATTAAATAAATTAATGTGCATTATATTTATTCACATAGGAGTATGCAAGCTCTTGGGAGTTGTCATGTTGACAACACAAGAGTTTGTACTCTAATTATGCACGTGTTGTCTACACTTAGGAGTTAGCACATTATTTGAGCACATGGTGTCCACAACATTCTAGAGACCTCATCATGTTTATTTTCTTATTGTGGAAGTTATGTGCTTAGTTGTCATGCTTGTCTCCTAGTTCTTTCTAGACACATTCTAGATGCATCTTAGAGGCCTTTATATAGAGGCTCTCCTAGTATGCTTCTACATCATCATATGCTTCTACAAGCACTTCTAGACACTTGGGGTTTGGTTCTTGGAGGAATTTCCAATGTTGGAGAAGGAAGGATTTTTTAGAAAGGAGAAGGTTCTAAGAGGAGGAGCTTCTCTACAATTTTCTAAGGCATAGCGATTTAGCATCAGTATCTAGGTGCACTTGTGATTTTCACATATTCCATTTGCACTCTTTCTATTCCTGTCTTCATTGTTTCTAGTATATGTGTCTGAATATACTCCATGAATGAATATTCAATCTTGGAATTGGAATTTAGATATGTATGTTAATTTTTAATTGGTTGTGAAGAAAACATTAGGAAACCCTAGTTTTATTTATGAAGGAAATGTTGTCCCTTACATAGACGCAAACTCAGACATGCATACCTTTTTACTATGACTAAATTTATTCAATTTCTCCAATTATAATTGGTGCAAATTTTCCCTCTCCAACATATTTTAAATTTGGCCTGATCCAATGGTTTGCTAGGGAGATATGGCCCTCGTACTAGGATTGTTTTATTCAATGATAGTCATTTCTTCATTTTCCATAAACCAGGAGTTCTTTGTGCTTAAACTTCACAAAAATAATCTATCAAATCATGGAATGAATTAAAAACTAAACCAAAATAGATCTAAGACATTTATACTCAAGATTTTATCCAAATGAGAAGTCTTTTCAATACAAAAAGTAAACTGTGCCGTTACGACAACAAGCTAGGACTTTGCAGAGAATTTAATTTGGTATTGAATGAAACTTTGTTACATTGCATCATTTCAACCACAAACACCCTAAAAACTCCCTACCATTCCTACCCTTCTAAAACTCATTCTCACCAATGCTAATAATACATTTCAAACAAGTTGCAACTTTCTCAAACTGGTTATAGTTAGTTATGACTGTTTACATTTAGTTGAATGTTTTTTATTTTGTAGTTGACAACATGGTTGTCAACTTTGATAGCCTTACATGATTATGCATTTTATTAATATTCCAAAGTATTTTTAAGATTTTTATCCCAACTTTAAATCCTCAAACCACTCTTAAATCCCATAAACCCTCTACGAGCCTTCTAGGCTTCATTTTGCCATTTATTGGCAATTTACATTTTTAGGCACTTCAAGTGAAATTGTCACCATATAATGGCTATACTTTCCATATTAAAATCAATTGGACCTTTGAAGGTCTTTAAATAACTCATCTACCTCAAAGTGAACCCTAGGTACACTAACTCCCAAAATGCCATTAAGGATACATCATTGATCCTTTTACAAAGTGATCAATCAAAACTTTTAAAACATAAACAAAACATTATTAAGTGACCATTGTAGACTTATTACAATCAAATGACTCTTCAAGGTCATGTTCATCCTTTGAACCCCCTAGGATCTATTTAGTGCCCCTAGTTTCTCTAGGCCTTTTTTCCTTGGCCCTAGTGCTCCTGCACTAGTTATTACTAGAAGAAGTGTAATTAATTATTAGTCAATTTAAGTAAATGGATTTTTTAAATTAGGGAAAATTAAAAGAAAATAATAATTGAATTATTAATGAGATTGAGTTTACTTAAAATCAATGAAGATTATTTTAAATAAATGATTGTCCTTGAAGTGTTTTAAAGAAATTTTAAACTAATTATTTGAAGGTTGATAAGTGTTATTCTAATTATTTGAATAATGGGAGATGCTTCTTGGAATTATTAGTAACATTGATTTTTAGTGAAATAATGGGAATGATTTTATCTAAAAGTCAATGGGAACTAGTTCAATGATTTGAATAAGTAAATAATTATCTTCTAATTATTTAAAGAGATAAATGGGTTGACTTGGAAATTAAATGTAGAATCTTATACAATTGAAGTATACTTGAAAACAAAATCTGAAACCTTATATTTGACTTAACCATGTGATTGCAAAAGTAAACTAAAATATGTGTTTGTATCTTGTTCTTTATGCTATCCATGTTTGGGGTTTGGGTGGTCCTAGAGTGTTGACCAGTTATGATGTCTACCAAAGGCTTGGGAGTTATGCAAATGTGATGGCATGTTGATATTATTTGGTCTTGATTCTTTTAAAATCCAACCATGGTAATGTGATGGTATGCTCTATGAGATGTTTGTATTCACTATTCGTTGATGCTCATCAGTCTTCTTGTGTGAAGCTGAGATTTATGTGTATGAGACACTTGACTTAACCATTTTTGAGTGATCGATCAATTATACTTGGGTTACTTTCCAGTTGCCTTGATGGGAATGAAGTGTTTTTTTTTATCTTGATGTTGTCATGTTGTGACATGTTGTGACTCGACCATTTTGGAGTCTTCGATCAGTATTATTTGCTTGATATGCCTTTTTGGTTGCTCAATGAGAACCAATGGATATTGTGATTTATCATTGATATGGATATTGAGATTTATACGATTGCTTGATGAGGACTAATGGATATTATGATTATCATTGGATGTTTTTCAATTGCTCATGGAGATTTGATGTTCTTATTGTGGATTATCTTTTGGTGTTTTTCTAGTCGCTTGTATAGGACTATGATGATTTTTTGATTTATGATTCCATGAGCCTAGGATAGGTTATTTACTTGTAGTGTTAGGAAGTGGCTTGCAATGGGGGCCGGGGCCCTAAGTGGCTACCAGGGTAACTCATTGTAAGTTATTTAACAAGTGAAAAAATTTACACTAAATGGGGATTAAATAAACCTAATAAGATAATTTTACGTTCTTGCCCATGCCTCGAGTGCTTGTACAGAGTAGGATGGGAGTAGAGAGAACACTTGGTTGTGACCTTGCATTCCGTAGTATACCTCGTCAATATGAGAGGATACTAGTGGCCGCATAGGGATCACTAGGGGGCCAGGGTTTATTAAGAGACTACCAGGGTAACTCTAGCATGACCTATGTGATGACACTTTCCTAGTTGCATAGTAGGTTCCCTACATGTCTTTGTTATGCCTCTGGGATTAGATGTCAGTTTGTGTTGGAACCTTTGAGTTAGTATACTTTTAAGATTCCTAGACTTAGAGAGCACTTGTGTTATGTGATTTGTTATCATGTTTTATGTGATTTGATATCCTATTTGGGACCTGAGACTATCTCCTCAGCATGGTGGGAGTGGGCCGTTTAGGTTCCACGTAGTCAGGTGGTAGTGCTTTTTTTCACTCTTACCATTTGAGATCCATCCGAGACACTGTGGCTGGAGTATTCTTTGTTGACATTTACTTTCATTCAGTTCTTGGATCTTATGATGGATGTTATTTACTGGTATGTTTCTTTGTATTGATGATTAGCATGTGATAGATGATTTGTAGGATCATTTTATGCTTATTCTTGCATGTTAGGTTTCTTTCTACATATGTTGTAGTATGTTTTAGGAGTGACATTCCTACTATGATAATACCGATGATCTCTTTGGTGATTTTGAATGTTATGCATGGAGGGATCGCTAGGGCCCACAATGGTCTAATGATGCTATTGATGGTTGAGAGGAATCGTGCACTTAGTTAGTTATGTTTGTGATTTATGGTTATACTCTACGATGGATGTTTATATATTCTATGATGATGTATCATGTATGGAATTTGGTTTCATTTACTTTATCATATTTGCATCATAGATTAGAATAGGATGATGTAATTTTTTTTCACACATGTATATCCTTTCATGTATTTCATACCCTGTGGCATGTACAATGGATGATTGAGCATTTAGACATGTAAATTATTAAGGGACATTTGGAACCGAAGTATATTTTTTTAAGAATGTTAGACTTTTCATTATTATTTCATGTGGATGTGGTATTAGATGGAATTAATATTAGTTGATTAAATGTAACTCAACGTCTTGGGATCCTTAAGGAATGTAACCTATTAGGTATGCTTATGTATGCTTTTAGTTGAATGTATGTTATTGCTTTTGCTACTATGTATTTGATGTGAATGGTTTATCTTTCATGTTTAAAAAAAAAAATTTGTTTGGAAAACTTAGTAAAATTTAGGTTAATTCTTTTGGATCCCTTGGTGGGGCATTACATACTTGCTAGAGATGCTTGGGTTTGAACAAGGATTTGGGATTGTTGAATTTGTTGAGTAACATGTATCTGACTACCTATAGCAAAGATAAAGTAGGGGCTAACTAAGAAGTGTTTTGGCTATTTATTGCAGGTATACAAGTAGGAATAGAAGATGTGGCTTATGATGACATATATGGCCATGAAGCTAAAGCATAATTAGTTTTAATAGACTATATTTTTCTTCTAGTTTTAGCTACTTGTGCTTCATTTTGAATCTTCTCAAGCTCTTTACCTAAATCCTCTCTCTCCTTCTTAGCCCTTTCTAAGTATAAATCTAATTTAGACATCATAGGGTTTTCATATTTGGTGGAGATAGCTTGAGGTTCATTTATTTGGATTCCTACTACCTTTTTCTTTCCCTTGTCAAGGTGCTCCACAATCAAATCTATAATTTTTGGCTCAATAGGTTTGTATGGTTGAACTTGGGATATAATAGGTCCTTCTCTTTTCTTTAAGAGGTTTTATATACAATGAAATGTACTTTGAAGGATCTTTCTTCCAATTTCTTATTTTTCTCCTTCAGAGCAGCTAGCCATCCTCCTAAGCAAATTGTCTCTCTCAATGGGAGTCTTCATAGTAATTTCCTCTTTCTCCTTTTCCAAACAAATGTGTTTGGCTTCTTCTTCAACAATCCTTCTTCTAAGGTCTTATACTTTAGAGAGAAGGTCATCATGGTCTATGGTAGTTTCTTTAGATCCTAAAAGATCCTCCAAATCTATCAAATTTCTTTCAAAATATGGGGTTTGCCTAGGATTTGGCCTATTAGATTGAACACTCCTAGGTCTGAGACATTGGTTCATCTCTTCTATAACATTTGATCTGAAAATAGTATCTCCCATAGATGATACCATTTTATCCTGGTAAAGATCCTCTTCATGATAAGGTATTATGAAGACATTACCCAAGAGCCTAGTAGTTTTAGACTTAGAACTATGGGATGAAGCCTCCTTCTCAGTTAAGGGCTGGTATATTGGGCTATCTCTAGGCTTCCATGCATGACTAGACTCCCCTCTTTTTTTGGAAAATTCTTTCTACCACCCTTTGGTAGTTCTGTATACAATGAGACATTTGGGTTCTCTTTTAAATAAGCTCTCATATTCTTCCTTTTATCAGCCATCTTTTACTTTAGTATGAGCATTGGTTAACAAACCTAAGACTTGATCACTACCCACTAGGGGAATATATCATTCTATATTGGCTAAAAGACAAGGAACTTTATAGGAAAACTTTTCTAAAAATAGATCTAACAAAGGGGACACAACATAGATGAATTTAATATTGTACACTTTGATACTATAACTTTGTTTGGCCAATAAGGCACTTTGTAAGCCATCTCTATGTCACACAACTCCTTTGGTACTAGAAATTTTATAGATTCTCAAGGTTTGTTGCTCAACAACAACCAATACTAATCTATAGGTACAAAAATTGACAAACATATGATTGTAGGTGAAATTCTTATATTAGAGATTCCAGTATTTTATAGTTATTTTCTTATTGGCTCCCCAGTAGAGTTGCCATTTTTTTTGTGTTTTAAACCTACCATGCATCAAAATACCCAATATCAGGATACAAAAGACAAGACACAGCTTAAGGGTTAGCTATTTCCTATATTCAACTGAATCTTCCTTAGATCTAGACCAATATTAGCAAAATACAACAATTCTCTACACTTTTGGCTATGTAGGACCAAAGTAGGTGCACCTTAGGGATGAAAATGACTGGTTATTTGATATTTCTTTTCAAATATCACTCACTTACACTCTTAGATCCATCCCCTATAGTAGATAATGGTCAATATTTTTTCTTAGATCTATAATGACTCCCTGATCACACCAACTAACTATAATTTAGAGGGAAAACATTACAAATAAGCAATAACTAGTAGTTTGATTCTTTGTACACAAAAGTAAAGATTGATTTGATTTAAATTTGTGCTTTGTGCAACCACATGAATCTAATAATTTGCATCTGAATTGATGATTAGAGACTTATCCATTGCTAAATAGAGTCACACCAATACAAACTTGACCTATTCAATTGCCTTGCAATTGAATTTATCAGTAGTTAACTCTAAACTTCATTTTTATGATATCCCTTTCAAATCTCTAGAAACCCTACCAATTCATGAAAGCATTTACTTAACTACTTGAATTAAAATAAATCAATGAAAAGATATACAACCTAACCTAGTTGCATTAAAATGAAAGAACCTTGTTCATTTCAATTCCAAAATCTCAGACACATGAGAAAGGAGACAAAATTTAGAGAAATAGATGTTGCAGAACACTTCTTTGTATTAATTTTCCTTGAAAATAATATAGTACTGATGTAAGCTTGAAGTATAACTCAAAATTTGACAACTTAATCCTTCAATTTTCAATGTATTCTCATATTTGCAAAAATGAATACATCACAAAGGCTAACTGGACTGACTATAAAATAGCATAACACTAAAAATTATACAGAATTTAGACCCTCACACCACATCTTGGAAATCCTTTTATAGGAAGGATTTCAAAAAGCTTCAAATAGGAGGACACTTGTCAAAATTTTACTAGAAAGAAAATACAAAGATATTTCTACATAACTACATTACAAAACATTCTTTGCATTTGCACAAAATTTGGGGAAAAGTTGTAGCAAGATTGGTAGGTGGCACTTTTCTTCAAAAATCTTCATCATAAGCTTATTTTCATGTAACTTCCTATCACTTTTCTTTCCTTTTCTTTCTCTTCTTCATTTTATGCCTTTAACTACATCTTTACACTACCTAATCACTATCAATAGATAGTATGGCTTTGATATTTTCTATGACCTCCCAGATAGTTATATTTATGTCCACATTAGGCTAGGTGGAATCTCTAATTGAATTTAATTCTTCAATCTATTTGTTCCATTTGTCATCTATTATTGCCTTAACCTTTGCATTTATGTTTGACATCTCAACCTCTATCTTGTATAGAATATCAATCAGATCATACACTACCACCACACTTGCTTCATCATTACAATATGCTAAGAATCTAGGATGGTTTACTATATTATCAAAAGCATATGACCATTATATCTAGTCCTTTAACTCCTCCATCATCATTCAAAATTGTGGGCACAAATTTTGGTGTTCCTGTAGTAATTGCTTTCATCTAATTTTGAATTTGTTGCAACTTGCCAGCAAAGAAACCATTTAAATCCTTTACCTTATTGATCATTTTTATAGTATTTATAATTAGTACCTTTGGAAAATCTTTCCCTTGAGCTAATAGAGATACAAGATTATCAAAAAATTGGGTATAAGGACCCCATGTAGAAAAAAAGGAGATAACAAGGAAACTACCTCTAGACACTTAAATTTTGCTCCCTACAAATCCAAATAGTTATTGTGTACATTCTAAGAAATAAATTTTAATGCATTTATTTTTTGAACCAACAAGTTCTTAATAGTTCTGATTTCTATCTTCTTGGTTGATTCTAAATCCTCTTCTTCATCAATTTCCATTTTTTGGTCTGATGCTTCCCCTATTTCAGGTACTTGGCCCTCTGTCTAGATGTCTTTGTCTTGAATTTTTGTAGTTGATCTAACAGTGTGCTACTAATTCATTTTCCATTTTGAGGGTCTTATGCTCCAAGACATAAGTTTTCTTCATTTCTTCCTCATATTTCCTCTTGGTCTTTATGTATCACTCATAGGCTCCTTACAATTGTGCCTCAAGAATATCCATCTTTTTCTTACCCAATAGTGTCACTAAGGTTTGCATCCCATTTATCTAGCTACTAGAAGTAGAGTGCACATTCCAAAATATAACATTTCCCCTAGGGGATTCTTTGATTTCCATGAGGGTAGTCTTTTCATGCTCTAGAGATAAACTCCATATAGTCATTATTTGAGCATCTATGTTGTATCCTGACCCTCTCAATTCTTAAAATTTATTTTCATCTTCGAATGAAATTGTTCTATTTTACCTCCTCATTTGGTCTAATAAGAAAGAGTATTGATATCCTGTCCTAGGAAAACAATAATGCCACTTCTATTTATCGACTCCTTGGTGTCTTCTACAATGAGTGTTTCACTAGCAAGATCATATTCTTGTAGTTTATGAACTAACTCAACAACCACCTCATCAGAATCACCTAGTTTCATTTGCAAAGACAACTCATTTTGTTTCAATTTGAAGAGGAAACTTTTAAACTCTTTTATTTTCATCAAATTATAATCACTCATAAACTCATTTGCTTCTATGATTCTATCATTGATCATTTGGGCTTGTAGCTACATTTTCTTAGCTCTGTATTCATCCTTAGAAGCTTGAGCTACCAGATAGTTTCTTCTAACATCATCAAAATACTAGCTACCCCTAGGCATGATCTATAATGCCTTTTGTTGAGCCTTTTATGGAATTTCCCCATTATGAGCTTTCTAGTATGTCCTCTTCATCATCACTAACTTCCACCACGATGTCATCATTCCTTATTTCCACAAGCAATTGGGCTAATATTTCATCAAAATTCTCCACACACTTTTCTAATTTTGACCAGTAGTCTTCTTCAGGATAGAATTCCTTGAAAGATGGATCCACCATTTTCATTTCTTGCTCAAAACTCATAACATCCCTAAATTTAATCATCCTCTCCCTACAGACATCCTCATTTAATCTATTAGCAATGGCATCTTCCCATAGAGGTTTTTAAGGAGGTAGATTATATCCCCTCATGTTCTTTAGGTTAATGTCTGATTACATTATAGGGATCATATGTTCTGGTTGGCCCAGATGGTAATTTATAGCTTCTCAAAAATGCACCAATCTCTTCAATAGCATTTTTTCCTATTTCAAAATCTCCTACCTTAGTGCATCTATAGAAAAAAGTTCCTTTCTTGACATTTTCCCTAAATACTCCCTATTCAATGAAATTAACTACCAAAATACTTCTACAAACTCTAGTCTCCAAGGGACATATTTGGGTAGGATATGAGGTGGTTGAGGGCATCCAAAATTTTGATAACAACATATTCCTCAAATAGAAAAACACTTCCGCAATCATGTGTCAATTGTTTCCCAGCATCAAAACACAATTTAGGTTTAACAACCTTTCTAACACTTCTAAAAATTCTTTCATTCACTAATCCTATCATTTTTAAAATAGGATGCACAAAATCATTATAGAAAGAAATAACATTTGAATATGGGTAGAACATTTTCCATTCACTTATCCATATTTGTAGTAGTAGTCTTTCTCCCCATTTCTTTCTGCATTCAAAAAATATTTGACCAAGCAATCAACATTTTTGAACAAAATTAGGTGCATGATCAAAGAATAGTGATGGAACCTAAAATTTTCTAAGTGTCCCTATTGTGTAGCAATGATCTCCCTATGGATCTTGTCAATGATATATGTCACATAATCATACCTAACATTGGTGTTGGGGTCCTGAATATTGAGTGCCATGACATAATGTCCTCCTAGGGCATTCATGGTTCCATCTGAACCTAGGGCTTTATTTAGGCCAAAGATAGTATTCTGAAAATATCTCTAGAAGAAATCAAGGGGAATAATCTTATCCACCTCCTCCTTTTGTGGAATGTCTCCCTTCTCTTTATTTGACATAGGAATGTGCCTGGTCATTTCCCTACCCATATAAAAGTTCTTATGTCTTTTGAAATTTTTAGTCAATTTCTCCATGTCAATTGGTAATGACATAGGACCTCCCAAATCGAATGCTTCAATGAATGTTTCCTTATGTAGGAATAGAAAAATTCTTCTATCCTTTATGTTGAATGACTTTCTTACTAGATTGTAGAATTTGATTAGAGCCTTCACCAAGTCAACATCCACAAATACATCTGGCATGATCAATGTACCAAATTCCTAACCCAAGGGTTACAAACTAGGACCTTCTCTATTCTATTCTTGTAGAAAACTAGAATAATTTGTATCTATTTCTATTAGGAACCTCTGCATCTCTACAAAACACATATGGATCTCTCAAAGCATGATCATTTGTAGACTGGGCATTGTAAGAACTAGGTAAAATATGTATCCATTCTTCCACAAATGTGCTAGGGATTTTTTTCTACATTGTAGGTTCCTCAATTACGGTATGTGCAATTAATTCTCCTGCTTTCTGAGCCATCCCTATGAAATAGTATCAACAATGTTGAATGTTGTATGCTAGAAAATCACTTTAAATCACTCTACAACTCAAAATTTTCTTTGAAAACTCAAGCAATTATGCAACTATTAATGCAAATCTTTATACTTTTCAAAATTTATCTGACTCTACAATAGGAGCATAATATTTATAGCATTTAAATTGGCACAGTTCAAAACCTATCAATCCTCAAAAAGCTGAAAAAATCTTCATTTTTCTATTAGTCCTACTTCTAGCTTACACTCTTTTTATCTAGCTTAGAAATGGTCATTGAAAACTATTTTATGCATTAAAACTGAAAGTTGTGATGATGTGATGACCATCCTATCGTTTCTTTGCCACAATTTCTTCTCTCTCTTTGTTTCTAGTTGTGACCATGTGAATAAGGATATCCTTGCTATTTTTCAACCTCATATATCTTTCCCTTAATAGCTACACCTGGCCTATGATGTTGTGATTCCCTTTATTCTCTCCTTCACAACTTCTTTTCTTCACAAACTATGCAAGCTTGCGAAACTGTGATCACTTCTTTTATGCTTTGTTGCCACTTCTCAACTATTTACCACTTTATATCTCTAATTTTTGTGATTTGAAAATGACCTCTTTCTTTATCACTTCACATCTTTACAACCACCAAGAAATATGCTTATTTTAACTATGCGATGTCGTGCTAAACACTTATGGTTTACTATTTATTATTTTGCTACTTTGCAACTTAATATTATGACTATCTTTGAAGCCGCACAATGTTGCACTTAAAAATTCTTCACCATTTTGTAACTTAAAGAATTAAAAACATCTAAACTTGTTTTAATATGTGATGGTCACCTTTTAACTATAACATTTTCTTTTTCTCACAATCTCACAACTTGACTTCTTAACAATAGCTTCTGATGCAGGAGCATCCTGGGTTGACATGTTATCCTACCCATTTGTGTTCATTCTTCCAGTTATTGTCGAGTTATAGTCATTTCCAAGTTGCAAAAATTGTTGAGTGCTGGTATTTTTTAGTTTAAGCCAAGTTGATGCTATCCCACATGATGTTAATACTCGAATTAACATGTTATCCCATCTCACTCTACAATGTGTGTCGAGTTCCACAGTGTGTGCCAAGCCATTCTTTAGGTGTTGAGTGGTCCTTTATGTCTTGAGTGATCCTTCATGGGCTGAGTGATCCTTAATGTGTTGAGTTATCCTATTGATGCTGAGTGTTATCATTTTGGATGATTTTTCTACATTTTTGGTGCCAGCTAACCTGCAGGATTTATTTTGATTGCAACATTTATGATAAGATCTTTTCTTAGAATGTGTCCAGACCATCGTTGGCTTGGCCTACCTATTATGTAATGATCTAGAATGTTCTATAAGCCATTTTGGAAAGTATAAATTGAGTGTTTAGGCTTAGAGTTAGGCAATTTTTGGAAGAGATCAGAGGAAGTTTAGAAGAGAATTGGAAAGTGTGAATTGACAATTGGATCTTAGATCTTGAATGTATTTGGTATTTGGCTATAACCTAAAAGGCCTTATAGCTAGGCATTTGTGTTGATCATTTGATGAATCAATAAAAGAATATTGTTCTCTCTCTATGTGGTGTTGTTCTCTTTTTGTGTTTTCTTACATTGTGTTTACTCTGCAAGGTTGGTTTTGATTGTTGTTTGTGCCTATGGCCCCAATTATTCTCTCCCTCCTTACATTAGGTGATATCAGATGTAGTTTTTCCTAAGTGTGCAAGCAAATTACCAAAGTGTAAGGCAATCTATACCAACACCTTGGATAGTGTAGAACCCTAAATCAAATTTGGTTGTAGGGTTGTAGATCTATGAATTTGACCTATAACTTGCAAAGGGTTATGATCTTGCAAGAACCTAACTTGTAAAGATGGTTTGCGGTAGAGGAAATGTTGATAATTCCATATTGGATACATTAAGACAAATTGTAGCTAGATTAGATGTTGTGGAGATAGCCCAGAGGAGAGGAGCACATCTTGATGATGTGGATGATGAAGCGATAGCACCAAACCCTAATCTAGAACCAAAAGAAGATCAAGATGAGGAAATATTGCTAAGAGTATTTTCTAGGGCATATCCAAAGCCTACTGTAGAAGTTGTTCCTTATGATGGAAATTTGGACACCAATGTTGTGTTGGATTGGATCTTTGATATGGAGAAATTATTTGAGTATGAAAAAAATATTGATAATAGGAAGGTGAAACTTGTAGTTACCAGGCTAAAAGGTCATGCTTCACTATGGTGGGAGCATCTACAAATTGATAGAAAAAGGAGAGGAATGGAGAGGACCAAAACTTGGGCGAAAATGGTGAATAAGGTAAAGAAAAAATTTCTTCTTGTTGATTACCAAGTTAGCGTGTTGAGAAAGATGCAAAATTTGAGACAAAAAGACATGAGTGTGATAGAGTATACTGAGGAATTCTATATATTAGACATTAGATGTAGACATGTGGATGATGATGTTAAGAAAACTACAAGATATTTTTTGTGAAATTGGAAAGTGTGGAATGAGAATGTCAATATGTATTGAAAGCTAAGGAGATCTTTACAAAGAAGCATGAACAAAGACAAAGAGGTAGAGCTGGTAGATTCCAGAGAGGCAAAGGTAGATATCATGGTGAAGGTGGTAGATCTAATAGTTTTGTGCAAGATCAAACAAACTTGAATAGAAAAATGATGAAAAAGACAAGACTGAGTGGAAAGGTGGTAGTTCATACCGAGGAGGTATTGTTTCTTTCTAAGGAAGAGGTAATTCTTATCCTAGAGATGGTTTCTATGGTAATTGTTTTAGATGTGGTAAAGAAGGGCATAGATCTTTTAAATGTAGATCTTTTAAAAGTGGGCAAGGTAATAGAAATAATGTGATTCAAGAAGACATTGAGATTTCACCAAGTGGACCTAAGGCTGGAGAAAATTTAATGGTGAGAAGAACCTTATTTAATAAGGGAAGTGATGAGGAACCTATTCTTAGAAGAAATCTTTTGAAGACTAGATGTAAGATGGTTGAAAAATGGTGCAAGGTGATCATTGATAGTGGAAGTTCTACAAATTTTTCATTAGAAGAGTTGGTTACAAAGTTGTAATTGAAAATCTTGAAGCATCCCAAATCCTATCATGTTTCATGGATGATCAAAGATGAGCATAAGATATTGGTAAGTGAGCAATGTGTTGTGAAGTTCAAGATTGGACATTACTTTGATGACGTATTCTGTGATGTTATTCCTATGGATTTTTGTCATATTTTGTTGGGTAGACCTTGGTAGTATGATCGATATGTTGTACATGATAGAATATTGAATCAATATACTCTTTGGGTGAATGGGAAGAAACAAATATTGCTGCCTTTGATTGAAATTCTAGAAGAGGTTAATTGTACTGCAATAAAATTTTACATGGTTAATGGAAAGCAATTTGAAAAATAGTAAAGAATTTTAGTGTTTTTTGCAATGATATGATTGAGATAATGAGAGGAGATAAAAAGTAATTCAAGTGGACACATGGAGCTGATAAGAGTTTTGAGACTTCGAAACAAAAGGTTGTTGAGTTACCAGTATTGGCTTTGCCTAATTTCAATAAGGTATTTCAAGTTGAATGTGATGCAAGTGGTAGTGCAATAGGAGCTATATTAAGTCAAGAAGGAAAGCATGTTGCTTTCATTAGTGAGAATTTGAATGATGCTAAAAGGAAGTATTGTGTATATGGTCAAGAGTTTTATGCTATTGTTCAAGCTTTGAAGAAGTGTAGACATTATTTTATTCCTAAGGTGTTTGTGTTGTATATTGATCATAGAGCTTTACAATACTTGGGAAGTCAACATAAATTGAATTAGAGACATATGAAGTGGGTTGATTATTTCCAAAGTTTTACATTTGTGATTAAGCATAAGAGTGGGCTTACTAATAGATTTGTTGATGCATTGAGTAGAAGACGTTCTTTATTGACTGAAATGATAGTTGAAGTTCTTGGTTTTGATAAAATGAAAGAGTTGTATGATGTTGATCCTAATTTTTTCTAAGACATGGAGAGAGTGTAGAGCACCAAATCTAATAGATCACATTAGTAAGTATGATGAATATTTTATTCAAGAAGGTATATTGTTTAACGGTATTCAGTTGTGTATCCATAGAAGTTCTATGAGAGTTAATTTGATTAAGGAAAAGCATAGTGGTGGATTGGCTAGACATTTTGGAATTGATAAGACATTGAGTTTTGTGAAGGAGAAGTATTATTGGCCACAGATGTATAAAGATGTTCAGAAATTTGTGAAGAGTTGTGGAGTTTGTCAAGTCACAAAAGGAGTAAGTCAAAATACTAGTTTGTATACACCTATTACTATTCCTAAGAAACCTTGGAGTGACAATAGCATGGATTTTATTCTTGGATTGCCTAAAACAACAAAGGGGTATGATTCTATATTTTTTTTTGTGGATAGATTTTCTAAAATGACTCATTTTATACCTTGTAAGAAGACATCAGATGTTGAGCATGTTGTTGAACTTTTCTTCAAAGAGATTGTTAGATTGCATGAATTACCAAGAAGTATTATTTTTGATAAAGATAGTAAGTTTGCTAGTTATTTTTGGAAGACTTTGTGGAAGAAGATGGGTACTAAGCTAAAGTTTAGTTCTACATTCCATCTGTAGACTGATGGATAGACAAAGGTTGTGAATAGAAGCTTGGGTAATTTACTAAAATGTTTAGTTGGAAATGAAACACATTAATTGGAGATGGTATTGGTACAAGCTGAGTTTGAATATAATAATTTTGTGAATAGGAGTATAGGGAAGACATCTTTTGAGATTGTTACAAGAGTAAAGCCTAGAGGAGTATCAGATTTAAGGGATTTTTTTGGTGAAGAGAAGATAAGTGTTGTAGGAGAAGAATTTTTTGATTTTATGGAGTATTGGCATAAGGAAGTGAAGCTTAAGTTGGTAATTAGAAGTACAAGGAGAATGTTGATAAGTCTAGAAGATATCATGTTTTTGAAGTTGGTGATGAGGTGATGGTTCATTTGAAGAAAGGAAGATTTCTTGTTGGAATATAAAATAAGCTAAAGATGAAGAATTTTGGACCTTGTAAGATCTTGAAGAAGTTTTATAGTTGAAATGCATATGAAGTTGAGTTACTTGATGACATGGATATATCTCCTATATTCAATGTTGTTGATCTATATGAGTATCATGAGTCAAATGATGAAGTTTTTGTACTTGATGATTATCCTAATAAGAAAATTGAAGAGATTGAATAGACATTGGATCAAAGAGTTGGTAAAAACACAAGGGGAAAAGACTACCATGAATATTTGGTAAAGTGGAAGAACAGACCAGTTGAAGATGCTACATGGATTTCTCAATCTAAGTTGGATTCAACTTAGGTTGTGACACTTACATGATTCAGGAGAATCATTTCTTTCTACCTTGGTTGTTTGATTTAGGAGCACCTAGGGTTGATGTGTTATCCTACCCATTTGTGTTCATTCTACTAGTTGTTGTCAAGTTATAGTCATTGTTGAGTTGCAACAATTGTCAAGTACCAATAATTTTGAAGTTTAAGCTAAGTTGAGGTTATCCCACATCATGTTAACACTCATATTAGTGTGCTACTCCATCTCACTCTACAGTGTGTGCTAAGCTCCATAGTGTGTGATGAGCTATTCTTCATGTGCTAAGAGATCCTTCATGTGCCAAGTTATCCCATTGATGATAAGTGTTAGCATTTTGGATGAGTTTTCTGCATTTTTGGTGTGAGCTGACTTGCAAGATTTATTTTTATCATGGCAATTATGATATGATCTTTTCTTGGGATGTGTCTAGACCATTGTTGGGTTGGCCAACCTATTATGTAATGATCTAGAATGTTCTATAAGTCATTTTGACAAGTATAAATAGAGTTTTTAGGCTTAGAGTTAGGTATTTTTTGGGAGAGATTAGAGGAAGTTTAGAAGAGAACTAGAAAGTGCAAATTTGTAGTTGGATCTTATATCTTGAATGTATTTGGTATATGGCCATAACCCAGAAGGCCTTACAACTAGGCATGTATGTTGATCATTTGTTGAATCAATAAAAGAATATTTCTCTCTCTCTCTCTCTCTCTCTCTCTCTCTCTCTCTCTCTCTCTCTCTCTCTCTCTCTCCCTCTCTCTCTCTCTCTCTCTCTCTCTCTCTCTCTCTCTCTCTCTCTGTGGTGTTGTTCTCTTTTTGTGTTTTCTTTTGTCGTGTTTACTCTATAAGGTTGGTTTGGATTATTGGGTGTGCCTTTGGCCCCAGTTGTTCTCCACCTCCTTGCATCAGCTTCTAACCCACAAAGATGCACTCATGAGCATTTTAATCTTTCACAACTGAAACCTTGAGTTAGACTTTACTCCTCGCAATGCCACGATCAACTTTGACCTTAACTGTCACTTTACTTCATGGTTTCATAACCTCAAGGTCTTAACTTCAATTGAACCTTGCGAAGGTGTGAGTTCAAATATTTCACTACATCTTAACTATACCTTCGAGTCAATTATAAACTCATTCAATGTCATGAGTGTTCAAAACTTAACTATTTGATTACCTTCACACACCATCACAACTTAAGACTTTATTGTATTTCAAACCTTTGTGACAATGTGATGTGCATTTATTCTAACCATTAGATGCCTTTCATAGTTTCATAGCTTTCAATTTATCTTCATAGCTCAACCATGAAATCATGTGAAATGGTCTTCTTCAATTATTTCTTGACCAATTATTGCTTTGAAACTTAAAACATCAGTCTCCATCCTACTTGAATGATGCTTCGACCAACTGCTAACTTGACTGTCTTCTTTATTGTTGATGCTTCACAACTTGAATCTTCAACTCAACATTTAACCTTGTAAAGGCATAATACAAGCTTTCATGGCCTCACTATCTTAACCTTAGGTTTCCTTTGACCAAGAGTGAGCATATGATAATCTTTCAAACCAACTACTTACCTTTATTTGCATCATCACAACTTACAATTTTCTAATCCTTCACTAACTTGTGATCATGTGCCTTCCACTATTTTTCCCCTTTGTAACATGAGCTGATATGTTAGCACTAACTACTCTAACATTGTGATAAATTTCTTAGAAACCATTTACACTCCTTCGCATCATCCAACACAATTAGTGATAAAAGGGGGGAAATGTTGTGATTAAAAGGTTGTTGCAACATCTTAACTTAAAAATATAAGTAGACATGAGCTATAATGAAACAATGGATTCAAAATTTAGGAATATAAAATGTATGAGAAAGAATTTTTCATATATCCCTTTTTAATCAATTGCAAGTCAATTTTGAATAAATTCCATCGAAACAAAAACAAAACAATTTTCCCTAGGGTTTTATGAGGGAAAAGAAAATATTGAGAAACCCTGAGCAAATGAAAATGAAATTCTACCTGATTTTCACAAGATTTCACAAAATTTTGGGTAGGTTAAAATTTAGGCCATGAAAGGTCATAATAAATCATTTGAAGCAATGAAATTGATCCTTGGACCTAAAATAACCAAGAATCCACCAGAATGCAAAATTGCAAAAACTTGAATAGAATGTGCCTAGAGAAGAATATGGAAAAACAACTAGCATCATTGGAAAGAGCTTGGAAAGAGCTTGGAAAGACATTTCTAATGATATAAAGAATTCCTAAATTGGAGATTAAATGCTCAAGAAATGTCTCCCAGACTGCAAAATTGTACCCCTAACTTTGATAGAAGAAAAAAAAATCAAAAAAGCATCAAAACTAAAAATGTTGCAACACTGTAACAGGTTCGGAACAAACTTTTTAGTGATATCTCATTTTTTTGGAAAATAGAGTCTATGTTCCTAAGATATCAACAAAAATGTAAAGGTAGGTCCAAACAAAGTCTGAATAGGTGATAGGATATACTGATGTAGTATTGATGTTAGCAAGTGATGAGCATACATTTCACTAGCAAATGGTTGTCAAGGCAAAAAAAAGCTAGAAAAAGACCCATACCAAAAAAACTAATCATCAAAAACATATGCTGAGCAAAGAGCCAATGTTGGGAAAAAAATTAGTGGCCAAGGAAATTTCACATGTTATCTATCAGCGAAAAATCATGTCCCAATAAAGCGCCATTACCACTGATCAAGCACATTTGAAAAACTTTGACAAGAGCATTCAGTGGCAAGGGTTAATGATCGGGCCAAGAAATATAGGCACATAGGATTTGAAGGCATTGATGTAGGCTCAAAAAGAATAAATTCAATATAAAAAACAAGTCTTAGCAAGCGTGGTTTTAAAATCACAAAGCCCAATAAAGGCACAAAAACTTTGAGAAAACACAAAAATCATGGGAGGCCAAAAGAAAATTGTAGATGTCACATGCCACATCATATGGTACTTTCCAAACAAATTCCAAAAAAGATGATGGAAGGGGAAATCTCTATGAGAAAGGATGAAACCATCCAACGTGATAGATGAGCACATGCATCAATATCCCCTTCCCAAAAATGTGCGATCTACAGGTAGAGACAGCCAAAAAACTAGAAAAAATTGCCACCTTGGCCAAGCAATCACAGTGGCCCAACAAACTGTATATGCAAAATGTGGGCCTCAGATGCTCACACACACTTCAACATGGTCTTTACCTGAGAGATCATCCTAGAAAGAACATTGAATTGTTCATCTGAGAAGTCCAACAGAGTGACCTATTGCCTTATAATCAGAAGGATTTTGCCCTTGCTCTCAAACTGAAAAGTAGGCAACCAAACCTTTTAGTACAAAGGATTTTGATGTAGCTAAATGATAATGCAATTATTCTAGATGAGAGATATGATTACTCTAATAACAAGAAAATAAATTTAAGCTAGATGAGTGCATATTTAATTCTAATATGACATTAAAGCTAAGCAATTTAAAAGCTATGACAAGATTGAGTAATTGAGTATGCAATTCAATAGTATTTTGATGCAATTCAAATTCCAACCTCTTAAATGAGGAATTAGAAGTCTCTTATATAGAATTCCCAAAATCAATCAACGGTTGAGATCAACCCAGATCAATGGTTAGGATTGAAGCTAAGATCTAGTCAAGATGGAAGATACCTAGTGTAGGTGAGGTTTATTAACTCAGATCTTGAGTGTAATGAACAATTAACTAAAATTCACCTGAGTATGAGAATAAGTAAATTAAGTCAATTCCAATTTGAGAGATAGATCACTTGGAATTGCCATTCTTGAACTGAAGAGATGAAATTGGAAGGTTATTTAATTTAATAAAAATGAGATATGGCCTCATAAATGCATATTTCAATTAATTGAATAATCACATTCAATAATTAAAATGAGAGCACTATTAAATTAAATACATTTAATTCCTTAGTACATTAGCCTTAGGAGATAATTTAATTTAATAAAAGTATAAACACTTCAAATTAAATTAAATCTGAATAATAGGTTTAATATAGCTAATTTGAGTCAATACTTTAGGAATAAAATAAATAGCATGATTAATGTAGATGAAGATTTTCTACATTTGACAATTAAGTCAAGTAGCAAGAATCAGAATGAGAATTACCTAGTGAAATAGGACTTTAGGGTTGATTAAAATAGACTAGAATTGGTTGTCATGGCAATGAGCCAATTTTGGGGTATTACATTTTGCCCCTCTGTGCATCATACTTTCAAAGAAAATCAAAAAGTATGATGCATAGATCAAGAAATGAGATTGGTTCCAAAATTGATGACACAGAGACCAATTGATAAGCTTTTAAAGGTTATCTATAGAACGGAGCTTAACCTTAGGGAATCTAGATAGAACACCTAGATACCAAGATTAACAAGCTTTTAAAGATTATCTCTAGAATGGAGCTTAATCTTAAGGAATCCAGATAGAACATCTAGATACCTAGAATGATAAGCTTTTAAAGATTGTCTCTAGAATGGATCTTAATCTTAAGGAATCTAGATAGAACACATAGATACCTAGAGTGATAAGCTTTTAAAGATCATCTCTAGAATAGAGCTTAATATTAAGGGATCTAGATAGAACATCTAGATACCTAGATTGATAAGCTTTTAAAGATTATCTCCAGAATAGAGCTTAATCTTAAGGGATCTAGATAGAACACCTAGATACCTAGATTGATAAGCTTTTAAAGATTATCTCCAAAATGGAGCTTAATCTTAAGGGATCCATATAGAACACCTAGATACCTAGATTGATAAGCTTTTAAATATTATCTCAAGAATGGAGCTTAATCTTAAGGAATCCAGATAAAACACCTAGATACAAAGATTAACAAGATTAACAAGATTTTCTCCAAAATGAAGCTTAATCTTAAGGAATCCAAATAGAACACCTAGATACCTAGACATAAAAGATAACAAGATCCAATCATGAGCCATAGAATTATCCCTTGAATGAGGCTTGATCCTCAGGAGTTGGGGTTTAGATATCCCAATACCTATCCATCAAACTTTGATAAAGACTGTTATAAGATTGATCAGATGATTGAAAGATGAGATAGATGAAAAATATGCCAAATAAAGGGGAACAAGATGCCCCAAGTGATGGCATGCCTTGAGTGATGAGGTTATAAGATTGAGATTGAGTTGAAAGTCAAATTTAATGATGCAATCATCCTACCCCCTCAGGAGTGAAATTGAAAGATGACACAACAAAAATATGATGTAGAGAAATATATCAAGAGTTATAGAAGAAAATGAATATTCAAAAGAATATATAAGAGATCAAAATGATCAAAATAAAAGTTGGAGTAAATTTGGAGTGATTTCAAGGTCTAAAAGGCCAAGTTTGACCAAGAGTTGACCAACATTGACTTGAGTTGACTTTTTCTAGAATTTTTAGTAAATTTGAAGAAATTTTGATTTGAAAAGATTCCAAGATTCACAAAGTATCAAGAAAATTGGAGTGCACAAACATTTGATTGCATCGGTCCCAAAATTTTAAAATGCATTTTTGAGCTATTTAAGTGTGTCAGATTTTGAATTTGATCCTGAAAATGGATTCAAAACAGTCAAATTAGCCTAGGGTGATTTTTACACCAATTAGAGCACTTTGAAAAATTAGGTCAAAACCTATATAAGGGCACACAATGTCATTTTCAAATCATTTGCACTTTTGTCTTTAGTGAAGAAGAGAGCTTTCAAGCAAAGATGGTGGTCCCCATGTCTTCTAATCGATTCAAGCACTCCCAATGACATAGCTAGCCCGTGGGCTATGGGCCTCTAGTGAGTAGTCAATAATCTTGCTCTGCATTTAATTTTCACACATTTTGAGGCATTTTTGGCATATTTTTATGTTCTTTTTGTGAATTTTCATGTCAGTTCTCAAATGGGGTTTTCATTCCTTCCATAGGCCCAATCTCTTCTCACATGAAGATTTATGATCCTTGTGTTTCTTCGCACAGAGTGGTGAGGTTTCCTGTATGGGAGATACCCATGTGTCGCACAACAAACCCCTCTTTTTAGGTACTTTTTACTTAATGCTTAATCGATCCTCGTGCAAGAAAGTGAATCCTTGTGTAGAGATGTGCAATCTTGCATGAGGACATGTAATGTCATGTGAGAAATTGGTGTTATTTAAAAGTTTCAAAGTTGAAATTTGATGTTTCATTACATTTTTTTGCATTTTGGTCATTTTTTGAGCGAAGACTGATCGTTTGCCTATTGTATTTGTTCATGTGTGTAGGTTACATTTGCTGATATTGGATTTCAGTCCCATTACCCACCATATGGAGCTTTGTTGCAGAGCCTCGATGAGGTTGATATGGCACACATAGACAAATTAGGGTTGTCATATCTATGCCAAATTTCACCAGTGTTGGTGAATCATAGCTTGTTGACAGCATTAGTGTAGCATTTTCATTTGGAGATGAACTCATTCCACTTATCCTAGGGAGAGATGATAGTTATGCCCAAGGATATATACAGGATCCTTCACATACCTTTCCATGGGCCAAGGGTAGTCTATGACATAGTTCCTTGGATTGGTATAGAGGTACTCCAAGCCATTTTTCAGTAGGATTTGATTATGGGTAGATCCATGTCATGGGATGAGCTTGTACATAGATATGGACAAACTCATAGACTAGTGTTAGTTTTAGTGATATTCATCAGCTACTTCTTGATGCTTGACAAAGGCTAGTACAGATTGGAGTGTGGTTGGGGCAAGATGCTCCAAAGGATGTTAAATACCCCAAAGAGATATAGATGGGGACAGTGCATGCTCGCACATATGTACCATGAGATGCACGAGATAGTATATTATGCATGAGGACATGTAATGTCATGGGAGAAACTAGTTTTATTTGTAAGTTTAGGAGTTTAAAATTGATATTTTGTTGCATTTTTTTGCATTTTATTCATGTTTTGAGTGAAGACTAATTGTTTTCCTATTGTATTTGTTGGTGTGTCTACGTTACCGTTAATGATATTGGATTTCAATCCCATTACTTGCCATATAGAGCTTTGTTGCAAAGCCTCGATGAGGCTGATATGGCACACATAAGCAGATTGGGGTTATCGTATCTATGCTAGATTTTATCAGTGTTGGTGAATCATGGACTATTGATAGCATTAGTGGAGCATTTCCATTCAGAGATGAACAAATTCCACTTACCCCAAGAAGAGATGATAGTTACGCCTGAGGATATATATGGGATCCTTCACATACCTTTCCATGGGCCGAGGGTAGTCTATGACATAGTTCCCCAAATTGGCACAGAGGCACTCTAAGCTATTTTTCAGCAAGATTTGATTATAGGCAGAGCCATCTCATGGGATGAGCTTGTGCATAGATATGGGCAAAATCATAGAATAGTGTTAGTTTTGGTGATATTCATCAGCTACTTCTTGATGCCTAATAGAGGCTAGTATGGATTGGAGTGCGACTAGGTCAAGATGCTCCACAAGATGTTAGATACCCCGAAGAGATAGGAGTGGGGATAGTGCATGCTTGCACATATATACCATGAGATGCATGAGATAGTGTATCATAAGCTGAGGAGTATGATACACTATCTCATACATCTCATGGTACATATGTGTGAGCATGCACTATCCCCAACTGTATCTCTCTAGGGTATCTAACATCCTCTGGAGCATCTTGCTCCAGCTGCACTCCAATCTGTACTGGCCTCTATCAGGCATCAAGAAGTAGCTGATGAATATAACCAAAAATGATGCTAGTCTATGAGTCTACCCATATCTATGCACAAGCTCATCCCATGAGATGGCTCTACACATAATAAAATCCTATTGAAAAATGGCTCGAATTGCTTCTGTACCAATCTGGGGAACTATGTCATAGACTACCCTTGGCCCATGGAAAGGTATGCGCAGGATCCTATATACATCCTCAGCTATAACTATCATCTCTCCCTAGGGTAAGTGGAATGTGTTTATCTCTTAAAGGAAATTATCCACTAATGCTGTCAACTAGTCATGATTCACCAACACTAGTGAAATTCAAAATAGATACGACAATCCCAATCTATCTATGTGTGCCATATCAACCTCATCGAGGCTCCGCAAAAAAGCTCCATATGGCAGGTAATGGGACCAAAATCCAATATCATCAAAAGTAACCTACACACACAAACAAATACAATAGGAAAATGATCAATCTTTACTCAAAAAATGAATAAAAAGCAAACAAATGCAACAAAATATCAAATTTCAACTCCTAAACTTGCAAATAACACCAATTTCTCACACAACATTACATGTCCTTCTGCAAGATTGACAGAGGCCAGTATGGATTGGAATGCAGTTGGGGTAAGATGCTCTAGAGGATGTTAAATACCCCAAAGAGATACAAGTGGGGATAGTGCATGATCACACATATGTACCATGAGATGCAAAAGATAGTGTATCATGAGCAGAGAACCATGACTGTCATGGTTTATGTTCTTTAGATTTGGGCATAGGAGCATCTACCAATTACACATCTCATTTTTGAGGATGAGAGGCAATCTATAATGCATTATGTTTGTAGGTACAGAGGCCAGCTTACCCAAATAGCTCTAGGGAAGACTGAGTAGTGGAGGGCACATCTTGATGACCTATTATCTATGGTATGGTGGCCTTAGAGAGAGATTGAGGATGGCAATGATGTAGCCTAGGAGTTGAGCCATATGTTTATATCATGGCTAGTAATAGGTTGATCTACATAGATAGTGGAGCAATTCCCACCGACTCATGCATGGAACCAATATCAGAGGCCACAAGATATATCATAGGAGTACTACTCCTATGCACATTTGGCATGAGATGTGGAGCACAAATGGGTATAGAGATTGGATCCTGGGAGATCCATGATAGATGTCATCAACTTTGTTCTAACATAGTGAGACTACTTGCTAGTAGTGGTAGATGCAGGGATGATTCCAACCTTCCAAGTGTATTTTGTTAGCCATCCCTTCCCACACTTCATAGATCCAGTGGGGATGGTAGCACCAAGATAGCCAGTGTAGGCACCATAGGCTCCATAGTAGTAGGCACCATAGAAGGTACCACAACATGTGAGGCATAGGATTCATTAAGTATAGATCCCACCTCAGTAGATAGGGGTAGATCAAAGTTTGAGAGGCAGAAAGACCACTAAGAGGTGATGACAGAGACCTTGCACACAGGAGCAACCGCCAGCTGAGTAGAGTGATGAGGATATGCTGGATTAGCCTACTATGGGAGCTGACCTCTTGGCACAAACACAAGATTCTTTGAGGAGAGCTAGAGAAAAGATTTGGATTACATAGTGGTAGCTAGGGGATTTATAGATACAAGTGGTTGTGCAAGACACATAGATAGTAGAGCAAGATTGAGAGATTTGTGACTTGCAAGGTCAGCTAGAGCTAGTGACCTAGAGAGCGGAGTAAAGACCTGAACAATAGTAGGACAACATCTAGCTATAATTGGTGAGAGCTTCATATTACTTCGTAGCTTATGTGATAGTTTTTCTAGATGAGGTAGAGTAGGTGCCTCAATTTTTGTAGTATACATGAGATTCAAGAGGTGCACGGCCATTGATTAGACCAGATCCACCTCCTCGTCCTCTACCATTGGGAGGTGAGGGAGCTGAAGAGAGTTAGATTGATATTTCTCTAATTTTTGACCTGATTTTGTATCCATTAGTGTGCCAGCACCATTTTGTACCATTTTTTATCAACAATGCTAGAGTAGCATCTACTTTTTGTACTTATGTTTTTTTTGATATATATATATATATATATATATATATATATATATATATATATATATATATATATATATATGTATGTATATATATATATATATATGTATGTATATATATATATATATATGTATGTATATATATATATATATATATGTATGTATATATGTATATATATATATGTATGTATATATGTATATATATATATGTATGTATATATGTATATATACATATATATACATACATATATATATATATGTATATATATATATACACATATATATATATATGTGTATATATATATATGTATGTATATATATATATGTATATATACATCTATATATATATATATATATATATATATATGAGATTTTGAGTCGAGTACTATGTGCATGTGTCATTGTCTATCTTTGTTACTTGTTGTACATGAGACGATTTATGCTATGATTATGAAATGTAGATATGATGTATGAATGCAAATTTTATTTGATGTATGGATGTAGTGGAAATGAGATGAAATGATGAGATTATGTATGAAATGCAAATTGTGAATGAACTAACATCTCATGTAGTGTTATGTGTTTTTTTTTTATAGTGATAGGTATACCTTGAGGAGCTAGAGGATGAACCAAAGAACTGAACACTTGTGTAGTTTTGAGGAAGCATGATACATTGAGGAAGCCAACAATCCTTCATGACAGAGGATGTAAATGAATTAATCATTGAACCATGCACTTATACAATGCAAGTCTATACTAGATGCAAACCCTAGGCTAAGTGCGACCTTGGGTCTAGTTACCAAACTTTGACAATTATCATCATTGAGCCTTTAGAGAAATCCCACATGTCATACAATTCCCACTAATATAGTAATCATAGAAATATGAATATGACACATGTTCTAGTTTTGTTAGGATTAAATGTAATCATTCAAGGCACAAGAAGCAAGAATGACTAGAGCATTTGTCCCTTTTAATATAGCAAGTGAACATAAGCATCAAAGCATAAATGCTAGGATAACCAAAAAATTTCTTATGTTTAGACATGCCAAACACATGGGAGATCCTTCTTATGCTAAGTAATCAATAAGTATTCTATCCACAATGACCCTTGCATTCATAACCTAAGATAGAAGTGTGCTAGATATACTCACAGTGACCCATACGTTCACTTAGTAGGATGAGTATCAGTATTTACTATAGCATGAAGAGCTCACTCCAACAAGCAAGGAGAAGAACCAACCTCAATGATTTATCTATATAAAAGGATTCGAGGTACACACGGCCATCCAATACAAGATGGAGGCTCTTATAGTGGACACCCCTCTTATATGGATGCTTCAGATTATTTGGAACTAAACCACAAATAGAAAGAAAAAAAAGATCATGTCTCCAGTCCTTGCTTCTCTATTCAAAAAGGACATCATTGGGTTTCTTAAAGAGACATGATAAAGAAAAAATGAAATAAACAAAGAAAAGCTTAGCATATCCTAAAAAAAATCTTCATTTTTGAATTTATTATTTTTGTGCTATAGGATTGATGTCAAGTGTCAATGTACAGAACATGGATGAAAGAAATCTCTTTAGTAGGGTGACAATAGTAGATGGACTTAGTTAGAATAACTAGTGATTGAAGTCAAAGAGGAATCTTTGATAAGAAGAACCTTGGGGGGACTAAGTGATAGTAGGTAGACGTAGCTAGAACAACTGATGACTATCCCAAAAGAGATTCTAGAAGGGGAGACTCAAAAAAGTGACACAAATCATAGTAGGTAGACACAATTAGAATAATTGGTGACTATTAGGAGAGAGATTCTAGAAGGGGAACCTCAAAAAAGTGACACAAATGATAGTAGGTGGACATAGTTAGAACAACTGGTGACTATCACGAGAGAGATCTTCCAGTGGAGGAATTTGAAAGAGTGACATGAGTGATAGTAGGTAGATGCAGTGAGGACCACTGGTGATTTTTGCAAGAGAGATCTTCCATGAGAGGAATCTTAATGAGTGACATGAGTGATAGTAGGAAAACATAGTGAGGACCACTGGTGACTGTCGCGAGAGAGATCTTCCATGAGAAGAATCTAAAAGAGTGACACAAGTGATAGTAGGCAGACATAGTGAGGACCATTGGTGATTGTCATAAGAGAGATCTTCCATGAGAGGAATCTCAAAGAGTGACATGAACAATAGTAGGTAGATGTAATGAGGACCATTGGTGACTATCATGAGAGAGATCTTCCATGAGAGGAATCTCTAAGAGTGACACAAGTGACAGTAGGCAGATGCAGTGAGGACCACTAGTGACTATTGCGAGAGAGATCTTCCATGAGAGAAATCTCAAAGAGTGACATGAGAAATAGTAGGCAGATGACCACTGGTGACTATCATGAAGGAGATGCCTATGAAACTTTAGGATGTTGCCCTTGAGTTATGACAAGATTTAATCCATGGATACATGAGTGAAAGCAAGAAAAAAAAAGTAGGAAATGAAAGCAAGAAAGCAAATGTACAGGAAGCTAGAAGATGTGTTGCAAGATATAGCATTGAGAACAAGAGGCACTTGTTTACCAGGTTTTCACCTTCTTAGTAGTGTTTTTTTTTTTGCTACCATGATGCTTCTTTGCCAGGTTTTCATCAATGGCACTTTTTTTGTTTTTCAAATTTTATTTTTTTGTATTTTTCTCCTTTTTCTCTTTTTTTGTATTTTTGATTTTTTAATTTTTTTGGTATTACCAAGGTTCCTATTGCTAGGTTTTCACTAGGGTAATGATTTCTTTTAGGAATTTTTGCAATTTTTAGATTTTTTTTAGGACATTTAAGTATATATAGAGAGCTTCTAAGATTAGATCAACTATAGAACTGCTTTAGGTGGAGAGTGTTGATGGGTTCCTTGAGCACCTCTCCCTTGGCCATAGAAAGCTAGTAAGCACCAGATCCAAACACTACAGTGACTATGTAAGGACCCAACCAATTTGGTTCAAACTTCCCTTTTTGGACCCATTGTTGCTGATTCTTAGGGTTTCTCTCATAACAAGATCACCCAGATGGAAGTCATGTGACTTAACTTTCTTGTCATAACTTCTAGACATATGTTGTTGATAGGCTTGAAAATGATCACACACCACTTGTTGATGCTCATCTAACAATACTAGCTCTTGAAACTAAGATATTCTATAGTCATCATCAGTGATGAGGCCCTTCATAGAGATTCTCAGAGTAGGAATCTCAACCTCAACAGGAAGCACACTATCTACTCCATAGACCAAAGCAAAGGGCATTGTACCTATTGGAGTTTTGATATTTGTTCAATATGCCCATAATGCCAGATTAATTTAAAGGTGTCAGTCCCTTCCAGACTTGATAACTATATGATGCAAGATCTTGATAATTTTCTTATTAGATTCCTCTACTTGACCATTACCCTAGGGGTAATAGATATAAGACCAATGTTGTGTGATTCTAAATTTTTTGCATAGCTCCTTAAGATCTTTGTTCTTGAACTATCCTCCATTGTCAATAATAATGGAGGAAGGTACACCATACCTGCATATGATGTAATTCATGATAAACAAAGCTATATTTTATTCATTTTCTATTGAGAGAGGGACTGCCTCTAACCACTTAGTGAAGTAGTCTATAGCTATAATAATGAAATTATGTCCATTAGAAGAAGACGGGTGAATCTAACCCACAATATCAAAGGCCCATTGTTGGAATGGCCATAGTGTGATAGATGGAATTAGCTCCTTGGCTAAAGCATGAATCAAATTCCCATGGAGTTGGCATTGTTTGTAGGACTTGGCATATTTGATTGCCTCTTACTCCATATTTGGCCAATAGTAACCAGCTATAATAAGCTTACGAGCTAGTGTCAAGCTATTCAAGTGAGATCTGCAAATGCCCTTGTGGATGTTGATTAAAGCATGTTTGGACTTGTAAGATTCTAGAAACCTAAGGAGTGTTCCATTGAGACCTCTCCTAAACAAGTCATCAGCAATAATGACATATCATGAAGCATTATGGATAAGGTGACATTTTTCATTTTGGGTTAGACCATCCAGAATGGTTTGGTCATGCAGATAGGAGTATATACGGTGGTAGCGGGATGAATCATGTCCTACAATAGAATAGATCATCCAAGATTTGGAGGTATCATAGCTAGGGTAGAGTAACATTTCCACTAGGAACTCATGTCAAAGATCATTTTCTAGCATTTTTAATAAGGAAGCTAGAGTAGCCATGACACCAGTTGCTTTGTTGTATGCTTGAGGAATTTGTTGGAAAGTGATATGAGAAAAGTATTTCTTCATGTCATCAACTGTGTGTTTGTAAGGGGTCAATTTCTCATCCTTTGTCTGATATACATCATTGACAAAGGAGATAGGAGTATATATCGTGGTAGCAAGATGAATCATCTCCTAAAATAGAATAGACCATCCGAGATTTGGAGGTATCATAGCCAGGGTAGAGTAACATTTCCACTAGGAACTCATTTCAAAGATTATTTTCTAGCATTTGTAATAAGGAAGCTAGAGTAGCCATGGCATCAGTCGCTTTGTTGTATGCTCGAGGAATTTGTTGGAAAGTGATATGAGCAAAGTATTTCTTCATGTCATCAACTGTGTGTTAGTAAGGGGTCAATTTCTCATCCTTTATCTGATATACATAATTGACCTAGTTGATTATGAGCTAAGAGTCCTCAAATATGTTCAATTGATCTACTCTCCATTTAGCTACAATCTTCATGCCATTAATCAAAGCTTCATATTCTACAATGTTGTTGGTACAATGGAATAGAATCTTGTACACCATAGGCAATAAATACCTCTATGGTGTTATGAAGAGTAACCTATCATTGGATTCCTATTGTGTAAAGGAACCATTAAAGAACATCACCCAAGTTTGGTGTGTGAGTGTGAGAATTGACTCATCATGAAAATCAATGTTTAGTGGGAGAAGACTTTGCATTAGTGTATTTGCTAGTTAATTAGCAATCACTTGTCCCTTGATAGCCTTTTTTTCAACATAATGGATGTCAAACTAGCTTAGTATCATGACCCACTTAGCCAACCTCCCTATTAGAGCTTCTTTACTAAGTAAGTACTTCAACAAAAATTTTTTAGCAACTAGTCATGTAGTATGAGTAAGCATGTAGTGTCTCAACTTTTGGGAAGCAAAGATAACTACCAAGTAGGCTTTCTCAATGATACTGTAATTCTTCTCATAGGAGATCAGCGTGTGATGTAGATAGTAAATAGCTCTTTCCTTGTTATCATTGTCCTCTTGAGCTAGTAAGATACCTAAAGATGTCTCCATTGCTAAGATGTACAAAATCAGAGGCTTCTCATAGATAGGAAGCATCAAGATCGATGGATTAGCCAAGTATTGTTTTATCTGTGTAAGATTCTGATTGCAATCTTGGATCCAGTTATATTTCACACCCTTATGTAGAGTTTTGGTAAAAGGTTGTGAACAATTTGCTAGCTGTAAAATAAATCTATGAATGGATTGGAGTCTTCCTTGTAAGCCTCTCATCTGACTAATATTACAGGGTGGGGGCATATTCATGACTGCTTGAACTTTCTCTAGATCAACCTCAATTCTTTTTGTAGACACAATGTATACTAGTAGTTTCTTGGTGTCACACCAAATGTGCATTTCTTGGGATTAAGTCCTAGACTAAATTTTCCCATGTGGTCTAGGATAGGTCCCAAATCTTGAAGGTGAGTTGCATTTTGTGATCTTAACCAAGGTATCATCCACATCGTCCTCCATGGTCTTATGCATCATATTGTGGAAAATTGTAGTGACTACCCTCTAATATGTAGCACCAGCATTTTTCAATCCAAATGGCATCACATTCCAATAGAAAGTTCCCCATACACAAGTAAAAGTAGTCTTTTCCTAATCTTCTGGTGCAATTTTGATCTAATTATAACCAAAAAATCCATCCATGAGTGAATACATCTCATATCCTACCATCATGTCCACTATCATATCAATGTTAGGGAGTGGAAAATCATCCTTAGGACATGCTAAGTTTAGATCTTGGAAGTCTATACAAACTTTGATAGATTTTTCATGTTTGGAGACTAGAACAATGTTAGATATCCATTCAGTGTAATCAATAGCATGAATAAAAATAGCTTTTCAAAGCTTCTCAAATTTAGCTTTGATAAGTAAGGCAACATGAGGATGCATTTTCCTAATTTTCTATTTGACTGGTTTAACACCTAGTGTAATGGACAAGTGATGCATAATGAGATCAGGATCTAATCTTGGCATGTCTAAGTATGTCCATGCAAAGTTTATCTTTTTCACTAGAAAGAAAGCAATGAATTCCTCTTTTTCCTCTTGAGATAGTGATTGTGCAAGATGTATCATTTGAGGCTATTCCTCTATTCCCAAGTTGATTGATTGTGTTGGCTCTATTAACACTATTGATCTTTCTTGGAAGTGACTAGGAAGTGCATCAAATATCTCATCCATGGGTGCCTCAGAGAGGTTTTCACCCTTGGATACATCTTTTATTTTTACTTTTTTAGGCTCTAACATTGCCACAATGTGGTTTTCACCATCAATCCTACTTTTTTTCTTTTTGATTATATGATTGAGATATTTGATGTCAGCTTCAGGAGCATTCAAGTAGCAAGCAAGAGCATAATCATTCTAGAATGTGAGGACTTCACTAGATGCATTGAAATTCCATTCTATAAGCTTGAGATAGGTGAGTGAAAGAGAAATGGCGGGTTTGATTTCATTCACGATATAATCATTAAATGCTTGGACAAGAAACTCGAGACCTAGAGCAGCTTCATCCACAAGTGTGTTTGAATGCCTCTGAGTACTAATGTCATTAATTGAAGACTCGAGGAAACTAGTTGGATACGACTCATCTAACATAACCCTAGATGATTCACCTACTTTGAGTGTTGGGCCCATTTGTCGTTGCACCAAAAGCCATGACTGTTAGTGAACATGGAACACCACATAATTAACCACCTATGGGCAAGGGAGCGCGTCGCATCACCCAATAATCTCCCCCTCGATGCGCATACCAAGTGCTTACGTGGGTCGGGAAGGCACCGGGGAGATTTGAACCCATAACCAGGCCAAAACTAGGCTCTGATACCAATTGTTGAGCCCATTTGCCGTTGCACCAAAAGCCATGACTGTTAGTGAACATGGAACACCACATAATTAACCACTTGTGGGCAAGGGAGCGTGTCGCATCACCCAACATTGAGGAGGTTTTCATAGACATGAACTTGATCTATGGATTTGTCTGTAATTTCTTTAGAGAGAGATTCAAATTCATACTCTTGAGAATATGTACTACATGGAGACAAACTATAGAATTCCCCAACAGTGATGGGAAAAAACTCTCCTTCATAATTTGGATTTTTTCAAAGATACTCAATGTGTAAAGCATGACTAGACTCTTCCTATTCTAACTAAGCATGATGTGAATTAGTAGTATCATCAAAAGAATCACTATCACCAACCATAGTGCTAACATGCGGTACAAAGTCATCTAGTTCTATAAATAATTTAGCTAGATCATCAAGAATTAGGTAAGGATAAGGATCCTCATCATCGACATTATCTTCATGGTCATTAGACTCAACTTTTGACTCATGTTCAGATGAACTCTCAAGTTCTGGTATGAAATTGTTAATCCCTAGATGGAAGGGAATCTTCTTGAAGCCTAGACTAGATGTGTCTCTATTCCTTTGAGCTATTGCTTTAATAGGATCAATTAGACCATTTTTGTTGCATCCAATAGGACCAATTCCCTTATAGCCAAAGCATTTCATGAGTCGAAGACCAAGACCATACTTCTTAGGAGTGATCTCATGAGCCTATTTTGTGAGGTCAACTAGAGTTTCCTCTTTATAGAGCCACGCAACAATGGCTTTTTTTTCACTTTCATCCTCTAGGGGGACTATAGCCTTGACAAAAGTGCCATTATACTTGGTTTGAGGTGTCAACACAAATGGCCTCTTCACTTCAAATGGTCTCCCATAATGATGGGGAGACTCAAGAAGAGATTTCAATGACATCACTAGTTCTATGTGATATTCACCCATTCCAGTTCCTTTCAGCTAGAGTGACTACTCAATTTTCTTTAGCTTTTTATCATGATAATTAGTATATTCTCTATTAGCATGTATGAATTTTTTAGTAGCTTTCAGCATAGTGCAAGTATAGCTAGTACTTGTAGGGATAGTGACTTTAGAGCCATGAAATGGAAATTTTATGCATTGATGATATGTGGATGGCACAGCATGCATCTCATGTATCCATGGTCTTCCTACAAAAATATTGTAAGCCAAGGGAATGTCAAGGACTTGACAAGTGACATCCCTTTCTACAAGACCAACGTGGAGAGGCAATACCACAAGACCTAGAGACTTTTGCTCAACTTCATCATAAGATTTGATAGTGATCTTGTTATGAGGATTGATGGACTCCTCAAAATAGTCCAATTTCCTAAGTAGAGCAACAGAGACAATGTTCAAACTAGATCCATTATCTATGAACACACAATGGACACATTTTTGATGTGTCATGACCTCAATCTATAGAGGTTGATTGTGCAAGTGACTCAGTGAATTATCATCCTCCTTAGAAAAAGACATATAGTAAGGTGAAGTTAGATGACCTACCATAGATTAGAACTGCTCAAGATCAAGATCTTGAGAAATGTTTTCCTTAGCGAGGGCTTTATCAAGAATCTACCTATGAGCAAGCAAGATTTTGAGCAACTCAAAGATCATGATTTGAGCATTAGTTCATTGTAACTAATCAGGAATACTATAGCTAGTAGCTGCAAAATTTGTCACAAGTTTCGCACCTTTTCCAGATAGTCCAGCAAGAGGTTTGTCTTTGTGTTGTTCTAACTCAGGTGTAGAAGGCACATGGCCTTTGAGAATCAACTTAGCATGAGAATGTGTAACAACGTTAGTACAAGATTGTGATGGTTTGTAGTCAGATGTGTCAAAAAGCAAGGCCCCTTAAGACAAATGGTGTCTTATGTTTAGTGTTATCTTGTTTGCCCTTGATGGTAATAATATCATAGTACTCAAAATCTAGAGGTCCAAACATTGTTAATCATATTTTCATCATTAGAGTACATGTAGTTAACCTTGTTATTAAGTTTTAGCTTTAAGCTCTCTCCTTTTTCATAAGGTGGGAATGGCTCCTTGAAAGCCTTCTGATCTAAGTTCTTATTATGTCCATCCACAACAATGTCACCATTGTCAATTAAGTCTTGGACTTTTTGACATAGGTTAATACAATTGCTAGTTTTATGACCTTTATTTTGATGGTATTCATAGAACCCAATTTCATTCCACCATGATGGTCACGGTTGTAGATCGTAAGGATGAGAGTTATCCAGTGAAGAGATGAGTTTTTTTTGCAACAAGTTCTCATAGACTACATCCAAGGGTTCACCCAGAGGTGTGTATTCTCATTTTGGACGTGAGACCCATGATGAGTTCCTTGATTTTTTTTCAAACATTTTGTTGTCAGGGGGAGATTTCTCAGCATTCTTGGATGCTTTGAGGTTGTCTATAAGATTGAATGTTACTTAGCAGGTTTAGGAGTAATGTTATTAATGACTCCATAATTTCTCAATTTTTGTTCACATACTTGGATTTGTCCTTGGTAGAGATGGATCCTTGTTTTATGTCTTTTTGGAGAGTGAGTTCACCCTTTTTTGACCATGAATTCCTCTATGCAGATAACTTCTGTGACCATATCTTCAAAGGTGTGTGGACCTTGAAGTTGGACTTTATACCCAAATCAGGTATAAGATTATCAGTGAACATGTCAAGCTTTTCCACTTTAAGAATTTTGTGTGAGTATTTAGTGTAAAGTTGTCTCCATCTCTGAAGGAATGTGAGGAATAGTTCCCCAACTCTTTGTTTAAGGTTACCCAAGTCTTGAATGTTAATTGGGTGTTGAATGTTGTGAGAGTATTGTTGGACAAACAAGTTGGCAATCTCATCAAACATTTTGATACCAATAGGCAAATGTGAAAACCACTCCATAGCCTAACCACCTAGACTTCTTGGAAATGGACACATGAGATATGTCTGATTATGCATAAATTCCATAGACAAGGCACCAAATTCCTACAAATGATCTTGGGGATGAGTAGTTCCAAAGTATTTATCCTACTTATGTAACTCAAATCCTCTTGGAAAAGGAGGCATGTCAATACTCTTGTCAAATGGGAATGGACAAAGAGCATCTACGGTGTATGCTTTTGTAGGTTTGTCTTTATCACACATCATTTGAGCTAGTTGGTCTTGCATGATTGTTAGTTATTTTTGGAGTTTGGAAGTTTTAGTTTCTTCTTCAGGCATGATGATAGCTTCAATATTAAAGTGATGAGGTAGCTTAGCCCCCTCTTGGGAAAGTTTGAGAAAATATTTCTCTTTCTCTTTGTTAAGTAGGATTTCCATGAATTTTTGAAAGTTCTTGTCCTTATGAAATGTTTTGATGTGTTTAGAGAGTATTTCCACCTCTTCCTTATGTTTGTAAGTGGATGGGTCATTCTATTTGTCATTCGTAGGTTGTTCTTGGTCTCTACTATGTTCACCATATTCAGATTTTCGATCAAACATTATAGGAATGTGAATGGTTTTAGTACATTTTGATTGGAAAGGTCCTCTGAATAAGAATTCAACTATATTGTTTGGAGATGTAGGACCTTTGATAGTTTTAGGATTCTCTTGATACAAGAGGTTCCTAGTTTGGTGTAAATTTATAGAGAACGTTCTCTAAACATGAGATGATCTGACAAGTGAAGGAGATCTTGAAGATTACTCACTAGATGAACTAGACATGGACTATGTATAAATTGGAATGTGACCTTAGCCATGATTATGACCCCTAGCTCTACCTTGTCTAATTCTAATGGGATAAAACACATTTCCACTTCTTGTTGCCATAGTCATAGACAAGGACAAGAGGCAAAAACCTAGACAAGGACCACACTAGAACATAGTCTCAAAAAAAAAGCAAGATAAGAGTATTGTATACTAAGGTACGAGTAGTCTAAGTAAGGACTAGAACAACCAAAGATTATGACTATCATGGTACAGAGTATAACAAGCACTAAAGGACAAGAACAATATATCTGAGAAACAAGACTAGTTTAAGTGTGGGTCACAACTCATTAGCTAAGTAGGTGTCATTGTTTGAGATTGTTTGTAAACAGAAAAGAGGTAAACTATTGTAGGAAACAGAGCAGACTTAGAGTGCAAATACTTCTGACAAAAAATTTTGATAGTTTTAAGACAAGATGCTACATGAAGATTCTTAGAGAATCACACAAGAAAGTGTAAAGAAGCTAGGCAAAGATTTAAAATAGCAATTTAGGACTAGATTCTTTGTGCGAAGACTTGTATAGGGCTATGCGAGGAATTGTGAAACTGATAAGATAATTGGATTCTGACAACAAAGGACAAGCTTACAAAAAATCATGTAGAGATTTTCAAAGGAACACATGAAGACTCTGATAGAGGCACACAAAGAAGTGCAGAACAAAAAGGTACTCACACAAAATTTTGGAAAACCAGGTACGAAAATAGAGACTAGACTATCAACAAAAATTGGATTTTGAAGAGACTTTGAAGGTTTCAGGCTATTTTGGACAAATTGTTGGTTGTTTTGATAGATTTTAGATAGATATCAAGGTTGGTTTTGAAGTTGTTAAAAAACACTTGGTTTCAATCAAGAAAAGTCATTTTTAGAAAAAAAAAATGGGAATCAAGCAGTAGTCAAAAATAATCCAACCGAGGACAAAGAAATTCAGAGGGATGGAGAAGTCTTGACTTTCAATTTTTTTTAGATAGGTTTGGACATGTTTAAGACTCAATAACAAACATGCTTTATCCCTAAAAAAAAAAAATGGTAGAGAAGGCAAAACCTTTGTTCCAAAACTTAGGCACATGTGTGCACCTCACACAATCGTGTCACCCCCTAGAGGGTGCCCATGTTTTTGGTGTATTCAAAGGGCTCAATAATATATATGCTAAATGAACACTCTTGTGGTAGGGTTCAAGTGTGTATACCACCTTCCAACACCAAGTAGCATGCCTATAGTGAGTTCTACAGGAGAGATTCATACCCCTCCTTGCACAAAGATTATGCCCCCTTTCAAAGGTGAATTGGGTAGCAACTAACTAAAAGGTTTTTACTTGGCTTCCATTCACATTAACCCCTGGTGGCTTTGCAAGTGAAGTTGAGGCTAGTAACCAACACCAAAATCTGTAAGTGCACATACTTGACTAGTAATACTAGGATCGATGCTAGCCAGTGCAGGATATAAAGCCTCTTCATGATATGCGATATCAGAATGAAGAAGAGGAAATTAACATGGCTTTGGAGTCTTTCACTCTAGAAAGCTTCTTTATTATAGTGAGTTGGAATCTTCAACAAAAGGAGTGTTCTCACTTGGGTCATTCTCAGAGGTTGGATCACTCTGAGAAGCCCTCTAAGGGTTGACTTGGACTAGTGGTTCAGATATAAGGGTCCAAGTTTTTTATTTCCCTCAAGGGGAAAGAGCATACTCCTCTAGCTCATCACCTTTCCCAAACATGCAAAACACATTAATCATTGAGTTATCTTAATCAATCTAGACCTATCGCTTTCTCAAGATTCTAATTCCCTAAAAATAAATCCTCATCCCTTTATAGAAGAGGACTCACACTAGAGAACCACTAACTTGCTTGCCTCCCTTGGATACCATCTTTTAAAGCCTTCTAGGTTTCTAATTTACCCTTGGTCATGACCTTCAAGTGGTAAAAATCATAATCACATATTCCCCTATCTTGCACCCTACAAAGTTCACAAGCCCTAATTATACTATGTGTGGAAAGTAAGAAAAAGACACAATATTTTATGTGGTTTAAAATTGATTTTCAACATTCGTATCTTTGACAGCGTCCACCAAACACACAATCCATTCATGTTTTGAATGTTTTTATAAAAGGAGTCTTCATCAATCATCCTACAAAACATAGTTATGTTGTAGAAAAATTAGAAATTTGAAAGAAAGTGCTTCAGAGAAAGCACATTAGTCAAATGAAATGATAAATTGAAATATGGAAAATCTGCATTTTTCATGTGTTGTTGCAAAACTTTGCATGAAATCTTGCACAGGCCTATATGAGAAAATGAGGTGCTGCACGAGAAACCACACAATTAGGCACTTTTTCACATGAGGAAGTGTGACAAAAGAGGCAAAATCTTCAAATCTTCACATGAAAATGAGATTTTTCACGCAAAAATCTAGAAATTTGTACATACAAGGACAACATAATCATTTAAAAAAAAAAGAAAAAAAAAAGGCTAGAAAACTTAATTTTCTCGACCCCACGATGACAACAGAAATGTATATGTGAAATGCAGGCCTTAGATCCTCACACACACTTCAACACAATCTTTACTTGAGAGATCATCCCAGAATGAACATTGAATTGTTCATCCAAGCAGTCCAATAGAGTGACCTATTGCCTTCTAACTAGAAGGCTTTTGCCCTTGCTATTAGACTGAGAAGCAAGCAACTAGACCTTTTATTACAAAGAATTTTGATGCAGCTAAATGATAATGCAATTATTCTAGATGAGAGATGCAATTACTCTAATAACAAGAAAAGCAATTTAAGCTAGATGAGTACATATTTAATTCTAATATGACATTAAAGCTAAGAAATTTAAAAGCTATGACAAGATTGAGTAATTGAGTATGCAATTTGACAGTATTTCAATCCAATTCAAATTCCAACCTCTTAAATGAGGAATTAGAAGTCTCTTATATAGAATTCCCAAAATCAATCAATGGTTGAGATCAACTCAGATCAATGGTCAGGATTGAAGCTAAGATCCAGTCAGGATGGAAGATTCCTAATGTAGGTGAGGTTAACTAACTCAAATCCAAAGTGTAACAAATAGTTAACTAAAATACACCTAAGTATGAGAATAAGTAAATTAAGTCAATTCCAATTTGAGAGATAGATCGCGTGGAATTCCCATTCTTGAACTGAAGAGATGAGATTGGAAGGTTATTTAATTTAATTAAAATGAGATATAACTCATAAATGCATATTTCAATTAATTGAATAAACACATCTAATAATTAAAATGAGAGAATTATTAAATTAAATACATTTAATTCCTTAGTACATTAACCTTAGGAGATAATTTAATTTAATTAAAGTATAAACACTTCAAATTAAATTAAATCTGATAGATATGTTTAATATAGCTAGTTTGAGTCAATACTTTAGGAATTAAATAAATAGCATGATTAATGCAGATGAAGGTTTTTTGTATCTGACAATTAAGTCAAGTAGCGAGAATCACAATGAGAATTGCCTAGTGAAATAGGACTTTAGGGTTGATTGAAATAGACCAAAATTGGTTGCCATGGCAATGAGCCAATTTTGGGGTATTACACAAACATCATCTCTAGAGGCCGAAAAGTGGTTGTTTGAACCATGAATCATGACAAGGAGCCCTTTTTTGCTAACAAATATATTTCCCAAAACCACTTTTATATAGGAGAAAGCCACGTGGTGGGCTTCTTGGAGGTGTGGTAAGAGGAAGCAATCCTAGGCTAGGCCTGAGCTCAGAAAAGTGCCATAAGATAAGTCATGCCCCTGCCAAACCACTCAAATTATTGTTGAAGCACATGAGGGTCCCAATAGATGACTCAACCATTTTCCATAAAAAAGTGTTGAGGATAATCTTTCATTAAATAGGAAGGAACAGAGCAAGTCTCGCCCAAACAAAAAAACTCTTCACACACTTCCCAAAAGTGGACTCATAGCCCAAGTCAATGCCCAGATCAAAGCCCAAAAATATTGGGTAACAAGACCAAAGGAATCCCAAGGTAGGTGATATCACCATAAAATCTTCTTCATCTACATGGGTTGCCAGTAAAGAAGGTACAATGGTCCACATGGAGGGATTTGTTCCAAGACAAAAGTTGGTGGCTTGCCCAGAATCTAAGTAGGATTGTGTGTTCCAAAAACATGAGGGAACCTAAAAAAGGGTGATGTGTGTGGAAAAACTAGGGGTTCTCACCACAAATTATGTGTTTGGAATGGATGAGTAACACAAAAACCAAAGCTTGCCAAAAAAATCCAAGTTAAATACTCACTTGACAAAACAAAATGCCTCCACGGGTTTCTTGGCTGATGTGGAGTGCAACAAACATAGGTGAAAATAGGTCCAAGTACTAAAAAATAAAGTGTATTTTCACTAATAATCACTACACATAGAGTGCATGGGTCCAATTATGAGTAGGGGTGCAAGTGTAGGTGAATGGAGAAAACAGCCCAAATAACACACCTTTTTAATAAAATGCAAAACCATACCATCCACTGGGTAAAGAAATGCTTGTATTGTGTCTTAAAAAAAACTTTGTCACAATTAACCTCAAACCTAATCAATCAAAACAAATAGGGTCTCAAGTACAAGTTATTAGCATGGAATCCAAAAAATGTGTGCTTGCTTGAAATAGTGCCTCGCAAAAGGAATGCATTGAAAAATGTCCCATTCATGTGATGTTTTTTGCAAAAAAATAAATTGCAATAATTTTTTATAAATATAAAAATAAAAAGGATTACTACCTTGAATTGTATGCCTAGGTCAAGCAGCCTAGGTGCAAAAAAAAATTGCCTCAGATTTCAATAGCATCCAAACTAGATGTATTTTATATGGAAATGGGGGTTTTCAAACACTCAATCTTTGAGCTCAATGGTGATGTCTGTTTGGGCTCACAGAGCTCCAAAAAATAGGTCCCTCCCAAATCTAATACAAAATCCACTGAAAGCTACAGATCTAAAAAGTAATGCCAAATCTTTGAAGAACATAATAGGGGCATGAAGATCTGGAGCTCTAATACCATGTTGAAATTGATGAAATATCAACCCCATAGCTCCCAAGAATCACCTACATACAAAAACTTGTCACAGAAAGAGAGAAGCAAAAGCTATGGAGGCTAGAATTCTCATATCCATAGATGAGACATTCTTGATGAGCAAAAAAAATAGATTAGTATTATCAAAAGTGAATCTGATTAATATTTACAAAGAGGGATCATCCTTATAAAGGAGATCAAAACCTTTAAAATGTCTTACCTAGGTTGCATAATAATAATTAATAAAATAATTAATTATTAGATTCCTAAAGTTTAGCTGAAGTAGACTAGAGATAATTAGAAAATATCTAATTACTCTAACACTAGTACCAATCAATGTGTCATTCTTATGCTTGATAATACAAGTCTTCTCTATGAACTGTAGTTAATATCCCTTATGAACAAGTTGTCCAACACTTAAAATATTATGTTTCAAACCATCCACAAAGTAAACATCTTTAGTGTTAGTCTTTCCATCAAGTCTAATAAATCACTTTCCTTTTGCATGACATGTTGCATTATTTCCAACTCTAGCTATGTCTCCATCATAACTATTGAATTCTAGAAATTTATTTATATCTCCAGTCATATGATGGGAACAACCACTATATATAATCCAATCAAGCTTTTTCTTTTAAACTTGTGATACTAATACTCTTTCTTCTATTACTTATTTTTTTTCAAGACTATCTTCTTTAATATTAGCAAATCCAATTTCATCATCATCCTCATTATCACTATCATTCAATAAATCTACCATTTTGAAATCAAACTTACCATTCTCAATAACATAAAAGAAATCCTTAGGCACTCTTGATCTATAAGGATTTTTAGATCTGAACTTCTTTTCTCTTTTAGGAAATTTAGAAGAATAATGACCAAATTCTTTACATATCCAAAAAACAAGATTCACTACTACATTTGGACCCAAATTGTGATGGCAAGCCATCACAATTGCGATGTTTAACTATCACCCTAGTGACAGGACCATGAATTGGCTCTCGTTGGATGGGAATCAAACTTTTTTCTATCATAAATTGTGACAAGGAGGTGATCCATCATAATGGTGATGGTTGACACCATCATAACCTGGAGGAAGGAAGGAACAATAGTTCATTTTCACAATGTTATAATTACAACAATACATCATTGTAATCGTGATAGTTTAAGCTTCTAGTCATTTATCACAACTGTGATGTCAATGTGATAGTTATGTTGTAGAAGCAACATTCATGTATCAAGATTGGTTGTCATAATTGCAACGCAGTTGTGATAGCTTTGTCAAGTGGTAGCTAGTCATCACAATTGTGAAAGCTAGTCAATTTTATTTTTTTGAATATAGACTTTTCTCTATGTTGATCAATGTTGTCCTCTTGCTACCAAAAAGCCACATGTGTTTGTCAAACATCTTATGCCCCTATATTTCTTTTTTCTTTTCCTTGGAAACTAACCACCACATCCAAAACACATTTTCCTCTTATTCATCATTGCATACATCCTACCTCAAGTTGAGCACACTAGATTTGAATAGTGGTTCTCCTCATTAATTTGTGATACCAAAATCTCTGATCTAGCCTAAATTTCTCACCCCTAGAAAAGCACAAGGTTGGTCTATGCAATGAAACACATTGAGTATCACAAAAAATCAAGGAAGAAACCAATATATAACCCCTCTATACAAAACACTTCTTAACATAATTTGATTCAGCCCATTAAAAGGAACACCAATATCTCAAATAATTACCACCTTCCAAGCTAGTGTATAAGAATCATAAACCCAAGACACTTATTTCACTAGTGTGGGTGCAAACAGAATTATTGTATATGAAATACCCATGTCATCCACAACAATTTCCCTCTAAGTAAGATGTTATCCTTATCTGGATTTAGAGAAAGACAAATCAAAAGAATAGATTGAAATATTGATTAGAAGGTAGTGTATTGTATTATATTTGTTTTGAAGGGGGTTTTGAAGCATGTCAAAAACAATAGGGGAGGGAAACAAAATTTGGGATTTTATCTTGGGTAGCTATCATAGGCTAATCCAATGTAAGCATTTCAACCATTTTGACCCCAATTTTAGTGATGGGTTTTATGCCTAAAGCATTGTTCAAGAAGAAGACACGAAAATGTTTGTAAACTACATGCCCAAAAAGGATGCCTAGAGTTTTTGCTATGTCATGCAATATACAAAGTAGTTTCCTTAAAGTGAGATCTGATTATGAGAATAGAAGGAACAAGGTTAAATAGGTTGTATAGGAAAAATGAAAATTTTCTTCTATTATAGTAGCCTAAGTTTGAGTCTACTACTTAGTGTGGGACCAAATATTTTCTTTAAACTAAATTTAAAATGCAGAATGTTAAACCAAGACAATACACCTGTGTTACATGTATAAGTCTCATAAATAGGTGACAGGTTATTCAAGAATTGAAATTAAATTAAATTTTCTAGTATCTTCTAGTCAAGGACAAGTTGAGGACTCTAACATACTGGAAAAATTGGTGAATAAATCTAAAACACATTTAAGTAACACATGTTCATATTACATTAATTTCAAAGAAACATAGAATAAAAGTCTAGTAGATCACGTCTTATACATGTCTGATGCATGATTGTCTACTATTTGAGCGGGCGTTATGCTTTAAAATGATTTTTATTTTCTAGATGACCTAGAATAGTAAGTAGAAAAATAAAAAAATAAACAATCCGCATGATTTATTTGTTCAAACAGAACTATATGGTGGATCAGTGTATCAAGAAATATAATTCCATTGTAGTGAATCATTCTTTTAAATTTGTTATTTGTAGATCACTATTTTTACCAAAAAAAGCTTTACTTGCAAGATGAAAACTATAATTATTACATTAGTGAATTTTAGTTCATCCCATGTTTTCATTATGTAGAAAAAACATTTATGCATTAGAAGAACATATTCGGCTACTTGACAAGGAAAAAAATAAAACGTGAAAAGTAAAGGGAGAAAAAACTTACTTTCAATATAAGGAGAAGTTGAAGAGGACTCTCATGGAGATGCTACCCCATTATCATATACCAAGTACATGCAAATAAGGTGGAAGCATCCAAAATAGCACATAAAGATATACCTATATCATATGGCTAGCTCTCAATCTTTTTAATGGAAGTTTCTATATTATCAAATAATACAATGCCAAATTGGAAGAAAAAATAAAAATTAGTGACACTTACATTGTTATTCAATAAACTGCTAAAAAATAAATCTCTAATACAATCTAATATAGGAACAATTACAATATTCACTTTCATTATTTTGGCTACTAGAATCATCTCTCTTAATACTTAAAGCCCAACACAAAAACAACATGAAGATAGATGACTTGAGGATAAAATAGAAAAGAATTAATAACCAATGGATCTACATAAAGCCATTATTTTTTAAATGCACATCTACTTTCAAAAAAAACTACCAAAACTCAGGCGATAATGCACATAGGACAAGGCTAGTTCATTTATAAATTTACATACTATTGGGATAGAAGGGCTACATATCTATTTCTTTGCTACATAAAAAATGCTCTAGGAGGGCTCACATAAAGTACAAGGACCAATCCAACCATTTTAACATCTCTTCCAGGTCATTTTTTCCTTGCATAAAATAATTTAGATATATAAAAGGTTAGCCAGTAAAATAGGTTGGTCTAGAGATGCAATGCATTATTTTTTATTAAATAATTTTACTCACATAGAACCAACCATCTACATCATATTCTATTTCAACTTCCTCTCCAACTATTAAGTTTAGCTACAAGTGAAACATCAACTAACAAAGAGTTAAAACAATGCTTGATCACATCTATCCATTTCAAACTAGGAACCCATAACACTATCAAGTCTTTAAAGACAAACAAAGATACTCAAGCAATAGTCTAACAAGTGATCTTGGGATGATAAAATTGTTGAAAGGTTACTTAGTCTGCTTTGTCCAGGTACAAACTTATCCTCCTAGTCAAGTGTAGCAGATATACATTAATGTTCCTTTCAATGTCCAAAGCTCATTCTTAACTATTATGTTTGCAATATTTAAAATTGTAGAAATTTCATATTGACCAAAAACTATGGCATATGAATTGAGATTGCATATTGAACTATGACCTCCTCCTACATTTCCTAAAAACAAGAGATTCACATAGTTATTTGTCATTCAATCATAGGTTAATGTTGAGCTTTGCTTAGTTTTGAGAATAGTTTAATATTCTCTACTAATTAGTGCCAACCACCTGAAGGTGAAAGCTCATTTAGCCCCACACCACCCCCCCCGAACATTTAAATTCCAAGTTATCATCTAAAATCTTTAAGAAAGGATCAATTTTTAAAGTACCTAGAAGTTGGACTACTCTCAGGGGAAGTTCATTTTCATTTCTCACATGATTAAATTTATTTAATTCTTATTAAAATAAAAAATGAAAATGGTGTCCACCTATTTTAGGATATATGATTTGAGGATATGATCACTTATTTCAACCTAGAATATGAAGAAAATGGTGTTCTTAAATGATATGTGTGACAAAATATTCATATTCATGTGGACACCTATGATAAAATATAACAAAAAACACTTCTAGGCCTACAAAAATGACTTCATTTTCCCATCTTCTAGTGTATGTCATTTTTTCATCTCATCCAAGATAAGATTCTACCACTCTGAATGGAGAATGCAGATGCAGTTGTGTTCTATATACATCAAAAGTAGGAGGAGCTGAAAAAAATACACCATGATTACATTTATTTAATAGGTCTATTACGTTTTTAAAATTATAGACTATCATGAACATTAGAACTCTAGCTACAATGGCTGAGAGAATGTCCTTAGCAAGCTAGCACATAGAAAGTCTTGATTTTCTTGCATGTTGAGGACATTACCATTGCCTCTAAGATTCAAAGTTACAATGTTTGTGATGGTCTATAACTTAAAATACATAATTAAATACCTCTAAAAAAAAGGAAAAATTGTTGCATTTTTCAGCTCCACTTTATGTTGTATGCATACGAATTGAGATTGCATATTGAACTATGGCCTCCTTTAGCATTTCTTGAAAGAGAGATTCACACAGTTAGTTGTCATGCAATCATTTAACATTCTCTACTAATTAGGGTGCACCCACCCCACACCTTCCCCAGACCCCCCTTGCCCCCCCCCCCCCCCAACATCTAAATTCTAACATCTAACATAGGTACATCCAGGAATGTCCTCATCACCTCCTGCATTAATTTAAGCCAATATTACAAAATGTCCCCTAAGAAATAATAGTTCAAGTGAAATAAAAACATGAAAAATGAGAGATAAAAAAAGGAATATACTTACCAATAGGTTTTTCCATCGCATCTATGGCCATGCTATGTGTTGAATGAGTTTTCTTGTTTTTCTATTGTCCCAAGATCTCTTTTTTTATATACATAGACACACACATATGTGTGTACATATATACATACATACATACATACATATATAGAGATCACAAGGGCATGAAAACAAAATACAAAGATCACAAGTGCATGACAAAAAAATGAAGCAATCACAAGGGTATGACAATGAAATCCTAGATCTCCACTGATCTCCACCTATGTTCAAATCTCTCTACCCTTGTTTGGAGCTCTCCACACTCTTTCATGTGTAGCTCTCCATAATCAATCACAATAAATGGGAAATGATTAATGTAATGTTTTCTTTTTTTTGTTTATAATCCACAATCCACAAGATCTATCTATATATATACATACATACATACATACATGCATGCATACATAGACACGAACATATATATGTGTGTGTATATCTATATATACACATATATATGTATATACATATGTATGTATATACATACTTATACACATACATATACATACATACATACATATACACATACATGTATATACATAAACACACATGCATACATACATACATACATCTTCTTATGCAATTATATCACCTTGAAAAATTGTATTTGATTCTGCTAGTTGGGAACAACTAATTGTTCATTTTACTGTACCTAATTTGATGGCAGTTCTATAGGAATTTGTAATCAACTTAGCTAATCAGTAACTAGACCAATTTAACTAGGTTATGGCTTGTTTATTTCTAAAAATATTTGCTATGATATGTTTTTGTAAAATTTCTTGCAAACTCTGCCCATTTTTCCTAGTTTGCATTATTTTTGTGTAGGATCTTGAGGTAAGCCACTTAGCATAGGATGAGTGAGTTTTATTATTTTATTATTTGGATTATGGAATATGTATGCAACTGGATCAATTTTTCTATTGTGCCAAGATCTCTATATATATAAATACATACATACATAGACACACATATATGTATGTATGTATGTATATACGTACATAAATATATATATACATACATAAATATATATACATACATACATACATACATACATACATACATACATATATATGTATGTATGTATGTATGTGTGTGTGTGTATATATACACACACACACACACACATACATACATACATATATATATACATAAATAATAGTAATATATGTGTTGCATCTGCATTTGCTTTGCCATTTCTTATAAGAGTGTTTCAAGGTTGGGAACCATTTCAACATCCTTTGCATGGTTATAGAGGTAATCTCATTATGGTAGAGGCTTTTGCAAGGGAATGAGCCTCATGATTATGGAATTTACATAGAAGTAGAACTTGCTTCTTCAACTCCTTACACTCAACTCTTCACTAAAGTTATTCTTCTAGTAGTGAGAATAACTGCTATAAATTTTTGGGAGCTAAGGGACCTTGAACCTATGCTACATTTTCTAAAGTCATGGGAGAAGTTACTACTGGCTTTAGTGCTTCATAACATTCTAGATCATATAGTGATGCCCAAGTTAACAATAGTAGATACTTGGGATCCTCATAGGGAGAGTGTGCCAATACATGCATGGTTACATCCTTGGCTTCCATTGTTGGGCCAGAATATGGAGCCTTTATATCCAATAATTCATTATAAATTGGGGAATGTGCTTCATGCCTGGCATGCAAGTGATGCATCTGCATATGATATTTTATCACCTTGGAAAATTGTATTTGATACTTCTAGCTGGGAACAATTGATTGTTAGTTTTGTTGTACCTAATCTAGTGATAGTTCTCCAAGAATTTGTAATCAACCCAGATAATCAGAAAATAGACCAATTTAACTAGGTTACAGCTTGTTTCTTTCTAAAAATATCTTCTATGATATGTTTTTGTAAAATTTCTTGCAAACTCTGTCCATTTTTCCTAGCCTATGTTATTTTTGTGCAGGATCTTGAGGTAGGTCACATAGCACAGGTTTAGTGAGTTTTATTGTTTTATTATTTGGATTCTAGAATATGTATGCAACTAGATCAATTTTTCTATTGTGTTACGATGTAATAAGCACCTTGAAAAATATCTCTCTCTATATATATAAAGAGATAGTGTGTATGTATATATACACACATATATATATACATATACGTATATATATTTATATATATACATGTACATACATAAATATATACATACATATATCTACATACATACATATATACACATATACACATACATACATACATATCTAAAACATCAACATTTTGGACTATCTTTCTCCCATTGATAAGTTTCGATAGTGGGAGAGAACTAATTATCTTAGTTGTTGATGAGAACCAATAGACATTATTGTCTATCTTAGGGACATAAAGAGAAGATATGGGTGCAATGAAGGAAATGTCATTATTTGTGTTTCATTTATGCCTCTTCATTTTGATTTTGTTCAAGGGAATCTTGTCAATGCTAATAGAAAACAACAGTGCACTTTCTAAGAGTTTACAATTATTAAATGTACCTAAAGAACTATTAACTCAAAAGCAAGAACATGGTGTTGAAACAATACAGAGAGTGCTTGACATGAGAGGTCCACAAGTGAGGGTGTTGACCAATCTTGGAAACTTGAATGTTGAAATGAAAGCTACCGAGGATCAAACACCTATGCCAGAGTTATGACATAATGTGAAGTTGATTTTAGATATGGTAGAGGAAGATATTTAGAAGTTTGATAATCAAAATTTAAGGCACAAGAGAGAGTCCATGGCAATATACTAGGAGGAGTGGCTTTAGAAAGAGACTACACAATAGAAATGATAGCTAAACAACATAGAGGATATTATGGGAGCCACTAGATAGAATCTAGAAAAGTGTTGCAATAGGTACTATGACATTGTAATCACTTGCAAGTGTCTTTGATAATTTACAGTCCAAATATTAAGAGAACTACAAGTTGTGAAAATTATCATGTATTGCATCTAAATTTTCTTTTAAGAGTGTTTCAAGTATTGACACAGTCTCCCTATGATGATCCCAAGTATCCATTGCTTATAATATTTTTTCAAGGTTGGAAACCACTTCAACATCCTTTGCATGGTTTAGAGGTAATGTCATTTTGGAAAAAGCTTCTATAAGGGAATGAGACTCGTGATTATGGTATTTACAAAGAAGTAGAACTTGCAACTTCAACTCCCGATACTCAACTCTTCACTGAAGTTATTCTTCTAACAGTGATAATAGCTACTAAAAATTTATGGGAGCCAAGGGACCCTAAACCTATGCTACATTTTTTGGAGACATGGGATAAGATACTACTAGCTTCAGTCCTTCATAACATTTTAGATCATATAGTGATGCCCAAATTAACAACAATAGTAGATACTTGGGATCCTCATAGGGAGAGTGTACCATTACATGCATGGTTACATCCTTGGCTTCATTGTTGGGCCAGTGTATGGAGCCTTTATATCCAAACATTCATTATAAATTGGGGAATGTGCTTCATGTCTAGCATGAAAGTGATGCATCAAAATATGAAATTTTATCACCTTGGGATACTATATTTTGATCCTTTTAGTTGGGAACAACTGATTGTTTATTTTACTATACCTAATCTAATGATAATTCTAAAGAATTTGTAAGAAACCTAGGTAATTAGTGACTAGACCAATTTAACTAGGTTATGGCTTGTTTCTTTCTAAAAATATCTGTGATGATATGTTTTTGTAAAATTTTTATGAACTATGCCCATTTTTCCTAGTCTACATTATTTTTGTGTGTGATCTTGAGGTAAATCACTTAGCACAAGTTGAGTGAGTTTTTTTTTTTTTTAATTTGGATCCTAGAATATATGTGTAGCAAGGGAAAGGGAATGAAGATCACAAAGGCATGCAATACCAATGCAATCATAGAGCAAGGGCATGACCATAATTTAACTGGAGATTATTACAATACAATTAAGCTCATTCAATGCCATGGACAATAATAAAACATTTTATTAATTTTAAGATCTCCTATAGGGAGGAAGAAATTTAAAGTTTGTGTGAAACAATAGAAATGCTAAATAATAAGGATAATAAATTATAAGAAAAATACCATGGTAACAAAATGCAAAGCAAGGGCATGACTAGGCAATCATAGATCTCAACACTCTTTTGTAACTTCTCTAAAACCCTCATTCCAAGCTCTCCACAATCAATCAAATGGAATGATTAATGTCATGTTTCTTTTTTTTGTTTAAAATGATGCCAACATCACAATTACAATGCCAATTTTTCTATTGCAATGGTGTCAAGTAAAATTGCAATTTTTTTAATCAAAATCACTACAAATCACACCATCGTCATAAATTATCATTGCAATTCGACCCCAAATGTTGTAGTAAATTTTGTTACCTTTAGGTTCTCTCTTCATAAGAAGGGTAGGTCCTTCTTCAATATTTGTGTCTTCTTCATAGTGTTTTTGGTTACTACTAACATAGTCTCCACTTGTACTTTCACTTCTTGTCAACATAGGTTTGTCTCTTTATACACTAAAGCAATCTCAACTCTAGGAAATCCTCCACTTTGTTTCATCCAAATCTAAGATGTCCATAATCTCACAAGAAGAGTCTCTCTTGTAAAGCTAGGTGTACAAGGAATAACTTGTTCAATCATTTGTGTTGTTTTTTTATAAGCAAGTGTAAAGGTTTTCAATGTCTTCCACACAACTTCATCCTCTGATCTTTCTCCTCCACAATTATTTATTCTCGTAACAATCTCTCATATTCTAGAAAAATAACCTCATACAATTTCATGTTCTTATTTTAGCATCTTGAAATAAACATATCCAACTCTATAATCTAGCCTTCTTAGTATGTTTATCACCCTCAAATGTACTTGTAAACCATTCCAAATATCATTAAAAAGTCTAAAATATTTTACCTCTCCATAATTAGTTTCAAGAAGAGCCTATAACAATACTTCTCTAGAAAGAATATATTGTATGATTAGATCTTTATCCTTTTCTTCACAACCCTCAAGCTTGTCTTCTTTAATCATAATCTTATGCTTTGTAGTAACCAACCAAAATTCTTGACCCATGCATAGAAGATGTGTCTTCATGTTGTCTTTCTTGTTATCATAGCTAACTCCATCAAACTTTAGACTTTCTATCCTAAAATGTTTTGTAGATCTCCTTAAGTTGTTAAGATTTTTCTTTAAGTACTTGATGTTCTAATACCAATTATTAGAAAATAAAGTCTACCAAGATAACTAAGAGGGTGGGGGAGTGAATTAGTTATGATCTTATAATGCCTCTAAATTTATTTATTAATTCTAAAATATGCAAAAAATAAATGAAACAACCATAGAAAGATAACCATGCCAAATAGCACCAGATATGTTAACTATGGAATCCCTTGATCAGAGGGAACATTCAGGTGGGAATTATTCCCACAAGATAGTGTACTAATATAAAATTTCCTTGTGAAAGGATAGATCCTAATAGGAATCAAAAAAATATAATTATTACATATGAGTCCCTATTAGGATTGTTTGAATATTTGTTAGGAGATTCCAACCCTATTGGGAGTTACACCAACACTATTAGGAGTTGAAATGAAGACCATTGAACCCATTGTCCAAATAGCCTCAGTACTATTCTCACTGAATAATACAAGCATGAAACAACAGTTGTTTGGCATGCAACTTGTCTTGCCAAATATAGTTCCTTGTAAGCTGACAGTGCCTCAACTGCACCAAACTCTATTTTGGTCTTCACAAATTCACACATTAATCTCACACAATAAATTTTACAAAGATATGATTACATATCATGCTTTTCATCCAAGAAAAACATCTTCACTTTATACCAAGTCCTAAAACAAAGTTATTGAGTCATCCCAAGGGATTTCCTAATTTAAAATAATAATATAGAACCATTTTAAGATATTACATTACAAGTTATATTACAATTGTACACTTTATCCAAGATTATACACAAACTATTGGCTCATGATCTTCATAACTTTTCACTCATTGATCATCTGATTATGCCCTCTTAACCAAGGTATCTCTAACATGTCTTCAACCTTCATCTAATCTCTCTCAACCAGATCTCATATATGTTAGGAGATAAAATCAAATTATAGTAATTTCTCACTATAAATGCTACTTGAAAACAATATTCCAAAAAAAGCTTCATAACTCTATATAGAATTTATATTTCTATATGTTCTCTTAATAGTAGCATCTAGACATACTATAGAACATAACCTCAAGTGTGTATAAGATGATCATCAATCCATGAAATGCACCAAAAATGTCATCCTCTATAACTTTGTTAGTCTTCATAGAATGATAATTGTGTTGTCATCAATGCAAACATAATCATGATTTCAACATACTGGCTCATGAACATATCAAAAATAGTCTTCTAAATATGTTGAAAATCTCCCCCATAGGTCTTCATATTAGCATTCATGCTAACAATAGTATGATGGGTATATCAAGAATATAGTATTATTTGGTTTAGATTCAAGCAAGGATTATGGGAATGACATTACCTATTATGTTGATGGGAAATGAAACCTAAAAAAATTGTAACCTATAACAACTAGTCAAAACATTGTGATGGCCTATATTTTCATTATTCCAAAAAATAAAATAAAATTATTGTGAAAGTTTAGTGAATGTATTGTTAGAATATATAGTCCACTGATATAAGTGAGAGGGAGGGGGAGTGAATTAGTTATCCAACTATTATCACATCATCAAACTTAAACAAACTTAACCATATGAGTAGTATAAATTGAAACCACAAAAAGATATGCATACACAATTAACACCAGATATGTTAACTAGGGAAACCCTTGATTAGAGGGAAAACCCCAGTGGGGATGGTACCCATAATTAAAATAAGATAATTAATTAAATTACAATTATAATAGCATTGTCAACTCATAGCCTATACAAAACTTCACATCTATGATTTCAAGGCTTGTGCACTCACTGATGACACCACATGACTATCCTCTATCACTGTGTGATTGCCCACTAATTCATTACATCTAAGATGAAAGATATCAATCAATCATCAAAACTCCAATACTCTATTTCTGCACTACTCTCAGTAAATCAGGTGTAACTTTTGTATGTAATTGACTTAGACTCTGCACACTTAACCACATCATCAAGACATAGTTTGGAACATTTTCTTAACTATGCATCACCAGACAATCAAACCATTGCCTATACCAGTAAGAGCCATAGTAGGGGGTACATTTTTCAAACTAAAATTTTGGGAGTTCCCAATAGGAAAATATGGGCATATTATATATCACTGAAACTAGGAGAAGATGAACTTTTTGATTCTGGAGTTTATTTTTCCACAAGAAGCCATTTGTTTAGGTTATTCAAAATTTTCTCCCAAATTCTCAACTTGCAATCACATTTAGGTATTGAAGTTCAAATGTGATTTCTAATAGGGTATTGAGTTGAATGTGCACAAAAGACAATGAAAATGCAGTTGGGGTCAAGTTTGGTTACCTTTAAGTCAATTAAATGGGGATTTCATTAGCATTTCATGGTGCATCTTAGATATTTTGGGTTGCATAATATTTTTCATCATTCAGTAGAGATATTTCCAAGTTTTTTATGGAATAATGATGAAAACTAAATCAGATCAAATGGGTAGAAAAATGAAAGAGGTTTTACAACTATAAAAGGATGGAATTTCAAGTAGACACAAGTCATCTTTAGATTAGATCCAAGAATCCATTCCTTGTCTATATCATCTTCTTTCTCATCCATTGTAAGGGTTGGAAATTTTTAGTGTGAGACCATATAGTTGGATCCAAAGTTGTGATTCCACCAAATTCTTTAGCAATTTCTCTTGTAATGAACAAAAAAAAATGAGAATGTAGATAGTTCTAATCTGTTAGGTAGTTTGGCATTTCAATTTCATGCATCTTATTATATTTTTTTAAAAGAAATGAATGAAAAGGCAATAGCAAGTTAGTCTTCATTCTGATATCTTATCTCTCATTCATGTTGTTTGTGATCTTTTGTGTTTTGTAAACAAAGAGTATGAAACTCAATTGCAATCTATTGGTTTCATATGTTGATTTATTTTGCTTATCACTCAAAAATTCATGTAAATGCTTGATTTATCATCATAGGATTGTAGATATCATGAAGGGATAAGTCAAGTATGAGGTTCAAAAAGATGCAGATGTCTAATTTACAAAGTGGATAGATAGATCAGGAAGTCCTAATGTACGGCATATGTCATTGACTTTCAAGGATGTGTGTTAGGGATTTGTGTGATTTCCCAATAGATAAGGCACTGATCATTTTGAAGGATCATAAGGTTATATTTTTTATGTCACGTTTTGTTGAGATCAACATCATTAATCAAATGTTTTTTCCCTTTCATGTTGAAGAGTTAGAACAAGATGCCCTCACTTAGCTTGTGAATTTCGTAGAGTTGCAATTTGCTACTACACATCTTTGTTATCGCACACGTATAGGAGATTAAGGGTTCTATCTACTTTGTTAGATTTGAAAATACGTTTTAGCACTGGTACCATATAAATTGAATCTGAGGTACACCCACCTAAGCTTTGTAGAGCCTGAAGTAGAAGAAGGTTCTAGCCCTATAGTTGGTATGGTGTCTAAAAGGGTATGCTGAAAATGGGAAGTAGCTACCCCTAGATGTATCTTGTTCTCATTGGGTAATTTGGAACCGTGTTGTTTCAAAACACCAAAAACTCCCACAATGTAGTATCATAAAAATTCACGCTAAAAATCTCCCCTTTTTTCATTAATGGTAACATAGAAGAAAAACATATAAGTTCCAAAAATACCAAACTATACTCTATTTTTGTTGCTACTATTGTTGTCATCTTATCAAATCCTCTTTATCAATTAGAAATCTTCTAGCTACTAGAACCAACATCACTTGTCACATGCTAAAATATCTCAATACATTTGATGCACATTAGGTGCATACTCTTACTTGTTTTACATGAATCTTTCTAAATCTCCCTAAAGAGATATGTCTTCCTCATACACACTTATGAGTTCTTCTCCCCCCTATCGTATGAGATGTTTTTCATGTACATTCTCTCCCCCATTGACATCAATGTCAAAGGCCTCATACAAATATAAAATACAATTGTTACAACTACTTCTTCATCTCTTCAATAAGCTCAAGTGTCCAAAGACATTGTTCAATACCAAATACCAAGAGTCCTCAATGACTTAGTACATACTAGATACTCCCCCATATAGGAAGCATCAACATTTAGTCTAGTCTAATCATAGTGCTTTGTACCACTAGACTGATGCACTCTCTGCATCATCTACTCAAAAGTAGGAAGGGTTATAACCCCAAACATACCTCTTAAGTACTCAAAAGTATCTTTAGGAAAAAGTTTCATAAAGATATCTGCAATATGATCTTTAGTGCTTACATACTCCAATCTTATCTCCTTTTTTGATTTCTTTTCTCTCAAAACATGAGACTTGATAGATATATGCTTTATCTTAGAATGCAATATAGGATTCTTAGATATACTTATTGTACTTATGTTATCATAGTAAATAATAACAAGTTTTGTAAACTCAATTCTAATATCCTTCAATATTTTCTTCATCCACATAACTTGATTAAATTATTTGTTGTTGCAACATACTCTACCTTAGCTGTAGTCTAAGAAATATAATCATGTTTCTTGCTTAGCCAAGAAACCAATCTTCCTCCAAAAAAGAATGCTCCACCACTGGTGCTCTTTCTATCATCCATACTACCTACCCAATCAACATCAATATATGTGCACAAAGTGAAATCACTTGATCTGTCATACCAAATCCCATAATCAGATGTTCCTTTCAAATATATAAATATTTTCTTTATTTTTGCATAATGATAATCTTTAGGATCATCTTGGAATTGAGCTGCAATTCCAACTATATTCTCTATATCTGGTCTGGTGTGAGTTGCTTATTGCAATCCTCTAATCATGGATCTATAATTCTTTTGTTCAACTATAGGTGTCTCATCTTTTCTAGATAAATTATGACTAGTTATCATGTGTGTACTAATAGGTTTGCAACTCTCTAAACCAAATATTTTCAACAATTCTTTCAGATACTTGGCTTGTGAAATGAATATCCCATCTCTACTCTGTGCAATCTTCAATCGTAGGAAGAACTTCATTTCTCTTATCATGCTCATTTCAAACTCATTTTCCATCTCTTCAGAAAACTTATCACTTTCTTTATCATTTCCTCCAAATATTATGCCATCCACAAATATTACAATGATAAACAAACCATCATGAATATTTCTCAAATACAAGTTACCATATTTTGTACCTTTAATAAATCCAAGCTTAGTCAAATACTTGTCCAATGTTGCATACCAGGTTCTAGGTTCTTTCTTTAGACCATAAAATCCTTTCTTTAGTCTGCATAGAATTTATTTTTCTTCTCTTAGAGGGAATCCATCAGGCTACTCAATGTAGACTTCTTCCTCAAGTTCTCCATTCAAAAAAGCTAACTTGATATCCATCTGATAAACCTTGAAATTCTTGCTTGCTGCATAAGCCAAGAACATCCTTACTACTTCCATTCTGGCTACATGTGCATATGTTTTCTCATAATATATGCCTTCTTGCTATGAATAACCTTTGTAAACAAATCTAGCCTTTTTTCTCACAACTTCTCCTTGCTCATTCATTTTATTCTTGAATACCCACTTGGTTCCTATCACATTCTTGTCTTTAGGTCTACGAACTAATTCTCATGTCTCATTCTTCTCAATCTAATCCAATTCTTATTTCATTTATTAAATCCAGTGATCATCTTTACAAGCTTCATCTACACTTTTAGGTTCCACTTGAGAAATTAGACACAATTCCTCATTCACTTTGTTCCTTGTAATCACACCTTTATCCTTGCTCCTAATTATTTTCTATGGAGGGTGATTCTTTGTCATATTTTTGTTAGAGGTAGGAGTTGACATCTCAGCTCTTATCTCATCTCTAGTTTTAGACTTGTGCTCTTCTCTATGCTTAATAAATAGCACATCATTCTAAAAATCATTGTTAGTCTCAAAGAAGACTTCCATATTTTCATGTTTAGCCTTTGGATCAACAATAGTTACCAAATCTATCTCTTCTACTACTTCCTCTTTCTTCACCAATTCAGGCTCATTTTCTTTATCATTATATTCATTCAAGAATATTTCAATACTAGCTTTGAATTCTTCATCTTCATTAGAAAGTGAACTCTTTCTAGACTTTCTTACTCTCTTAGGACATTTTGATGAAAAACAAACTCATTCTTTACATGTCCAACAAATTAAAATTTTCATACCTTCTATTTCCCTTTTCATAAGTAGATCAATACCTTCCTCAATCTTTTTTTCTTCTTTGCATAAGGATCTATCTTTGCTCCCATTCTTTTGTATGCAACAAAATGATTCTAGATCAGGAAACTCAATGTCTAGATTTTTTTACACATATTTGATAATTCACCAAGAAGCTCTATCTTCTATGAGACAATTTCCTTCAACAAATTTAGAACTAATCTTTCATGCCATGATCTCCCAAAGTTGTTAATATTTTTCTTCAAGGACTTGATGCTCTGATACCAATTGTTAGAATATATAGTCCACTGATATAACTGAGAAGGGGGGTGAATCAGTTATCCAACTATTATCACAATCATCAACCTTAAAAAAACTTGACCATATGAGTAATATAACTTGAAACTACAACAAGATACTCATACACAATTAACACTAGATATGTTAACTAGGGAAAGCCTTGATCAGAGGGAAAACCCCAGTGGGGATGGTACCCACAAGATGATGTACTAATATAAATATCCCTTGTTAGAGGATAGACCCTCTTTAGAGTCTATTACAACATTTAGTACATATGAATCCCTACTAGGAGACTTTGAATCCTTGTTAGGAGATTCCAACCCTATTAGGAGTTGTACCAATCCTATTAGGAGTTATGGAAGATAGCTAGACCCACTACCCAAATAGCTTCAAGGTTAAGACCAATGAACCCACAATCCAAATGATCTCTATATTATTCCTTGTAGAATAATAGAATTGAAATGCACTTCCTTCCTCTATCTCTATCCTATCAACTAGACTTCTGCTCCTTTAGATCTTGTAACCAAATCTCATACTGTGCATCCAATAATCCCTTAGATTTCTTACTCACATTTAGTAAGCATTCTGCTCCTTCTCATACTTCAAAACTTTACTTCATATCCCACTTGATACAAGTACATTCACACTTTTCAAATAAGGAAAACAACTTTTCTTTATACCGTACCTTCCTAATAATTCCTTGAGTTATCCTTGAGCCTTTTACAATTATGTAAAATAAGATAATTAATTAAATTACAATTACAATAGCATTGTCAGCTCATAGTCTATATAAAACTTCACACATGCAATATCAGGGCTTGCACACTTACTATGTCACCACAAAAATGTCCTCAATCATTGTGTGATTGCACACTCATTCATTACATCTCAGATGAAAGATATCAATCAACCATCATAACATTATTTTCCAATACTCTATTTTTGTACTGCTCTTAGCAAATCAGGTGTAACTTTTGTATGCCATCGACTTAGACTCTATGCACTTAACCACATCATCATGACATAGTCTAGAACATGTCCTTAACTATGCATCACTAAACAATCAAACCATTTTCCATACCATTAAGATCTTTGACTATTGTTCTCCCAATCTTCATGAAAACACTGCTATGTTGACATCAATGACAAACATAGTCATGAATGCAACATATCAATATTCTCCAATGCTTAGGATACTCCTAAAGTGTAGTTTCATCAACATTCATTCTAACATGTATGCAATTAGGGTTTCCATGTCTTTTATTGCAAATTTTTAAGTAGGAAATCTCTAAATTAGTTAACATGTGACCTAGGTTGGGTTAAGATTTTAAGTCAGCCTTTATAACTTAAGGTTAAGTTAAAATGTCTTAACTATGTCATGCACCTATCTGCAAATTTTATCGTATGGTTTGAAATTTTAATTTTCAAAGTCTTATATCCAAGTGGGAAGGCATAAGTCATAATGGGAATATTCCATATTCTTCCCTGATCTCATGAATAAGTGTGAGTGTAGAGTCGTAAAGGCTAGTGTTCAAGTGTTTTGACCTTACACCTAAGAATTGAACATATCATTGTAAGTTGTTTTTGTAAAGGTGAAAATAAGTTCTGACCTTATGCTTATATTTTTGAGCATAATTTTGTAGGTCTATTATGTGAACTTGAAAAGTTTCTTTTGATCTTATATTCCAAGAGCTGAGTATGGGTCCATAAGTCAAGATCTTTAAGTCATAAGGTGAGTCATGATGATACGCTCCAAAGAAAAATGTAAGTGTGTAAGTCATGTTACAAGGGTCATCTAGAGATATTCTAAGGTCTTGAGTGTAAGTGCATAAAAGGTATCTCTATTAGGGCATGAAATTTCCTAATCATACATTCCAAAGGAAAGCATAGGGTTGTAAGTGTGTTTTAAAAGTTTCTCGATGCTATGACTAAAGGCTAAACATGATATTATAAGGTTCATTTTGATGCTTTCCAAAGTTACAAAAACTATTGGGCATAAGTTTGGAGGACCATTTTCAAATAGTTCTGATGTTATAACAAAGAGTTTTAACTGCCAGTGTAAGTTCATGATTTCAAAATGAGTTTGACAATTAAGGCTCCCAACTATGTGATAAACTATTGAGCATAATCTCAAAGGTCTTTAGCAGTAGGGTTCACAAGGTTATGATGAAAAGGAGGATCCAATGGACCATAAAATCTAAAGCCCTAAAGAGACAAAAGTGCATAAAGTGATTTCTTAGAATACAAAAGGACAAGGTTTTTCAACCAATCAAAATTTTTGGCATAAAATAAGAAGGCTTAGTTTGCTGATCATCGCCAAAATTCTAAAGTGACACTTCTACCATAAAATTTGAATCCTTGTACATGTAGAGATTTAATGGAATAAATGAAGTTGATGAAGTGCACTCCTACATAAAGAAATTCTCTGTAACTAAGAAAAGTACCAGTTGCCAAAGTTAGAAGAATTATTGAGTTAAAGAGTGTTCAAGCTTTCAAATTGTTAAATTGTTTGTTGAGAATTTTGGAATCTAGGGTCTATTTGCAGAGAAAAAATTTTTGATATGGGAGGTGATGAGGGACAATCCAAGAACATAGAAATTATTTAAGAATCAACATAAAAAAATGAGCAAAATAAGGGAGAGAAGGCCAAAAAAATATGTAGAAGAATGGATTTGTCTCTAGCTTGGATCATCAAATGCTATTTTGGAAAATTATCACAATTTAAAAGATCCATACATATATGGCAGGGATATCATTTGCCTAGATAAAAATGGATATGAGTTGTTCATGTTTTTCTATAGTAACATATTTAAGAAGCCATGAGCTTCGAACCTATGGTGGAGGAATTTGGCAAAGCTCATCTTTGTTGAGGTGTATATTGATGTAGATTTATTAAAAGCCCTCATAGCATCCTATAACCTTGTGACCAAATATTTTCATAAGGATAGGAGTGTATTATGTGCACTTGACCATGTCTCCTTCATTAAAGCTTTTGGACTTGAGGGACAAATGAGCATGGAGGATTTCCAAGAAAAGTTTGAAAGAAATGTCAAATTCAACACTAGAAAAGTAATGACCCATCACATTCCATCTGAGCTCAAATTAGTTGGAGACATTCCAAATAAGGTGGTCAAGATTCTCCCTATGAACAAGTTCTGAAATTATATGTAGAATATAAATTATGGCTTGCAAAATGCACTTGAGAGTGATGGTTCTGATATAGTGTATAGAGGACCTTACCTTATGGCCCTAATTATTCAAGACTAGTTCATGAATATTGAATATGATTATGTGAAGTATATCATTGAGAAGATGGAAGAGAAAATTATGTCTTCCTTGAGAGGTGATTTTGGAAACTTTAAATTCCATCACTATTTATTATTGATGCATATGATTTTCTACAAGAATATTGGCCACTTCAACACAAATTTTATTGATCAAACCTCAAACCTTGAAGGAGATTTTCTAGTGCAGTTCTAGACTTGGGTATGGGATAGGCATTACCCTTACTCTAGCTCTATTTCATTTTTCAATAATTTTAGCTATATTGTTATTAGAATGTTAGGTGCCTAGCAAGATAGAATTCCTCAAATTATAAGAAGAGTTTTGAGACCTACAATATTAAAAGATGATGTTGAATTAGATCATAACTAATTAGATGCATTTCTATTTCAAAAGATTTCAGTTATGAGAGTCTATGCTTTCCCTCAACCCCCACACATATTTCCAAGATATATTCCTACTAGGTTGGGGATAATAGAGTACTTATTGTGGCTCATTATGATGGATAGGGAATACTTGGGCCCTAAGCTACACAACGAAACCCTTTTGTGTAGATATTTTAAGATTGGTGACTTTACAATTGGGAAAGAATCCATTGATCATATTCATGAGTTCTTGAGACATTATAGTTTGTCTCCTACACTATATAGGATATATGATCCTAAAAAATGTAATCAAGAATGCCCTCAAAGAAATCAAAAATTATACACTCCCAAATAACAAAGAGTTTCCTTAAGAAGATAAAAGCAGAAATAATTTGATTGGGAGTGATGTGGAGGATAGATTGATAAATTTTGAGGTCATTCAAAGGGTGGAAAGGAAACTAAAGAAGAATTACCTTGATTTTAAGGGTTTTTGCTGAAGTTTTCTACCCTTTTAGACTTAAAAATTTATTTCAAAACTATTATCACATTATGTATCAATTACCAAAAGACCCAGGAGAACAAGATAGAGTAAAATTACTCTCTCCTAAACTAGATGTAGAGCTAGAAGAAGAAGATAATCAACTTGAAACATCTATATGGGTAGCTAAGGGGAATAATAGGAGAATATTATCCATATGCCTAAAAAAGTTAAGAAGAGGACATTGCAATTAATGCATGGTAGGAGCTAGTACTTTGCTGAGATAAGATAGAGTTTCCTACAAGAGAGAGTGAAGGTAGCTCAAAGGTCCTTAGTAGACTTTCTATTAACTATAGCAAGGTTGGATGATAGGATCATTCAAGCAAAAAAGTTCCTAGAAGATAATGAGTTTATAAAATTAGAAGAATTCAAAAGATTCTTGTATAAGGTAAAGCAAAGTGAATTAACAATAATGTTAAAACTAGGGGAGGGTGAAGAAAAGAATAAAGAGCTCATAGAAAAGCTTTTGGCATATGATCTAGATAGTGAGACCATGACAGTAGTGAGGCTTGGAATCTAGTGCAGAGAAGTGGTGTTATTGGTGTTTGGATGGGATTTGGGAACTTCCTTTGTGCTTGATCAAATTAGGAGGTAGGAAAAGGAAATTTATTATGAATCCTTTGGTGCACAAGGCTTGCAAAGAGGCTCGAGTTTTAACATTGATATAAAGACTCTAGCTATGTGAAGCCTTGCTCCAAAAACAAATAAGCCCCAGTTAATGGATGTTCAAGACACATCCCAAGTTAATGCTATTATATATACATTAGATTCAACTACTGGAAGTGAAATATCAAGTACTTTGAAGTATTTTTATTTCATGAATGATGCAAAAGTGGGACAAATTGAAAATCAACTTGCCCAAACTTTTAGGGCCCATTTAGCTACAAGAATTGTTGAATGTACCATTCATCTATGTTAGAATAAGCTCTCTTCTTGTATTTGTGCATTCTTAAAATAAATTATGGAATATCATTTAGACCTATTTGGTTGACCTAGAAGAGGAGTCAAGAGATGCATATGTTATGTTTGGTTGCAACAATTGAAATAGGAATTGAAATAAGTTTTGTTTTTAAATTTTAATGATTATATTTTTTTCATTTTGGTAATATTTTAAATAAACAAGATCTTTTGTTTATAAAAGTTAGTTTTTTATTCATTTTTCAAAAGCAATATTATTTTAGTTAGCCTTTATTTTATTTTTTATATTGACTTTATAAGTGAAAGATATACAACAACCTTTGAAATTCATTGAAATTCAAAGGACATATTATATTGTATATTGTAAATTTAATTCTAAATTAAATCAAATTATTTTAATGAGTATAAGATCAAAACTAAAATTATTTTATTTTTAAATATATTAAAGAAAATCAAAATTACATATAAGTCGAGATCATTAATATGATATTTAAATAGTCTTTCAACATAGTTTTAATTATTAGACTAATCACAAGATTCATTTGTAAAGATAATTTTATGAAAGTTTGGAAAAGATATCAAACCTGATATAAGTATTTTTTGTCATTTAGGTTGACCTAGTTTATATCTTATGATGAATGAAGAAAATAGTCCAAAAATGCATTTGAGTGGCAAAATACAATCAAATGGTAAAAGTCACAAACTCGATAACCAATCAAATTGGGTTTATTAAAAAATAGAATAAGAATTAGTTATTCTTATTCCACGTTCTTTTAGGAATTCTGCTATGCTCATTTTGGGGTCAAATTAGGATAGGAGAATTCTGTTAGAATGCTTTAGAATAACTAAGAGAGGGGGGGGGGGGGGTGGGGGGGTGAATCAGTTATTCAAGGTCCAAATGCCCTATTAATACTTTTTCACAACTTTTTATGAATCCATACACTTTTCATCCATCCAAACTTTTAAATCAACCATATTAGCAAGTTACAGTAAATCAACATGCAAGATCAACACATGATACAATCATTTACGTGGAAACCCAATTTGGGAAAAACCACCAGTAACATGCTACTTGATTCTCACTCTTTTGAAGTGATGCCCTATTAAAAGCCTACCCTGTTAAAGGCTTACAACACACTGTTAAATGTGACCTTATTAGAGGATTTCACCAAACTATTAGGAATGGGCCTGGTTAAAGGACTTTAGAACATTCACTTGGAATGTCACCCTGTTAAAGGATTTATCTCATGGCTATTAAACAAACCTAAGTCCATAGGATTTAAACTTTATTGTTACAATTTCTAGAAAGTAACGATAATGATCTTTTGATCTGATATAACTTACAACATACTTTGCAGATTTCAGATCACACTTTCAATTCAATCCTAATGCTTGGCTTCAAACACTTCAGCTCTGACTGCTTGACTTCTTCTCAAGCTTTGTCTCCTTGAGTCTTCTAACTCATTGTACCAATGCATCCATATCAGGGGTCTTCTTACTGAAACAGAGTCTCTATGCTTTCTTATCTCCTTAGCACCTCCTTCAGCATTTCATGCTTTCATGCTTGATCGCCTCTCTCTCTTTTTTCATTAACTTATGACTCCTTAAATAGAAATCTTATTTGCCTTTGCCGCTCATTTCTCCCTCTCCAATTTTAGGGTTTTGAATGGATTAGGTAGGATACAATGTATCTACCTCATATCTTGTTCTTATCTTCAAACTTCATCAGTTGTATTCTTAAAAACATTTTACATGGTGTTCTATGCCACCAGCTCATCATTCTTATCTTCCATTTTAATTCACAAACTTCTAGATAACAACCTTGTCGGCTTAGATCTGGCAAATCTTTGATTTTCAAAATAATGCAGCAACTCGGCATTATTGATTTACTGGTGTTCGGCATCTCAGTGTTACTCAGCACTATTGGTTTTACTGGTGCTCGACATCTCTATGTTACTCGGCACTATTGGTTTTACTAGTGCTCAGCATCTTTGTGTTACTCGGCACCTATCTCTGCTCGGTACTTGATATCACTCGGCACTTGAACTTGCTCGGCACCTATTTTTGTTCAGCACTCGATATCACTCCGCCCTTGAACTTGCTCGGCACTTAAAGTTTACTCGACACTTACTAGGAATTTTCTCGGCACATACTAGCTTGCTCGGCTCCTTCTCTCTAATGAACTTAGTTGAGCTAAATACAAATGTCTTAGCTAAAACCTTACATCTTTGATATGTTTCAGTGTGCCAATTCTCTATGTCTTATAGTATGTCATCAACACACTTTTTCATCAATGGCTTTGCTAATCCTTGTACTTCATTACAACATCATAACTTCAACCTTTCTCTAGGTGTTCTAGTTACATCTTATTGATTGCCTCCTCCTTGACAATCAACTAATTGATAGTATTTGGATCACTAAAGCAATTGTCATTCCTGCAAGTAGCAAGTTTGACATTAATGACAAAACAATGATTGAGAACATTCTTTACCATTTCCATATATCATTCCAACAACTTTTCTTATGATCATTTCAATCATTTCCAATAGAATTCAAATTCCAATTTTGTATTTTGCAAACAAACGTCAAATTGATAAATGTGGGTATTTAAATTTTCCTATTCCAGCCCAATTCTTGCAACCAAATAAGGCTTTAGAGAATATATTGATACCAAGAAATTGTACGAGGAGGATCTCAAGAAGAGCTATGTGTTGGAATAGAGGGTGAAAGAGGTAGAATAAAAAATAACAGGATTAGAAAATTAAATTCACTTTGAAGGAGCAATGCAATGAGTTGGAAGAAAATAAAAGTGAAATAAGGATTGATGAACTAGAAAGAGTTAGTGAACAAATTGCTCTCATGGTAAAGGATAAAGTAGTTGGAACTGAGCAGGTAGTTGCTATGATGGAGATTAAAGCTCCAAGTCAAAATGATCAACTAAAGGTGGATGAACTAAAGGGAATGTTACATCGTAGGATAGAGGTATTGAAAAGAGTATCCCAACATGTCCATAGTATTTTTATCTCTTTGCAAAGTGTAGAGTATGTGTGCAAAGAAGCTCTCACCTATCTTTAATCAGTGGGGCCCATACATTACTTTCTTTCATAAATTAATTATTTTCTTGGCATAGAAGACAAAGTTGCATGACCAAATCCTCACATTAAAAGAATCCTTAAAATTGGTGAGAGAATTGATTAGTTTCTTTACGGCCAAGTCACAAGTTATTCAAGGTAAAGTGAAGATATTTAATGAAGCCATTGATATTTTACTACCCCCATTATTGATGTTGAAAATAAGTTGAAGGATTGGCAAGAGTTGTCAACATCATTCGACCATATCATGACATTGGAAAAGGTTACAACTATTTTTGATGGGGATATGGATGATAACTTGTTCTATGATTTGATTCATTCTTTATTTAAAATTGAAGTGGATAAGAATAAATTTGTAACAAAATCAAAGGCTATCATAGATTCCAGATAGAACAAGTTTGTTAATGATTTGGAAATTTCTAGAGGAACTGACTAGCCAACAAAGAGAGAGATTTATGTGTGGGAGGAATTTGGTGAGATCAAGGTCTTGCCCATAGGAAGTAGTTAAAAGACATGTTGATCAAGGAAAATACAAAAAAAATAGAGGAAGGACAAGAATCATAGTAGGGTATCTTATCTTTGCATGTACTTTTGTGGATACACCTACACTACAAAAAAAGATTCTACCTGAACATGAAGATGCCAGTTGTCAAATTTTGAGCTACTTCCCACTTCTTTCTAGTTGTAGAGAATTTTTGTAATGCTTTTTGTCTTCTCTGTAACTTGTTTCTGAGTCATGTAATGACATGTGTCTTCCCAATTTGAAGCTTGTTGCAATCCTTATTCCTATAAAAGGATTTCCAAGATTGGGAAGAGAAGTCTAAATTATAACTTTGTGATGAAACATATCATTTGAGTTGGTCCAAGATTTTATGTTAAGCGTTGATATATTTAGCTTGTTCTTAGTAGAAGTTTGGAGTTAATGGAAGTCTAGTTTTAGTCTTGTATTTTTGTCATAAATCTCATATCAGAACTATGTATCATTCTCAAGACATTACTACAAGCTTTATAGGATTTTTGTGTGTCAAAAAAATTTCTCCATTTCCATGCTTTAATGATTTTGAGAATGAATGAACAAGTTTCATATTATTCAAATGTAATTTAATGAGTTGTATGTCATTTCCAAGTTGTTTTTAGTTCAAAGAATTAAGTAAATTCTTCTATGGAATGATAGGGTCATTTAGGGTATGATAGGGATATGATAACTATAGAATTTGGAGGTCAGTGATTGATACATTTAATCACAAATCAATTAAATAGATATATTAATATGAACTAATATGACTCTATTTAGGCAATAGATTAAGACACAGGTCTTTTAGTTGAAGAATCAAGCAAATCAATCTTATCTTAGGATGAACTAAATTTTTATAAATCAAATATCATTAAGAATTATCATGCCAACTGAAACATTATATGTTGCACCTATACAACAGGTTAAATCAACTCAATAGGAGAAGACACCTGGATTGACTGCAAAGGAAAAATAACTACAGGTATCACTACCTAGTGATAGCACCCCTTGATCACAGATGATGGCACATAATGATGATACAAGAGAGGAGATAGTGAGATTAAATGAGGTACTTACATTGCCTATGTATGACTTAAACAACATGAAACTAGAACAAATGAAAGAATTGAAAACCTTGATGAGTCCCAAGACAAAGAAAGAACAATTGAGGAGAGAATAGAAGAAGAAGAAAGTAGTATACAATATCAAGGATATTTTTGTTGATGCTTTTAAGATTTTTTATTTTAATGAGCAACATCAAATTTTAGATTAGCTAGTATATAGAGTTGATAAGGTTCACACTGAAGATATTGAGACCAGTGATAAATTAATGTGATGGTTTGAGAAGAAATTTGAATGCAAAGTTTTGGAGAAAGTTTCAATGGAACTTGCAATTAGGAAGGTTGACATTTCTAACCTTACCACTTGGTTGGAAGGAATTTTTGAAGTCATTCATTCTTTGCATATGAAATTTTGTGATCTTGAGCTCTTAACATTGGAGAATCAACATTCTATTGATTTGATATAGGCTGATATAAAGGCATGTATAATTTCTTTGAGAAAGAACACAAATTCAAGCTCACCTTCATATAATAAGTTGGCATTTGATCAGTAGAGATTAGCCTAGTTGATGGCTAGAGATAGTGGCATCAAGAATAAATTAATTTGAATTCAATTCATGCTACTACCCCTTTTGGAGATAATTCAAAAGGAATTATCTATGGCTCAAAATTTAACAAGGAAAGATCCGCATATTTCAACATTAGAGAGCCTAATTGATCTATTTACTTAGCTATATATTCACATCCAAGTCATGAAATCTGCAAGAGATAGATAGAATAAAGGATTTGAAGAAATTTTGGCCAGTCTCACATTTGGATAAATATAAGCTAACCCCTAAAAACCCCAAGCCATATGTGACAAAAATAAGAAGAAAATATTTTTGTGGAATAAATTAAAGGGTGGAAGATTCTAACAAGGGTGAAATGATAGACACAAAGGGAGAGACAGAAATCAAAAATATAATCATTAGATGAGTCAGCATCAAAATTTTACAGACATGTATATATTGTATAACTAAAATAAGTCTTGAAGATCGAGTTAGCTTCTCAAGAGGAGTGCTATATTTTGATATATTTAATGGAAAGCTAAGTCATGACAAAGCATTTTTTCCACTAATGTCAAAGGGGGAGATTGCTTATCTCTAAGCCCAAGTTGCCTATTACTATCTAACACTTAATCATTTGTAAGGTAGTGTTGGATGGTCATCACTACAACCAAGCTATCCAGAGAAGGTCAAGCTACAAAGGACTTGTTCATATTTCTTCATATGTCAAGAAAGTCAAAGGTTGCCAAGCACCCCAATAGAGACTAAGTCAACATACATGTTGAGTAACACAGTAAAGACTAAGCATTTGGAAAGTTAGTTGATTTTGAGTGAGTTAGTATATGTCAAGAATATAGAATCTGAGTGATAGTATGAATGTTAGTTATGACCAAGCGTCAAAAAATTCAAGTGCCAAGTAAACTAGTTTTGACATATGAGTTTGTAATTGCATAAACACTTATATAAATCATTTTAGTGAGCTTCTACATGAAATTTAAATATTGTAGATACAATTAAGGAGAATACTACATTTTTTTCAGAAGGTACTAATCTCAAGAAAAGTAGATTAACCAATTAGAAAATTAGAAGGGTAAAATGTAAAAAGGATGAAATATCGATCGTTGATTATGATCTAGAAGTTTCTATAATTATCTATTTAAGAAGGATTATTAACCCTAATTCATAATGTAGATAATATCAATGATGGTCAAGGTATGAAGAAGAAAATAAGATAAGTACAAAGTGAAGGAAGGGTAAATTAGATAGAAGATCAGACAGAGAAGCTAGAGCAATGAAGGATAGAACAAGGCATATTAGATAAGGAGATCAAATTGAGATATTGAAGAGAGGAGATCTATAAATAAATTTTAGAGAAAACCAAAGGATCATGTACTAAATTAGTCTTGATAGATTGAGTTAGGGGAAATCTCTTAATAGAGAAGTTCTAACAAACTTATTCAAATCTCCTAACAAATTCCCTACTTCATTGTAAGTCTAAAATCCTTTAATCAAGGTAAGACCTAACAGTCTTAAAATATTTTAGCAGAGACACCTCATAGGGTAGATCATCATATATGATCAAATTGTAGCCCTAATAGGCAAACTTCATTGTTGCAACAATAAAGATTTGTGGGTTTCATCCCCGTAGCAGTTTTACAGTGTTTTTGGATTACCATAATCTTTGTGTTATGATTTTATGTTTTCATGGATTTTATGCTTTAAAAAAATTGTATTTTAGCTTTACAATTTTATGATTATATGGTATGAAATCTATAATATGAGATGGATTAGGTGTTGATACAATTGATTGTTTTATCAGTGAAAAGTTTTAAAGATCCTAATTCACCCTCCTCCCCCCCCACCTTTAATATCTTGTTTCTCAATAAGACTTCCAACAATAACAAACTATTAAAGGGCATTATCCTAGTTTACAATGACATTTGTAACCAACTCATCTTATGATGGGATGTTCATAGGACTCATCTAAATTGGAAGGAGCAATTGTTGATTAATGGCAAGAGTATGTATAAGGTAGAAACAAATAATGGAGATAAGATAATTGAAAACCAAATAGCTAAGTCAGAAGGTGACTCAATTAACAAAAATAAAGGTTTAAGAACAAAAAAACATTATCACACTAGTAGGTTTAACAAAGAAAGACCACAAAGTCAAATTAAGGACATATGTGCTCATAATGTCTTAGAATAGAATAATATCTAGGAGGTAGACTCGGAAAAAAATAGAAAAAAATTTGAACAATTGCAATGATAAAAATGTATATGGATGTTTTTTTTAGGGGAAAACATAGATGACAATGAGACTAAGAGTTGTACACTTGAAACAATAACAAATAGGAAAATGGAAAACCCAAAAAGAGAAAAAGATAAAAGAAAATTTTACAAGTCTTAAAAATCTCCAATAGGAGGAAGAAACCCATTTAAGGCTGACAACATTCTAAATGATCATCAAGAGGTGGAAGTAATTAAGGAGAGAAATATTAATCACATTATAGTAGAAGTAGAGACTTTTATAAGGAATTTTTGGACAATTAGTTAGGATGAAGTATCCAATGTCTAGGATAAAGATAGAGTGGAGGAGAATGTGGTAGAAATAATCCAATGTTGGGAGGATTTTGGATTTCAAGAACATCAAAAATTATACAAGGATATCACAATGGAAAAAGGTATGGGGACCAAATTAGGCATTTGAATTACATAGCCAAAGGTGGGGTTGATAAAACTCTAGATTCTAGAACAAGTGACAAATAATAAGAGAGTTAAGAGATTATAAGGAAGAAAAAGAAGATGTATCTATAAAAATTAGTGTACATAATGCAAGTACCAATCTATAAAATTTAGGCATTTTGGAAAATATGGAAGGCGTAGATCATCCAAAATATGGTAAATAAAGCAAAAATTGTGGGACAAAATCCTTAGCCAAACTCAAAATAGTTATAAGTATGGTCGGTAATCAAAATAAGTTTAATGATTGATTTTATGTAGGGAAGGGTAAATTCCTTCCCACAAAGTCATAAAGCTCACAACATGAAATGTTAGGGACTAAATTCCCCTAACAAAAAGTTCCTACTAAAGTGTAATTTATCCATATTTGAATTAGATATAGTTCCAATACAAGAAACTAAATATTTAAATAGAGAAGAGGAAGAGAAACTAAGAAGGAAATTAGGAATTTGGAAAACTATAATGGTAGAATCAACACGGGCTTTTGGAGGAATAAGAATTATTTGGGATCCAAGGAAGATTGATTTTATTCCACAAGTAACTAGAAGTAGTTGGATAAGGGGGGGGATTACAAGTTTTAAAAGAGAAGTTTGTTAGCATGAATGTTGATGATATTCCTATGGTGGAGTATCCTAGCATTTTTGGATCATGTGAGATAATGTTAGTGTGATTATATGTTGCATTCATGGTAGTTTTTGTCATTGATGTCAACATACTAAAGACTGACACATCAATAGATGGTGATTGAGATCATATGGTTCGAGGAATAAAGATAAGTGTAGTTGACGACATGATCTACAGATTATCCTAATTTTTTAGTTAAGTTTTTTGTATAAAGTCAAAGACTAGTGATAGTTATTTGAGACTTACAGAAGACAATTTACAGACAGAGTTCCTGAGAAATAGTTTTTGGTAATTGGGTTATATCTCCTAACTGAGAGAGAATCTAGTTGAGTGAAGTTAAATAGAGGTAGAAGACATCATAATGATGATGTTAGTGAGTGCACAAAGTTAAATTTTTCATGTGTCAAGATTTCTAAAGAGTGTAAGCCAACAATGTTATGTAAACATGAAAAGATGTAATGTAACATGTGTTGTTTTATCTTAATAAGGTTTTGTTATAATTGCAAATTGGGAAAGCCTCTATGATGACTCAATAAATTATTTGAGGACTTGTTATAAAGAAAAAAAAATTTCCGTGTGATTGAGAGAGTATGTGAATTATTGTAAGTGAAAACTACATGTGAGTAAGTGATCTAAGGTATTTAAGTGATATATACAATTTTGTTGATCTGGTATTGAGATCTGAAGAGTGTTTGGTGCAGAAGAGGCACATTGAATGAGCGTATAGATTATATTTGGTAGAGAGTTCTAACTAGATAGTTGATGTTTTGGTATTGTTCTAAAAGGAATAATACTGAGTTCAATTATCTTTCCCTTGAAGCTATTTGTACATTGGGTCCTTCTACCTTCCACAACTCCTCACAGGGTTCAAATCTCCTCACAAGGATTCAAAGTCTCCTAATAGGGACTAATATGTACTGAATGTATCTCATTGGTTCCTAACAAAGTCCATCCTCTTTCAAGGAACTTATATATTAGTACATCATTTTTTGGGTACCATTCTCATCAATTTTTTCCCTCTGATCAAGGGTTTCCCTAGTTAACAAATCTAGTGTTATTGTGTATGGTTATCTTCTTGTGATTATTGCACTTGTTGATTACATGTTTTAGATTTAATAAGGATAGAAAAATATTTTTTGATTGGATAACTGATTCATGCCTCCCCCCCCCCCCCCCCCTCTTAGTTATTTTGGTGGACTTTACTTTATAACAATTGGTGTCAGAGCATTAGGCCCTTGAAGGAAAATCTTAATAGCTTAAGGAGATCTGTGGAAAGTCATTTCAGAAAGGATAATCAAAAATTTAATGGAGGCAATTATGATAGTTTGAATGAGAATATGAAGACACATTTTCTATGCATGGGTCTAGGATATTGGTTGATCACTAATAATGAAAAAGAATTGATTGAAAAAGAAAAGCTTGAAGACTATACTAAAAGATAGAGACAGATGTTCATGTGTAACATGCTTGCCAAAGAAGAACTTTTTCTAGCCCTTCCTAAAAATGAATTTAGTCAAGTAAAATATTTTATATTGATATATGAAATTTGGAAAGCCTTGGAATCTACTTATGAAGGTGATAAGCATGCTAAGAAGGTTAGAATATAGAATTGGATATGTTTGTTTCAAGAAGATAAGATGATGGAAGATGAATCTATAGGAAGCTATTTTGGTAGGATATCAAAAATTATTGTAGGAATTAAGGCTTGTAATGGACCAAAAGATGAAGATAAAATTATATGGAAGATCTTGAAAATTTTGACATCTACATATAAGAAGGCAACGCATATGATTAAACAAATTATACCCTGCACAGAGAAACTCACAAAAGAGACTCTTCTTGGAAGATTGGAAGCAACAAAGATAAGTCTAATATAGAGTGGAGATTTTCCTAGAATTAAGTCAACATTTAGTGCATTAAGCATTAGACCTACATTGGAAAGGAGCGCAAGTACTAGTGGAGATTATGCTAGCAATAGCTGAGGAAGAACTAAAGAAGAGAAAAAGATTGAAGAAAGAATTTCCTTACTGGAGAAAAGAGAACCTAAATGTAACAAAAACTTTAAATGTTGGACTTGTAATGAATTTTCTCATTATGCTTATAAATTTCCTAAAAGGGTAAAGGAGAAATTTTAAGCCTATGAGATCTAGAGAATGTCTTTACACAAATGATGAAAACCTAGAAGCTGGTGTGGGAAGATTTTTGAGAGAAAGTGATAATGACAGTGATGAACCAAGATTTGTTTCAATTAAAGAAGAAAATGAAGAAAATGAAGAAGTTAGAGAACAAAAGGAATTAGTGTCACAAGTTGAAAAGAAGAAATCTGATAAAATCATAGACAATGGTTGTTCACATCATATGACTGGTGATATGAATAAATTTGTTGAGTTCAATAGCTATGGTGTAGGAATTGCCAAAGTTGGAAACAATGTGGCTTGTCATATAAGGGGGATAAGATCTATTACTCTTGATGGTAAAACTAATACTAATGATGTTTATTTTGTTGATGGTCTAAAACATAATCTTCTAAGTGTTAGATATCTGGTTGACAAGGGATATCAATTGTAGTTCATAGAGAAGACATGCATTATCAAGGATAAGTATAGTAAGATGATTGATGCTGGCACAAGATCGAGAGGTAATGTTTTTTACCTAAATCATATAGAGATGACATGCTTGGTTGCTAAAATTGAAAACACTTTCTTATGACACAAAAGGTTTTGTCATATAAAATTAGATAATATTGTGAAAGTAAGCAGTACACTAGTTGTTTGGGATTTGCCTAAAATAGTGAAGCCTACTAACATGGTATGCAAGAAATATGTTATGGAAAAGAAGAAAAAAATATCTTTTTGAGGAAAGAAGTTTACAATATCATCAAAGTTGGAGATAGTACACACATATCTGAGTGGTCCTACAAATACAAGAGCATTCTATGGTTAAAGGTATTTTATGATTCATGTTGATGATTTTACTAGGATAATGTGGGTACCATTTCTTAGAGATAAATTTGAAGCATTTGAAAAGTTTGAGGTGTTTAATAATAGAGTTAAAAATTAATATGGATTAAAGATTAATTGATTAAGATAAGATAGAGGTGGTGATTTTACCTTAAATGAGTTTAATTGTTTTTTGTGAAGTAAATGATATTAAAAGATAGCTTTCAACCCCTAAGACACCTGAGCAAAATGTTATAGTAGAAAGGAGAAATTGATTAGTAACAGAAGTAGCAAGAGCTTTGATGCTTGAGAATAATGTCTCAATGACATTTTGGAGAGAAATAGTCACAACAATAGTATTTACAATAAATAGAGTTCATATCAGACACGGTATTGGTAAAACTCCTTATGAGCTTTGGTTTGGATGTGCACCATTAGTTAAGTATTTCAAAAATTTTGGATGTAAGTATTACATTAAGAGAGAAGATGATATTGGTATATTTTATGCAAGAAGTGATGAAGGTATTTTTCTTGTTCATTCATTAAAAAGTAAAGCATACAAATGTTTAAATCAAAGAACTAAGACTATTGTTGATAGCGCAAATGTTAGAATTAATGAAAAGTTTGGAATTCAAGAAAGAATACTCAACTATGATTTTGATGAGGAAACTAATCCTAAGGATGACCAAGAGAATGTTGATTTGTTTTATGAGATTGATACAGAATTGTAGAATGACATATACATATTGTGGAATGGAGAGAAGAAACAAGGAGTGAACCTAGAGTTGAAGTAAGAGTTGAGATAGTGACTCCTAATAAGTACTTGATAAAGAATTATCCTATTGATCAGATTATTGGTAGCAAGGCCAAAGGAGTGATGACAAGACATAAAGTACAAAAACAAGAATTATGTTTTATTTCTCAAATATAGCCTAAAAGTATAGATGAAGCTAGTAAAGATGACTTTTGGATTTAGGCTATGAGAGAGGAACTCAACCAGATTGAGAAGAATGATACACGAGAATTGGTTCATAGACCTAAGGACAAGAATGTTACAAGAACTAAGTGGATTTTCAAAAATAAGATGAATGAACAAGGTGATGTTGTGAGAAATAAATAAAGGTTAGTATGTAAGGAATATTTATAGCAAAAAGGTGTTTATTATGAGGAAACATTTTCACCTATTGATAGACTAGAAGCAACTAGAATGTTTTTTGCTTGTGCAAAAAATAAGAAATTCAAGTGTACCAAATGGATGTGAAGTCAACATTTCTAAATGGAGAACTTTGAGAAGAAAATTACATTGAGAAGCCTAGAGTATTTCCTTTAACAAAAGAGGGAGATGTGGTATGCATTGTATGGTTTGAAACACACAACTAGAGCTTGGAATGCAAGGTTGGACAAATATTTGGCAAAATCAGGATTTGCTAAAGGTATTGCACATAGTAACTTGTATTTGAAAGAAATTGAGAATGATTTCCTAATTATTGAAATATTTTTGGATGATATAATCTTTGGAGGAGATGATGAAGCTAGTGAAGCATTTATTAGTGAAATGAAGGAGTTTGAGATGAGCATGATTGGTGAGATGAAGTTTTTCTTGGGTTTACTGATTGTGTAGAACACTAAAGGTATTTTCTTATCATAGACTTGTATGCACCCTAAAATGGTTGCCTAGACTATGGGCCCCCACTACTCAATTTATCAAATTTCTTGAATCAATAATTTGCAATATTTTATTAAATCAATTCAAATCAATTTCTTTGATCAAATTGTATTTAATTCAATTATTTCAACATTTCCTAAGGTTTGATTATTTTATCCTAAGTTTTATTTAATTAAAATAAAACCTTTCTTTTTATTAAATAATTAATCCATATTTAATTAATTGAGAAAAAAACACTCTTTTAATTTAATTAAATATTTCCTATTTAATTAAAAGAACTTGCTCCCTTGTAATTAAATAAAATCCCACTTGAAAAAAGAAATGTAATAAATAAAAATTAAATAATTCTTTTTTCCTCTACACTTAAATGCACATATTTGTAAGTGGGGTTCCATTTGATTTTCCTCCTCTTTTCTCATTGGTGGAATTTTGTCTCACACAGTTCATTCTTTTCCCACCCTTGATTAAATCTTATTGCCTCTTAATCTTCACATCCATGATTATGCTATTGTTATGTTGTAGGTTTGGAGAGCAATTTTTTGATGAGTTTGAGCATTAAAGCTTTTTGTGGAGAACTTCTATCTTCTTGTCTTCTTGTCTCATGCATCCATGGCTTCCATCATCATGATCCACCCTTGCATTTTCATATTAGCTTAGATCCATGTTTTCTTTCATAGATTAGATCTTGCATTATTATTTCCTTTCATAGATTAGATTTTCTTTCTTGCATTATTTTGCATTGTCATCATTTAGATTAGCTTGCATCTTCATTTGCATTCATATTTTGATCCTTAAATCTCTCATTTTATGGTGTACTTACATGGACACAAACTAGGTCAAACTAAGGACCTCCATTACAAACCCTTACACTCCATGAACAGAGAGCTATGAGCTGTCATTTGCGACCTCATTCTTAAGAAATTTTGGATATAATGAATCATAGAAGTGTGTCAACATTTCAGCACACATTCTTTGGCACCCACCATGGGGCAACCCACCTTTACTTGCTAGTTTTAGACATTTTTGGAGCTAACCCCCTTATGCAGATTTGTTTGGAGATAAAACACCCTAGATCTTAAATATTTGATCATATCTCCCAAACGGCTTAGTTTTTTGGTCTATATTTTTTTTTACAAGTTGGTGACATATCAGAGAAGCATCAGTAAAAAAATTAGATTCTTTTGAGGGATTTTCTATTTTTTATATTTTTTTCTTCATGTTTCATGAAAAATCATTTTAGGGCACAAATTAGAAAATGTTTTGGAAAAGTCTACATTTTTGTAAGGTTCTTTGAATTATAAATAGAGTTGGTTCTTTGTGTTTTGAATTTAGAGATCATATTAAGGCTTAATAATTGGATTTGGAAAAATTGGTATGTTTTAACAAAATGGTTCCTTAGGGCACAAATGAAAAGATCTTTTCAAAATTTTGACATTTCTAGGAAGCTCTTTGATTTTAGATAGGGGTATCTTTTTTCATTTAAGGTTTTGGATCTAAATTCATATCATATAGGTCAAATTTTGTTGACTAGGTCAAAAATCAATATTAAAAAAAGGGCATTTAATGAATAGCTTGCATTTAATTTTCACATGGATCAATGCATGATGTGAGCTTTCATTTGGGTTATTTGCTAGTTATTATCACTCTTAAAAATTATTTTCAGATCTAAGCCTAGTTTTGCATAAGTTGGATAAATATTGCATATCTTGTGTTTGCTTGTTTTGCTTGTTGCTTTGTTCGTTATGAGTAAGCGTTCAAGCGTAAATGAAAGGTACAACAAAGAAAAAATGTATTGCAAGGATTATCAAGTATTTTTTTGGATCTCTATAACATTTGGATTTGAAAATGAAATGAATGTTCTATTGTGTTTGGCTTAAGTGCTTTTACATGCTTTTATAGATTCACACTTCATTTGGTGCTCTAAAATTGGATCTAGATTTACTTTCATGCATATGTGTTTCACATAGTAATTAGGTGCTATAAACACAATTTTTGGAGTTCTTGATGGAATGTGTTTCATTCGCTTTCCTTACATGTGAAGCTCTTCTCGATGATAGATCCCCTTGTAGGTAGGGAAGGATATTTGTTATTATCTCACTATTTCACTTGGGTTTGTCCTCAACATCCATTGATACTTTCTCCTTTGAGATTGGTGGTGTTTGTTGTTGGCTTTTCCAAACATTTGGTGAGGTGATTTTGAATTAGTATGTCAAAGAATCTTGTTTTCTATGTTTGGATAAAGTGAAGAAGCTAGAGGAGTATGCTCTGTTCCCTTTTGGGCACATCAAAAACTTGGAACCCTTGAATCCAAACCAAGTCCCCATGTGGTACAACTTTGTCAGTCTTTGTTGATTAGAGATGGTTAACTATAGTGGACATTCCCTTTATTAGGTCAACTATGTGGATGGAACCTCAAGCAGTAATAGCTATTTTTGACGTGGTAGTAGCAACTACTATATAAATGTACTTTTTGAGGAAATCCTCATGGGTGTAGTCTTTTGTTCATTTTCCAAATCTCCTTAGTATCTTTGATTGATTAAATTCTTGGAATATATCAAAACCCTAGTGTACTGGGATTGGATTTTTTCCACACTAGATTGCAAAAGCTATAGAGTTGAACATTACTAAGAACCATAGTGCTACCAAATTTTCTTTTCTAGGACTATGTGTATGATTGGAAAATATTTTGAGAACATACACAGTGATGGTTCTAGAGATTAGACTGATACTATCACACTATTCTTGTTCATGTGCAAGGTTACTTTGTTCCTTGCTCATTATTTGAAGATGTTTGCTTGAAATTCCTAATTTTTTTCTTGCATGGGTAGTTCATGATTCAAAATTTATCACACCTAGTTGCATATTTAAAAAAAATAAAATCTAAGTTCCTAAGTTGAGACTTTATGATCAAACTACTTTGTTATCATGTTATTTCCAGTCTCCCTAGGTTGATCTGGTTTAGATTAGGCTACTTACCTCGTTGTTAGAATTTTTCTTGCACCTTGGGTTATTGTGCTTTGACCCCTTTGATTAGTGATCTTTGATTTCACAAGTGACCTTGTTTGGAGTCGGTGAGTTAGAGACTATCCTTGTTCAGAAAGATATACCTTTGGATTCTTTGATATTATGCTTGGAGAGTCTTAGTAATCTCTTGTCCATCCACTTTCATAAAAATTCAATTTTGATCAATTATAATTTGGGTAAATCATCCTCCTAATCCATATGTGCTAGGGTATTCATCCAAAGTTGTGGGCACCTCTATGGCAGTGTTGGTTTATGTCTATTGTAAAAATTCTATCTTATCATTTCTCTTTTGGACAAGAAAGTGCTTTTTCTATCCTATTTTGGAATCAACATTTCTTAGGATCAGCCTATCACCCAGTACCACTATGGGCTTCAAACCTTGAGCTAGAAAACCTCAGTCAAGTCTAGATGATCATGAGCTCTCCTCTATCATTAAAAAGTATCAAGATTTATCTTCTAGTCTCGCTTGACACATGATAGAAATGAAGAAAGTGCTAGAGAAAATGATTGCATCATTACATGAATCTTCCTTAAGACCTTTACATAAATGTGAATCATCTTCTTTAAGTTCTACATCTACTCAAAGACATCAATTTTCTTCATGTTCTAGATCCAAAGACCTCTTGAGAGAGAAAGTGAGTAATAACTCCTTTGAGAATATGCCAATATTTCATGATGAGCCTATCTTTGATCGAGATGAGAATGACAAAAATGGTCATAGACATACTTTTGAGAGAACTTTTACTCCTTTGAGATTTTCATATGACACGGTCCCTGAGCTCTTAGTTGCAAAAAAGATCATTACTTTACCATAAAAATATTCTACACCTTATGAACCTAAGGTAAAACTTTCATGGTGGAGAGATGATCATTATTGTAGCTACCATACATGCAAAGGTCATAAAAGTAAAGATTATATTGCATTGAAATGTATAATTCAAGATTTTATTGATGAAGAAATCATTGATGTTGAAATTCCTAAACACTTATGTAATGAAGATGCTTCTCTTGAGCAAGATCATGTTGATGAACCTATGTCTAGTGATGGTTTCTTTGATACCTCCATTTCTTCCAATACTTATGCATCTCCCAAAACTTCAAAGTTATCCAACATTATTCCATCAAAGAAAGGTCATAATTCTTTTCATGCAGTTCTCTATAGTTATCCTCAAGGGCTACCTCTAAAAGAAACTCAAGATAACCTACACTTGGTTGAAAACACTTTTCATTCCTCTAAGACTAAAGATCCTCAACCTTCATGTGGTGCTATGTCTACTACTCCCACTTTATCTAGTCTTGCGTTACCCCTTCAAGATCCTATCATGCAAACCTCATATACTCCTTTGTCCTTAGAAGTGGCTCCATGTCAAGAGGACTCTCAAAGGGCTAAAGACAAAAATGTCAAGAAAGATCAAGATCAAGTACCCCTTCATCTCCTTCAAGGTGTCAATCTTCCATAAACTATATCTCATCCACCTCCTAAGTACAATGAAGGCACTACTTCCACTATTTCCCTTGAGCTTACTAAAAATTGTGAACGAAGATCAAAGTATTTCATCTTCTTGTTCCACCACTCCATGTTTGCTTCCACTTTCTACTCTTCCTAAGTCTTTTCAAGCTCCAAACAATCTTATCAAAGAAGTTTCTCCTATTCAAGATGATCATGATCCTATTTAAAATCCTAATACTCACTCTAAAGATTTTTATGTCCTTAGTTGTCATATAGATGTTGATAGACTCATTGATTATCCTTTTTGATCTTCCACGTCCATCCTTGGACTTCCTCCATCAATACCAAGGGATTCAAGTCTTCCTTCCATCTTGGGTCCTTATGTCCCTTTATTTTCCCCTTGTAACTCTCCTAATTCATCATCCATCTTGGGGCCTTATGTCCATCCATCTCCTATCTTTCCTCAAGATCAACGTAGATGCATATACTTGAATCTTTTTCATCTACTCACCCATCTAAACCATTCATATTGTCCTTCTTCTTCCACAAGTCCCAAGTCTTTTGGAAGTAACTTGAATGTTCAATACAAGAAATACAAGAATCCATCTTTAAAAAAAGATCACCATGTCTCCTCTAATCAGCATAAAGGCATAAAGTCAAAAGAGATATCTAAGAAGAAAACTATAAAACAAGTATGGGTTCCAAAATCCGCCATCGAAGATATTCTCTCTAAATCATCAAAAAGAAATGAAAATCCTATGGCTATATGGATTCCAAAGTCTCTCTTGAAAGATTCTAATGTTGGGAAACAAATGAAGTTGACATTCAAGCTTCTAAAGACTTCCACTTCATCTTCTTCCAAAAGCATCCTTCCATTCCATGTGCCTAAACCACAACCACTTCTATCCATTCACCATATTCCTTCACGTATTCCTTCATTTATGTTTCCTCCATCCTCTCACCACCCTTCAAGGTGTGTGTTGACATTGATCTTTCCTTCCTTTCTATCTACCCTTTCACAATCCTTCCATTCACTATCCTTCTACCTTCTATCCTTTTTCCTCATTTTCCTATTTCTCCTATCTTCCAACTTCACTTGCTTTGCATAAAACCTTTTCCTCCATTTTTCTCTTCCATCTTCCTTTCCCTATCAACATATTTGAGCATATCATTTTGAATCCTTGGTATATCATGGTTTATCCTTTCAAGGAGAATTATCTAAAAGGCTTCCCTTCTTCCAATAAAATTCAAAAAAAACAAAAAGAAAAAGAAAAAATTGAAAGTGTGCCTTGGTGAAAACCTTGCAACAGGGTGCCTTGGTAGCAAAATTAAAGAGAAATAAATTTGTCCTATGGTGAAAACCACTCCCTTGTGGTGCCTAGGATAAGTACCATGATGAAAACCTAGTAATCAGTCATCATGCATAGTTCTTCTACATATTTCATCCATTCTATTGTCTCTCTTTGATCTTGGCAATGTTGACCTGTACACGAACACTCAGCTATCTTGTAAGCTATCTTACAATCATCTTTCTTTCATTCCTTTCATGTTTAGCCTTAATACATATTTTCCTCCATTCATTCTATTATTTTTTTATCCTTTTCTCATTTGGTCTTAATCTAATAAAAAAAGAATAAAACACGATGCTATGAAGTCTCTTGACATTTCTACTTCTTTGAACTGCATCCTTTCATACTTTTGCATTATGCTTTCATGACTTTTCCTATGCTAGATTTTTATTGCTTATCCAAATGTGCTTTGCATGACAATTTTTCCCTAGCTTGGGTACCCTTGAGGAGTTTGTGCTTGAGGATTTCTTCTCTTCATTCTTCTTCATTCTCTTGTTTTCCATCTCTTCCACCAGCTTACTATTCCCTCTTGTCCTCCATCTTGCTAGAAATTGACACTACATAATGTGATCTTGCTTGAGATTTTGATGCCCATTCTATCTAGGGGCATCTTTGTGCATATTTATTGATCCTAAAAAAATCCAAAAAATGATATATTGTCAAAATTCTAAAAATTGGAAAATGTCCTAAAAATGATCATCTTAGTAATAAGCGCTTTGATGTATCTCCAAAAAAATTATATATTCCAAAAAAAAAATTAAAATTAAAATTAAAATAATAATAATAATCCAAGTGGTGAAAACCTAGAAATGAGCACTCCTTGAGACCTTTGCACCCCTGTTTCTTAGCATGTGTCCTCAACACTTGGCCTTTCTCCATCATGCTTTGTCCTCATTGCCTTGGTTTGGAATTGGTCTTGTCTAGGGGACATAACTATGTTACCTTTGGTCTCTTGGTTGCATTAGTCTTTAGGACACCTCCTAAATGGTGTTTTTAAACACCACCCCAACTATATGTTTCAATCCTTATTGGTTTGGACTTACCTAATTTTGTCATGTGATCTTACCTACTTGCAAGCATTCAATCCTTATTCTTGCTAGAACTCAGTATTAGTTAACACACTTATAATTTTAAACATGATACTTAATTCTTGACCTATGTTATGATCTTTTATTTGTGTGTTGATTGTTATTGATTTTTGTTGAGTATCCTTGTCTGATAAGTCTCTCTGTGATGCATAGCTAGAGGACTTGGGGCATAGGGAATGTCTTTATTTTTTTTCTACTTGTGGGTGTGGTCTTGAAACTCTAGAGTGTCTCTTGTTGTCCCCTTGAAACACTTAGGATATTTGAGGCATCATCCTTGACTACTTTTGCACAACCATTCTTATGGTCATCCTGGCATCTATGCCTTGATGCGAGAATGGTTTTGCTACATTAAATTGGGTAAGTTAACATTGAGGTCATCTTGACCTTTATTTCTTTGATTCTTATGTTAGAATCTTTTCACATTCCAATCTTATATAAATCACATTCATATCTTCATAGTTGTGCTTGTAATTAGTGATGATTGTGTGATTTTTTGCTGTCCATTAATAATGGCCCAATGATGAAAATAAGTTCATTAACATTCTCTAATGAATGATGAACAAAAAATCCTATGTTATAGTTTCTCTATTGCAAGAACACCTTTGCATTTTCATGTAGCTTGCATTATTAGACTTCATGTTAGTTTGTATTTTTAGTCTGCATTATGAGTTTGAGAGGGTTTTCCCTTCATCTTTCTTGTGGACTTTTAATCAACTGTGGTCATGTTTTGATCCTCATTTTCTTATCTTCTTTCATGATCTCAATCAAAATTTCTATCTTAAACAGTTGATTGATTTTGAGGCATTCTATTTCTTACAAAAAAAAAATCTTCTTTCTGTTTATTTCCATATCTTCCAAATTTCTACCTTCCATTTTCTTTCACCCACTTCTTTTCTTCTAATTCACCTTTGGGGCATAATATTTCATGTTTGATGATCTACCTTAGTTTTTTGATTCTCATATCTTTCATCTTACATCAAGAACTTTATCTTTTGTTCAACTTGATCAAATTTATCAATTTATCTTTTCTCCTCTATCTCATTTCGATTTCGATCATGAGCGGGCAGTATCTATCAACTTCAATCCTTGATTCAATTTTATCAATTTTATCCTACTTTTTTAAGTCAAAATTTATTTATTCTTTGTTCTAAAGTGTTCACAAATCAACCACATGTCTGGGTTGTTTTGTGATCCCAAATCGATCTCACACTTAAATTTCTTTCTTTGACTACATGTGTTCCCAAATCAATCACACATTAGTCAAAGAGGGGAAAATGCATGCACCCTAAAATGTTCACCTAGACTATGGAGATTGTAGATGCCCCTTGAAGCAACTCAATTGAGTGAGTTTTTTTCTCCTGAGTTTTCCAAGGTGTGGATCTGCATCATTTTTGGTATCAGAGCTTGAGAGTTGCAGGTTGTGAAGTTATATGTTGAACGCCCCTGATCAAGAGGATTTACCCTAGATTGATACAATTGTTAGAGAGTAACAGTAAGGCTTGATCTAATACAACTTACAAATTCTCTTGCAAATTATAGATCATTGTTCAGTCCTCCATTATGCTTGTCTTTCACTCATTGCAGCTTTGATAGCTCGTTCACCCTTCAAACATTCATCCCCTTTAGCCTTCTTGCTTAACATGCCATTGTAGACTCTTCTCTTAGGTCACTTGATGAAGAAAAACCCTTAACTCCTTCTCTTCCTCAGGTTTTTGCATATGAAAAACTTTGCTTCATGACCAGCCATTCCTATAAATAGGAAATTAAGATCTTTTACTGCTCATTCTCCATCATCCAATTTAAGGTTAGGATAGATTAGGTAAGATACAATGCATCTAGTCCATATTTCAATTCTCTTCTAGAAACTTCTTGAATCCTCTTTGAATTCGTATAAAAATGATTTACCTTGAATTATGTGCTAGTAGCTCATTAACCTTATCTTCCACCTGGTTCACAAAATTCAAGAAAACAAACTTGTTGACTCAGATCCATTGAATCCACAATCTTTAAAATAATGCAGCAACTCCTCACTATCTTGCTTCTGATGATCAACACATACTGTGTTACTCAACATCAACTATAAAATCACTTGGCATCAATTGTCTTGCTTGGCATCCACTAGAATTTTCTTTTACTTAGCTCCAACTAACTTTCTACTTGGTTTGCACTGAATTTTCTCGGCACCTACTATCCACTTAGTCAAGCTTGGTAGACAAACTTTGTATAACTTATTCTTCTAGATTTTCTTAGTGTAGCCAACATTTGTAACCTTAAGTAGATTATCAATGCATCATGTTATCACTATCTTAATTGATTCTTGTACTTCATTACATAATCATAACTCAACCTTTTCTCTAGGTACTAGTGTTACATCTTTTGATCAAATCCTCATTATCAATCAAATAAGTGATAGTACTTAAATCTTATAAGAAGTTGTCTTACTAGCAAATAGCAGATTTGACATTAGTGACAAAATAATGATTGAAACACATAGTCCTCTTCAACAATCTCTCTCAATCAATGATCTCAACAATCTCCCTCTTTTATTAGCTTTTTCAATCCATTCTCAACAAATACTAGAAATGAAATAAAAACTCCAAGCCGAATAGCATAATTCTTTGTTAATTATTATACTAATATCTTAAATCTAATAGCTTAGATCAAGATATAAAAATACACTTCCCAAATTATTAATAGAAGAAGATAACAAATATCTAAGTAAGAATTCACCTTATAAGAAATAAAGAAGACCTTTTTAATCTCAATCTAGATAAATCTCTAAGTTCACATGACTTTTGTTGGTGTTTGAGAACGTTATCGATTTCCAATTACCCTAATGAGAATAAAACACATCTAGGGGCAGTTAACTCCCATTTTCAACATGCCCATTCAGACACTAGGCCAACTATAACGCTAGACCCTTCTTCTTCTTCAGGCTTTGCAAAACCTAGGCAAGTGGACCTATAGATTCTTTATATGGTACCAGTTATCAAAGCATACACTGAATCTAATATAAATAAGATAAAACACTTATTTCTCCTATTAACTCATGTAATAACACAAATCTACAGTAGTAAATTGCAACTCTATGATATGCACAAGCTAATTGAGGGCATCATATTTAAGTTCTTCAACATGAAAGGGAAATACAATTGATTATTGATGTTGATTTTCAACAAATCCTCAAACATGTAGCAATAATAACAAATTGATCCTACAAATGATCAATGCCTAATCCATTAGGCAATTCCATGAATTGAATACTTACATATGTGATATCCAGGACATATTTCATACACACAAATATCAAATCCATCCTATCACTTTGTGATTCAGACATTGATGTTCATTAAGACCTCATTCTATGAAATATCCTTCTCAAAATAACTTGCAACCCTGTCAAACACATTAAGCATTTACTTGGCCCTTTGAAAACAAAACATATGTGACATACAACTTTAAAAGGATGCAAATGGGTCTCAACTCTTTGTTCCTAGACCACATAAGACTGCAAATTATTGAGATAGGAAATGAGAATCAGAATGAAACTAAAGAAATTCTAGCTCACTTCTATTCATTTCCTTGAAATTATACATTCAAATGCATGAAATTCAAAAACACAAACACCTAACAAATCTGAAACTAGCTGAATTAACTTTACTACTACTATTCATACAAAAGAGAAATTGTTGAATGAATGGTGTCTCAGTATTGGGAATACATCAAAACTAGAACCAGAATATGGTCTCATAGTAATATGCAAATTTTCTCCTCAAAAACTAGAACCCCTATAATGAGGAAGAAAGAGAAAGATATAGGAAGAAGGAATTCTCAAATTGAATCTACAATCGACATGTGTCACTTCAGAATTCTTCCTCAAGAAGTTGAAAATAATCTTTCTACCTTCTCTCCTTAACTACCAGAATCAAATCTCCATCATTTGGTTTCCAAAAGAAAGAAATATCTGAGATATTTAATTCACTATTATAACTAATTTTGATGCCAAGTTATATTCATAGTAAAATGTGAAAAACCAATTGAATATGGCCTTCAGAATGCAATATAATCTTTTCTAGCTCATCTTTACCACATTCAAGCTTCTAAAGGTCTTCAAATATGCTCTTTAACAAACTCTAATGCTCAGTGATCCAATTTGCTTGTACTGTGACCAATGCCCCAAATTTTACAAATTCGCTTATAGCTCAAACCGGTAAGCACCTGTGCACAATCTAACTTCATATTTGGAAAATTCACTTTTTTTTGATTCTGATGGTATATTGGAGTGCCTAGTTTCGATAAAAAATGCTCTAGTTATGGCCTTTTGAAAATCATACCTCCTATGCATGAAATGTCTGATCTACAACTCAAATATTTTAAATTTTGAAAAATTTAAAATAATCTAAAGTTTTAACTTTAGAAAAAAGGCCCATTTGAATTTAAAATAACTTGACACGAGCATTTTGAAAAAACCAATGATAATTTTTTTTTTCATTTTCCAATTTCTCTCTACCCCTCTGAATTTGGGTCAAACCCAGTTTGAGCGATGCCACATGTCATTTCCTAATTGGTCAACCCCTATCCACATCATCTGCCACATGTCATCACCATATCAAGCCTATCTATGTCACCATGTTATCACGTGAGCAACTTCTCCTTGACGAGACAGCGAGTACCGTCGGATGTACCACGTGGCACAATCTCCTTCCTTTGTCTATGACCTCACCACATCATCCTGCTCGCTACCACTTGGCATGATCTAATTCCTTGCTTCGTATTTTATGATAGGATCCACATCTGATTCAGCTCCTCATTAGATTCTTGGATTTTTCGGTAGGTCGCCATGTCGCTAGTCATAATTTCTCAACTTTTTCAATGGCGACTTGGCGACCACTAGATTTCGGTGAGATTTTTTGACTACCTTACCAGTCGACATCGGTGCCACCTCACCACATGCCATGTCATCATTGCTATCTCGCTATGGTTATCTTGTGATCATCTTCGCTTAGCGAGATAGCAATGGCCACAAGATTATCCATGCGTCAGCATCTCGGCGATCAGATTCCATGTCAACATTTCTGTAGGAATGTGTTTGTTTAAAATGTTGTCTTTGACTGCACCAATCTAACCACTCACGAGCCCCACTAAACCACTGACAACTTCTAAAAGGCCCATTTCTTAAGACACAACACATAGCAATCATTATTGTATTTAAACATTAAAAAGGTTTCTTGCACAAGCGATATGGGACTAATGTCTTCCTTTGTCTTTCCTCTGCTATGTTCTGTGCAGCCTATTGACTAGTAACTAGAAAAACACTACCTGTTCGCTCTTCATTTTTAGGCATGATTTTCTTCAAAGCAACAGCTTAGATCTTATAAAACATGAGTAGAATTTGTGATTTTGGGATCTCTATGAGTTTGGTGTCTTTATATTTGTTGCTTATGGCTCCCCTCTTCATGTTGAATCATGGATGCCTCTACAAATATGATGGTGTTCCCTCACAAGTTGCTGCCTTCCCAAATGTGAGGCTCTATAATTAATGGCATCCCTACCTCTAGCCACATGCTCAATTTATTAGATGTGGAGATTCAACTCTAATCTACAAAAATAGCAATTTGAAATTCTTTGAATGTGCCTGCCCTGCCCTATTGATTCCCTCATTCCTACCGTGGGCTAGCTTTATGCTGTGGATGCCACCCTTTCTCTAACACCTCCTCTGCCTACATGAGGCTCTCTGCAAAAAATGTGTCCTCTTTGTGTCCATTGCATGGACTGCGCTCTGTTTGGGCCTTATTGCTGAAGACGCCCCCTGTGGAGCTCCCTTCTATCTATACATTGTTTCCTTGCAGCAATTTTAGTTGCCCCCATTCCCTTTCACATGGGTGGATTTCATTCCACTCAACAACCTTGCTCACAAAAACATGGATGCCTTGCATTGAAACAAGGTCCCTCTACCATCTACGATGTGGACTGCCTATATGGAACTCCATTAGGAATGCAAATATTTGTAAAAGAATTCCTTGTTATGGCTTATTATTTATAGATTGCATTGCACTCTTCTTTGTCTATGGAGCTACATCCTAGCTATTTTTTTCTTCCTCTATATGGCGATCCATAGTTATTTTGGATTTTATTTAAGACATTGTACAGTCAACAAATGGTCCCTTGCACCTATTGGACTCCTTTATAATTCACAAAGTATCAAATCCAGTACATTTATTGAACTTAGATGATGGCGATGAATATGATGAACATAGTAATGAATACAATCATTACCAACTCCTTTTCAAAATCATCGACTTGCACACAATCTTTATTAGTTTGACGAAATCAATCAGACCCCAAAGTGGGTCCGACAAAAAAAAAATCATTTTTGAACCACTAACATTGCAAAGTGATCCATCGACCTTCTCGAACTGACTGGAATTAAAAAAATTGAGCACAAATCACCATTAAAACTTATTTTAGATCATTTCCGCACCACTGTGAAAATTGTGTCAAGAGGCCCATCAGCTGGCCTTAAAAACTAATTCAATCAAGTAACTAGGCCACGAAAATCAGCATGAGTATTCACTCCTACACACTCTACCATACTGCAAATTCTCAGCCCACAAAAAATTTTGAGTCAAAATATTTTAATTGCCGAACATCCATACTTAAATTATCCTATAGGAAAATAGTGTTAAAAAACATAAACTGGGCTCGGATTCAGCATTATAAACTAGGTTATTGATCACTTGGGGTTCTAAAAACTAGGGTATAGGTCCTTTTCCATGAGGAGAATATAATTCTATGGTTTGGGCTCATGAAGAATCATAGGAAGCATTTGGAAAATTTTTGAAAATAGGCACTTGGAAGTTTTAAACTGGGAAATGTGTCAAACATTAATTTTTAGTAAACGGCTGGACATAAAAAGGTATTCAGATGAATTTGTCATGACTTGGGAATTAACATACTTCAAGGAATACTAGGACACAACATGATGGTATAATCCATTTGATCCAAGAAATCATGGATTCAAAGTTATAACATCACGAACAAGGGTTCCAATTAATCTGCACTTTGACACCTGTAAAAAGATAGAAATTCCATTTGGAATCACGTTCGAAAACTAATCAAATAGAATTGTCAAAAGTTGAAACTTGAAACATAACAAATCTCTGGTGTCTACAATGTAACACAAATAGAATTTTAGCATTTTGGTCAATTGGTCAAAATTTATAGCATGTCAAACAGGGCCTTCCAGAATTATGAATTAATGTACATTAACATGACAAATTTAAATGACCAACTTTGAGGGATTCAAAACCTAGGCAAACAGACTCGAAACAACTTGAAATCTAAAACATTGGCTCTCTAGTATGGACACTAGGCACTTCCAAAGTAGTGAGTCATGAAACATTTTTGGGTGCTAGATATTCAATGGCAAACATAGCTTCCTGTCACTATTTGACATAGGTGAAAATGCAGATTTGAAATTTGCTCAAAATGAGACTTCACGAAATGGCTTGAAATCTTAATTTAACTTCGTGGAACACTTAGACAAGTTGAATGCATGGTGTTAGAAACATTAAACACCTTACGGGGCTCAAATGAATAGCCAGGTACACATACATTTTAAAGCTTTTAAAGGGCTCAATTTTCTCAATGGTGCTCAAAATTGACCATGCAATTTTGAGTCCTAGCAGTGGCTCTGTCTGGGGATGCATGCCCCTTGTGGGCATCGCAAGGATTCAGATCTCTGGTAGAAGTAGACCACATACCTGAAAACTTCAACAAAATTGTTTACCTCTATCATAAACATGATTCTCATCTAAATTCTCATGAGGTAGATTGGAAATACTTATCCTATCAGTTTCACCAACCAAATTATCACTCTAAATCAATGCACTCAGCAAAACTAAATCTATACCTTGACTTTCACAATGCATATATGAACTAACTTCATTTTTAACTACTTGCTCATCATGAAAGTCTTGATTAGCATGCTCACAATTATCAATCTCAAACTAAAAATCCTCTTCATTTATTGATTCGTGCATGCTATCAACTTTGAACATAAAGGCATCATACTCAACATGGGGAAAAAGGTCACACGTACCTTGAAAATATGCATCCTTATGTATAAGCGGATGATACTCAAATGAACACTCTAACTTGTACTCACACATGTCATCGACATCAGAATCTAAATCTAATCCACAACCTTCAAATGGTTCTTCACAATCAGCAAACAGATTAGTCTTCACATTAGAGAGTTCATCATAAAACTCATTGCAAGGTGCATACTGATTTTCAAAAACAACTTCGTCAAACACCTTGTCATTTACCTCATCAGATGTGACATAATCATCAGCTTCACTATTATACTTGGAAGAAGAGCATTCTGATCTCTTACAATAGTAAGACAAGGTATCATTATCAAACTCATCCTCAATCAAATCTGAAAGTTCCATGTCTTCTTCAAACAAATGATTGATAACTCCATGCAATGACCCTCTTTGAACATTTTGGAAAAAAATGGTTTGATCATCATCAGGATTCTCATCATATAAAGCATTAGTATATACTTTAAAACCATTACCCATCTCATCTTCACAAAGACTTTCAGCATGTGAAGAAAAATCAAAACTACATGTAGACTCACTTTCTATTCCATCAATGAAGCATGTAGAATATAAATCAAAGTTACTTTCATTGTCTTCATGTAGGTGATTCAAATGTCTTGCAAGCAAATCATCATTTATTTTACCAATAGGTGTTGATGCATTAATCTCAGGATCACTCATATACTGATCATCACTACATTCATTCTCAAGACATTCATCTACATAATTAGGTAACCCATTCCTATAAACAATTTTTTTATCCTCCTATGATATAGACAACTCTTCACAGCTTTCAACATCTAGCTAACTTGTATAACTTTGCACTAGAAATTCATTTTCAAACTTAGAAATAGAACTCATACCTTTACTGACATAAGAATACTCAATTCCGTCATTGCTTTCTTCCTCCCAATTTGTATCTGATTCACATGAAGACAAAAACATACTAGCACTTTCCTCTTTTTGACTTGAGCAACAAGTCTCACAATTGTCTTCACATGATGCTTCTTCACAATATGTCAGATCAGCAATTTCACCATATGTCAGATCAGCAATTTCACCTTTATCACTTGATACATCACTTCCAGGTTCTTCATCCTCATACTGAGATAAATAACTTTCCTCTTCCTAATTCGTTATGTTTTCAACATTATGCAAATAATCAATGGGAAAATGAATGACTGGATTTATATCTTGCATGCATAACTCATCAAGTGAATCAACTCTATCATTCATTGTTGTAATACCATAAACATATGCATTCAATTTAGCATGAATGGAATCATTTCTTCCTTGCAACAAAGAGATTTCATGTTTGCATGTTTTTACTTATGAATCTTCAACAAAACTATTTACAATAGCAGGGGTGCTTATTTTCTGATCTGAAATCAAACACTCCTTATGACATTGACTTGTGCTTTGTACCTCATCTTGTTGGCAAAAATTCCTAGAGAAGTGACTCCTAGTTAAGCCATATTTTATGTTATTCTCAATCTTTAGCATTGTCATGAATGCTTGATGCAAAGTCTTAGGTTCTTTATCTCTCAATAGATAGCTCATCTTCTTGTCAAATGCACCGAGATAAACCACTAAACACATTTGATCATCTGGCTTGTAACTTTTAGGAATTTCATTTAAAACCTTTGCAAATCTAATATTAAATTCAAGAACTAACTCACCATTCCTTACCTAAATTTTCAAAAACCTATCAAAATAATCAAAGATGCTTACTCTTTCCCCAAACTTCTTCATGAAGGTCAAAAGTAATTCATCCCAAGATGAAATTTAGCATGCCGACTAAAAAGAAAACCAATCCCTAGCATCATCTTCTAAATTCTGAACAAACAACTTCATCTAAAAATCTTCATGAGCAATTTCAAAATCACCAACCAAGTCATTAAACAACTGAACATGATGACTGGTTGAATTTTTATGGTTCCCATTAAACTTAGGTAAATACTTTCTAAGATCATAGGGCATAGTATTCAGGAAACCATGAAAACCATTAAAATTTAATGGCATATACTGCTTGGTAGAAATGGATCTAAAACTTTCACTAATAGGCTACATACCAGATGAAATGAAACTCGACATTCTCCAAACTTAAGACTCATTCATCATAAAACACTATCAGTATTTATAACTTGTAGCAGATCTAAAAATCTTCTACCACTTTCAACTCCAAACATACTTCAGAATACAAAACACTTTGGCTGAATCTACCTCTCAAAAAGTATGTTGAGATGTGTTACACCATTCTCCTATTTAATTCTGAAAACCATTTAGCAAAGAATCTTTTGCAAAGCTTACTATCATGTAAATAAAATCACATAAGAATGTAAATAACTTTCAATACAGATGCCTGCAACTACTTCAATGTTGCAAATAACAAAAAATTCAAATCTTATATGGATTTAGTAACACTTGCACTACATCTCGTTGATTCTTTTACCCAATGTCAAGAACTTGAAACGAATACTTCAAATCTGCCTTCCCATTGTTGTTTCCTTCATAATACCTTAACATTTATGAAGCACTAGTGCAGAGATTTTACTTTGAGTTGCCACACACTTAGTAAGAAAATATTAACCAACTTTCAAAATAAAACAACATGGTCTAGAACTTACAATTGGTATTTGCAAACTATACTCAACAACAGGGGAATTTCACATTCTTGACTAACTAAAAGAACATGACATTAACTTTGAATTTTGATAGCAACTTATCAATACTTCAAGTGACTTTGATATTACAAATTATTCAATTCAGTTAAACTTCTATTATAAATGAATAAGAACATTGGGGGACATGAAACTTCAACAAGGAAATAAGAAACACCTCTTGCTATATATTTTCTATATCTGATCTATTTCATGCCATAGATATTGGTTCTTTCTATATGTTTGATCCCTAGCAGAGTCGCCATCTTGTTGGTGTTTGAAAATGTTGCCAGTTTCCAATTACCCTGATGAGAACAAAACACATCTAGGGGCAGCTAACTCCCATTTTCAACATGCCCATTCAGACACCAGGCCAACTATAAGGCTAGACCCTTCTTCTTCTTTAGGCTCTGCAAAACCTCGGTGGGTGGACCCATAGATTCTTTATATGGTACCAGTTATCAAAGCATACACTGAATCTAATATAAAGCAGATAAAACCCTTATTTATCCTATTAACGCATGCAATAACATAGATCTACAATAGAAAATTGAAACTCTATGATATTCACAAGCTGAGTGAGGGCATCATATTTAAGTTCTTTAACATGAAAGGGAAATACAATTGATTATTGATGTTGATTTTGAACAAATCCTCAAACATGCAGCAATAAGAACAAATTGATCCTACAAATGATCAGTGCCTAATCCATTGGGCAATTCCATGAATTGAATACATACATCTGTGATATCTAGGACATATTTCATACACCCAGATATTAGATCCATCCTATCACTTTGTGATTCAGACATTGGTGTTCATTAAGACCTCATTCTTATGAAATATCCTTCTCAAAATAACCAACAATGCAGTCAAACACATCAAGCATTTACTTGGCCCTTTGATCCAATAGCAAAACATATGTGACATACAACTTTAAAGGGAAGCAAATGGGTCTCAGCTCTTTGTTCCTAGATTTCAAATTACTAAGATAGGAGACGAGAATCAGAATGAAACTAAAGAAATTCTAGTTCACTTGTATTCATTTCCTTGAAATTATACATTCAAATGCATGAAATTCAAAAACACAAACACCTAATAGATCTAAAACTAGTTGAATTAACTTCACTACTATTGTTCATATAGAAGAGAAATTGTTGAATGAATGGTGTCTCATTATTGGGAATACATCAAAACTAGAACCAAAATATGGTCTCACAGTAATATGCAAATTTTCTCCCTAGAAACTAGAACCCCTACAATGAGGAAGAAAGAGAAAGATATAGGAAGAAGGAATTCTCAGATTGAATCTGCAATCGACATGTGTCACTTTAGAATTCTTCCTCAAGAAGTTGAAAATAATCTTTCTACCTTTTCTACTTAACTGCCAGAATCAAATCTCCATCATTTGGTTTCCAAAAGAAAGAAATATTTGAGATATTTGATTCACTATTATAACTGATTTTGATGCCAAGTTATATTCATAGTAAAATGTGAAAAACTAGTTGAATATGGCCTTCAAAATACAATATAATCTTTTCTAGCTCATCTTTACCACATTCAAGCTTCAAAACATCTTCAAATATGCTCTTTAACAAACTTTGATGCTCAGTGATCCAATTTGCTTGTACTGTGACCAATGCCCCAAATTTTACAAATTGGCTTATAGCTCAAACAGGCGACCACCTGTGCACAATCTAACTTCATATTTGGAAAATTCATATTTTTTCGATTTCAGTGGTACATTGGAGTGCCTAGTTTCGATTAAAAAATGTTCTTGTTATGGCCTTTTAAAAATCATACCTCCTCTGCATGAAATGTCTGATTTGCAACTCAAATATTTTAAATTTTGAAAAATTTAAAATAATCTAAAGTTTTAACTTTAGAAAAAAGGCCCATTTGAATTTAAAATAACCTGACATGGGCATTTTGAAAAAATCAATGATAAATTTTTTTTTATCATTTTCCAATTTCTCTCTACCCCTCTGAATTTGGGTCAAACCCAGTTTGAGCGATGCCACATGTCACTTCCTAATTGGTCGACCCCTGTCCACATCATTCACCACATGTCATCACCATATCAACCCTCTCTGTGTCGCCATGTTATCGTGTGAGAAACTTCTCCTTGATGAGATAGCGAGGACCGCCAGATGTGCCATGTGGCATGATCTCCTTCCTCTGTCTACGACCTCACCACATCATCCTGCTCGCTGTCACTTGGCATGATCTGATTCATTGCTCCATATTTTGTGGCAGGATCCACATCTCATTTAGCTCCTCATCGGATTCTTGGATTTTTTTGCAGGTCACCATATCGCTAGCAAAAATTTCTCAACTTTTCTAATGGCAACTTGGCAACCATCAGATTTTGACAAGATTTTCTGACTACCCTACCTATCCACATCGGTGCCCCCTCACCATGTGCCACATCATCATCGCTATCTCGATATGGTTATCCCGTAAGCATCTTTTCTTAGCAAGATAGCAATGGCCACAAGATTATCCATGCGTCAGCATCTCGGCGATCAGATTCCACATCAGCATTTCTCTGGGAGTGTGTTTTTTTAAAATGTTGTCTTTGACTACACCAATCTGACCACTCACGAGCTCCACTAAACCACTAATGACTTCTAAAAGGCCCATTTCTTAAGACACAACACATAGCAAGCATTATTGTATTTAAACATTAAAAAGGTTTCTTGCGCAAGCGATATGAGACTAATGTCTCCCTTTGTCTTTCCTCTGCTATGTTCTGCGCAACCTATTGACTAGTAACCAGAAAAACACTACTTGTTCATTCTTCATTTTTAGGCATGATTTTCTTCGAAGCAATGGCTTAGATCTTATAAAACATGGGTAGCATTTGTGAGTTTGGGATCTCTATGGGTTTGGTGTCTTTATATTTGCTACTTACGTGGGTTGTTTACTAGTGGGTGCTTGTTATGTGTGGGTGGCTCCCCTCTTCATGTTGAACCATGGATGCCCCTACAAATCTAATGGTGTTCCCTCACAAGATGTGGCCTTCCCAAATGTGAGCCTATATACTTAATGGCATCCCTAACTCCATCCATGTGCTCTATTTCTTGGATGTGGAGATTCGACTCTAATCTACAAAAATAGCAGTTTGAAATTCTTCGAATGTGCCTACCCTACCCTGCCGACTCCCTCATTCCTACCATGGGCTAGCTTTATGTTGTGGATGCCGCCCTTTCTCTGATGCCTCTTGTGCCTGCGTGAGGCTCTCTACAAAAAATGTGTCCTTTTTATGTCCATTGCATGGACTGCTCTCTATTTGGGCCTTATTGCTGAAGACGTCCCCTGTGGAGCTCCCTTCTATCTATGCATTATTTCCTTATAGTGGTTTTAGTTGCCCCCATGCCCTTTCACGTGGGTGGATTTCATTCCACTCAACAGCCCTACTCACAAAAACATGGATGCCTTGCATTGAAAGAAGGTCCCTCTGCCATCTATGACGTGGACTTCCTGTAGATGGTGTCTCCAGCTTGAGAATTATGTACAAAGACATGGTTATTCTATGCATTTGCATCTGCCATTGTCCTAATAATCTATAAAAGTATGGAACCCCATTTGGAATGCAAAGATTTGTAAAAGAATTCCTTGTTACAGCTTATTATTTGTAGATTGCATTGCACTCTTCTTTGTCTATGGATTTGCATCCTAGCTATTATGTTATTCCTCTACATGGGGATCCATAGTTATTTTGGCTTTTATTTAAGACACTGTAGAGTCAAAAAATTGCCCCTTGCACCTATTGGACTCCTTTATAATTCACAAAGTATCAAATCCAGCACATTTATTGAACTTATATGATGGCAATGAATATGGTGAAGCATAGTAACAACTACAATCATTACCATCTCCTTTTCAAAATCATCGACTTGCACACAATCTTTATCAGCCTGACGAAATCAGTCGGACCCCAAAGTGGGTCTGGCAAAAAAAAAATTCATTTCTGAACCACTGACATTGCAAAGTGAGCCATCGACCTTCTCGAACTGACTAGAATTAAAAAATTGAGCACAAATCACCATTAAAACTTATTTTAGATCATTTCTGCACCACTGTAAAAATTGTGTCAAGAGGTCCATCAGCTGGCCTTAAAAACTGATTCAATCAAGTAACTAGGCCATGAAAATTGGCATGAGTATTCACTCCTACACACTCTACCATATTGAAAATTCTCAGCCCACAAAAAATTTCTAGTCAAAATATTTTAATCGCTGAACATCCATACTTCAATTATCCTATGGGCAAACAGTGTTAAAAAAACATAAATTGGGCTCAGATTCGGCATTATAAACTAGGTTATTGATCACTTGGGGTTCTAAAAACTAGGGTATAGGTCCTTTTCCATGAGGAGAATATAATTCTCTGGTTTGGGCTCATGATGAATCATAGGACGCATTTGGAAAATTTTTGAAAACAGGCACTTGGAAGTTTTAAACTAGGAAATGTGTCAAATAGTAATTTTTGGTAAACGGCTAGACATAAAAAAAAGGTATGCAGATGAATTCTTCATGACTTGGGAATTGGCATACTTCAAGGAATTTTAGGACACAACACAATGGTATAATCCATTTGATCCAAGCAATCATGGATTCAAAGTTATAACATCATGAACAGGGGTTCCAATCAATCTACACTTTATGACACCTATAAGAAGATAGAAATTCCATTTGGAATCATGTTCGAAAACTAATCAAACGGATTTGTCAAAAGCTGAAACTTGAAACATAACAAGTCTCCGATGTCTAAAATGCAATGCAAAAGAAATTTTAGCATTTTTGTCAACTGGTCAAAATGTATAGCACATCAAACAGGGCCTCCCAGAATTATGAATTAATGTACATTAACATGACAAATTTAAATGACCAACTTTGAGGGATTCAAAACCTAGGCAAACAGACTCAAAATGACTTGAAATATAAAACATAGGCTCTCTAATATGGACACTAAGCACTCACAAAGTGGTGAGTCGTGAAACATTTCTAGGTATGAGATATTCAATGGCAAATACAGCTTCCTGTCACTATTTGACACTTAGGTGAAAATGCAGATTTGAAATTTTCTCAAAATGAGACTTCACGAAATGGCTCGAAATCTCAATTTTACTTCATGGAACACTTAGATAGGTTGAATTCATGGTGTTAGAAACATTAGACACCTTATGGAGCTCAAATGAACAGCCAGGTACACATGCATTTAAAAGCTTTTAAAGGGCTCAATTTTCTCAATGGTGCTCAAAATTGACCATGCAATTTTGAGTGCCAACAGCTTTCAAGCCTTTTTCATTCAAAAATGTTGGGATATTTCAAGCTACAATCTATGGGAGGCTATAAAGGAAACCAAAAATTTGGCATCTCTCTTAACTGAGATTAATAATACATTTCTAGTGTTAATCCCAAAGAAATCATAACATGAGGAACCGGATGACTTTAGGCAGATAGCATTATGTAACATTGTCTATAAAATTATTTATGAAGCATTAGAAAATATAATGAAAATAGTCTTACCTAACCTAAGTTTAGAAGAACAAATTGGCTTTGTTTCTAGTAGGTCAATCTTTGATGGTATAGTTAGTATCCAAGAACTAATGCATTTGGGTCAAATCAACAAGGAACTATGGATACTAATGAAGTTAGATATTCCTAAGGCTTATGATAAAATTTGTTAAATATTTTTATGTAAAACTATGGAAGCCTTTGGCTTCTCACACTAGTGGATCAGTTTAATATATAACTATATTGCAACTCCCAAAATCTCTCTCCTTACTAATGTCATACCTAAAAGTTTCTTTGGCATTTCTAGAGGTATTAGGCAAGGAGGCCCAATTTCTCCTTTTTTCTTTATCATAATGACCTAAGAATTTGAAAGAGCCATAAAAAAGGCTTGGTCAAATGAAAAAATTAGAGGAATCTTTGGAATAGAGTAAGTCCCTAAAATAACACCAATGATTTGTAGATGACACCATCCTTCTAGGATAAAATACAATGGAAGATGTATGCAACTTTTAAAAAAAAAAATCAAAAGTTATATGGAAGCATCAGGACAAAAATTAATTTCTAATAAATCAAAGATTTTATTTCTTAACAATCCCCCCAAAATAGAAAGAAATATCTATAATATAATGAGATACAAAAAGGAACTTTTTCCTATAAATATCTTGGCATTCAAATGGAAAATAAGTACCAAAGAAGGTAAAACCATGGAATCTTATATTTGAAAAATTAGATAGAAAATTAGAAAGTAGAAAAGGTAAATGGTTAACAAAAGTTAGATGAACAACCATGATTAAAGAATTTTTATGTCATTCCTACATACCAAATGTCATATCTTCCATTTCCCAAGGGTGTAAAAAGAAACGGAGATAGCAAGTTAAGGAAGCTCTTCTAGTATGGTACTAAAGAAAAAAAGAAACAAACATTGATCAATGGTAAAGTATATGCAAACCTAAAGAATATGGAGGTCTAGGTATAAAGATTTGGAGCTAGTGAAATGAATCTCTATGAGAAAAATTAACTGAGAGGATTTATCTAGAACATGAAAGCAAATGGATATATAGTTTATTTCATAAATATTAGAATAGATCATATCCTTTATCTTTGTTTCAAACTAGAAACCTTCCTAAAAGATCAAGAACCTATAATTTCATGATGTAATATCATCCCCTTATATCCAATTATCTTACTTGGGACATTGGCCAAGGTTGGGATGCTATATTTTGGGAAGTTTCATGGGATGGGCTTCCTCTACCTGATAGCTTTAACTTACCAACTAATATTAAAAACACCCTACCTATGCGGACATCATTTTAGTGACTACAAAAAAAATAATTAATGATGACCAATATGGAGATTGGGAGTGGAAATCCATTAGAGAGACAAATTTATCAACTTGGGAAAAACAAATGTACGAATGATTGAAACTATACAAGTCGATCACAAAGCTAAGAGGGATAAATTAATTGTGGGTGCCTCAAAGAATGGGAAAATAGTGTCAAAACAAGATATGAAATGATAATTCACTCTTGTCAACGGAAAAAGATAGATATTCCCCTCAATCTCTTCTAGGACACATGTCTTACCAAAGTAGGAATCTTTCTTGGGGCAACTTTGCAAAAGGGAATACTTATAGTTGATATGTTTACTAAGATGGGCTTTGAGGGGCATTTAAGATGTTATTTATGTGAAAATGGATTTGAAATAGCTGAGCACTTGTTGTTCTAATGCCCATTTGTTAGAAAATATTGGGATTGGTTATGTCAAAAGGTTAACTGGCTAACAAATTTTCCCATAAGCTTTAGGAATTTTCTAAATAGTTGGGCCAAACATGGTAATTCTAGGGTCTATAGTAGTTTATGAAAAACTTCTCCATCCATACATATGAAAGGAGAGGAATAAAATAATTTTCGCTAACGAAAGCCTAGATTTAACCTCATTTCTCAATAAAGTGGAAGCATGCATTATAGAGGTAGAAAATAATAACCTCATAAATTCTCATAAGGAATGTGGTTGTTTCTCTAAGTATGATGCATAAATGTACAAAAAATGGAGTAAGATTATTAACCCACCCTTGATCTACTCAATCAAAAATAAACAAGCCAAGGAAAATTGCAAATGGGAACCCTCTCCACTATAGTGTGCAAGACTTAATTTTTATGGGGCCTCAAGAATAAATCCAGGTCTTGTTGGATTGGGATGTATTATACATTCTAATAAAGGTTCTTGGATTATTAAACATGTCAAGCTCTTAGAGGTGCTCTATAATAATCTAGCAAAATTGGAGGCCTTGAACGAAGGTTTAAACCTTAGCTTGAAATGGATAGTAGAAAGTTAGTCATTGAAGGGGATTCACAAGTTATTTTAAATGCATTAAAGAAAATAAGTACTCCTAATTGGATATTAAATTCCAAACTTGGATACACATTAAAGATAGTTGATAAATTTAAAGAAATTGGTATAAAATATGTCTATATATATATATATATATATATATATATATAATATATGTATACATATCTATATATGTATATAGATGTATATATACATCTATATAAATAGAGAGAGAGATATATATATATAATATTATATATATATATATCTATATATATCTATATATATCTATATAGATGTATCTATATATATATATATATATATGTATATATATATATATAGATGTATATATACATATATATATATATATATATACATCTGTATATACCTATAGATGTATATATACATATATAGATGTATATATACATATATATATGTATATATACATCTATATGTATATATACATATATATATATATATGTATATATACATCTATATATATGTATATATACATCTATATATATATACATATATATATGTATATATATACATATATATATGTATATATATATATATGTATATATATATATATGTATATATATATATATATATATATAGAGAGAGAGAGAGAGAGAGAGAGAGAGAAGGAAATAAAGAAGCAGATACATTAGCCAACAAAGGAGCATATTGTGAGGAATCTCTCCTAAAGAATAACTGTGTCATCCAATCCTAAACATATAACCTTAAAATAATAATCAAAGATCAATAAGCTTATTATAATAGTCATATATATATATATATATATATATATATATATATATATATATATATATATATATATATATATATATATAGAGAGAGAGAGAGAGAGAGAGAGAGAAGGAAATAAAGAAGTAGATACATTAGCCAACAAAGGAGCATATTGTGAGGAATCTCTCCTAAAGAATAACTGTGTCATCCAATCCTAAACATATAACCTTAAAATAATAATCAAAGATCAATAAGCTTATTATAATACAGTCATACAAATCATTGGGTCATATTAACACATGGATTAACATTCAATAGGATTTTTAATATTAAAGAAGGATGGAAACTTGAAGGTATTATCCAATGCATGGATAATCCATCAGTGGCTAAAATGTTTTTAAACATTAAATTAGTTCAAATCATTATAATGATAAAGGAGTAATTACAAATGATACCACAATCAATGGTTTTTTTCAATATAATGTAAATATTACAACTTGATTATGAGGGTAAGCTCAAGATCAAAATACCTAGTCATCACAATGGAAATATATAGGAAGCTTTCTCTTTCAAGTAAATAAAAGGGTTAACCTTTCAATGCATTTGGACTAAATTTTATTTGTCATTTAGACCAAAATTCACATGTCATATGAATAATTTAAATTAATTTAGATAAATATTATAAGACTTCTTATCTATTTCTTCTAACAACAATCTTAGTTAAGAGGAAAATGTATCTAGGAAAAAAGTGAGCCATCAAATACAAAGTCAAAGCGGCAAAAGTGTAGCTACTAAAAAGGAAACTACAAAGAAAAACATACAAAGGAAAATCTCAAATTGAGTCATTTGAAGAATAATTCTTATAAATTTCATAAATTTTATAACTAGGAGAATGTCCTGATATTAATTTTGGTATCTTTAATGAACATAAATCCTTGGTTAAGACTAGAGGTTTTCTTGACTCCTTTCTTTCCTTTCTATAAAAGACTGTGAAACTTATAATCACATTGTGATACTAGAATAAGGTAACAATGTTCTAAATATATAAGACTATGACAATACTTATATGTTCTTTGATTTTGCAATTAATAATAATAAGTCACTATCACTATTAGTTAAACAATTATAAATTTAGAGATTAGTATTTATGTGGTTTATCTATGACTCTTGATCTCATGTATTAATGGAGAGAGATAGAACTATTTATTGATTTTGATGGTCATATCTCTTGGTTGGATCCTTATATTTTCTCCAAGGGACACAATCATAGGCAAGCAAGTCTATTCACCATATATCTCTTCATGAAGAGACATGGTTAAATATTAAAGAGCATTTATTTAGGAACCTGATCCTAATTGGGTGTGATTAGGTTAAACTAATCATCTATAAACTTTGATCTAGAATAAAAAATCATAACCAAGATTTGTTTGCTTGATCGAACATGATCCAAGAGAATGAATTCTTCAAAATCTATACTTAGTCTCATGATGATAATTTGGTCAATTTCAAGAGTTATTTTGTTGATGGGAATAATAGTTAGGATTATGTATATATGTGTATACATGTATACCAGTTCATATGATGAACTAATATACATACATGCACACATCTATACAAATTATCAGATTAATCCTTGAATTTTGACCAATGCCACCACATTTATAACACTCCCTCTTAGCTAGAGAAGATGACCAAGTATGAACTAGTTTAGACATCACCTGACACATGATATCAATGACTATACAAAATATCAAGTCACATATACTTGTATATCCTAGTTATGGTATGTGCACTAACATATGTCACATGATGTCTACCATAATGTATCATAGCATGTCCATGGATATTATCTCACATAATATCCATTGTGATTATCTCATAAAGAGCATATTAATAAACAATTGATACCAAGTCAATATGATATCTATAAATAAGTCCAAGAGATACTAATTATCAAGACATTTCCATGAATATCAAGTCAACACGATATTAGTCATGTTAGTGAATATTGTATATTTGTCACCTTACAATGTTGAATACAACTATATATCATCTAAAAGATTTTCACCTTTAAATAATGTACATAGTTGGGGCCATCAAGTCATGGAGTCACACACATAACAATAAAAGTTTACAAGGAGTTACCATGAAGTCTCACACAAGGTGTTGTTATGGAATCACACACATGGTATCCACCATGAACTATATCAGAGGGTCGATTCACCATAACTATTCCCAAAGAGTGGAACAAGGGTTTTCACTTCAAACTTCTCTCTCAGAGAGAAGAGTGCATTACAAGGGTATATAACTCAAACATCTCTCAAAGAAGAATGCATTAAGGTACATATTCAAAAATAATGAATGTTTAGACTCCCTCACAATAAGGACTTCACCCTCCTCAACTCCAATCTTTTCTTAGAAATGCACAAACTTCACTTTGGCAGGAGATTTGATGACAATATTGGTCATCCATTCTTTAGTGATTATCTCCATGGTCTACCCCCTCTAAATCAATGTAATCTAAATCCTCAAAGATTAATTGTGGTAGATCCTCTAGATGTTCCCTTTGACTAATTCCAAGAGGGAATATAAGAAACTATGGATTCATCCTCATGCCTGGCTAGATCAAGGTCTCCCACATTGTTGGTAAATCTTAGATATATTTAAAATCCAACTTAACTTATTTATATGTAATTATCCCAAAGTAGAGCTCAAATGATATTTTCAAAGATCAATATATCTAATTCCTTGAGACAATATTTCATTAAGTGTTTATACTCCTCAAGATATAACACTATCATCTTCATGTTGTTCAGAAATCACAAGTTGTTGTATTTATTACTGCCACCAAGTGTAATCACTAGAAATGTAGAAGGCATTTTAAGTACTAAAATGGATTATAAGACTCCTCCTTAATATTAACTCTCCCTCTTTGAATAAATATTTCTAGCTACCAACTTAATCTCATAGTAGAAATTATCAAGTTTTTCTACTCTTATGCTTCTTGGTCCATCTTGAAAGTAATAGGGATATTATCTAATGCAATTGAAGCATAATGATTTACTATAGCATAACTATAAAATTTCATGTGAATTAATCAAGCATGGAATACTCATCTTTTATTTGAAGAGAACATAAAGTTAGCAAAGAGTCCCAAATGACCAAATATGCACCAAACAAGAACCACATATCCATAGACTTGGAATATGCTAGAATAGGAATTATTTTTTTTGATTCACAATCAAAAGACATTTGAGCCTCTCCAAACTTTGCAGAATCAATTCCAAGTATTTTGCAATGATGTAAGAATTTGTAATGTCTTGTTAATAATGCATGCAAGAAACTTTAATGCCTTCAACTAACTATCACCTGCTAACTATAATCACTACTAATGTAGCTCCTTTCAAGAATAAATATGGTGTGAAGTTTCCAATCATGTCTTTCATTGCAAACATTTCATATTACAATTCAATGCAAGAGGCATAAAATGAACTACTCAATGAGTATGATCAGTGCAAGTCCTCTGGAGAATTTCTTATGGTCTAATCTATGAATCAAATTGTATTAGACTCCTTAGATAAATCATATTACTTCAAGAAAAACTTATCACTTGTGACAACTAATGAATAAGTTCTTTGATGTAGACATAGTAGTGGAGTAGCAAATAGATATTGAGGTCATAATGGTGTTCATGCTCACACCTAATTTCGTTTCTTTGATGTTCCACCATGTGGCTCCAAAGAGTTCTAGGTGGGTGATGGAAAACCCCACATTGGCTTTAGATTCAAAGTCTTGTGTAGAAAACACCTATCTAGAGCAATAAGCCAATACTCGACCACATAACCTAAATTTATCCCATTAAAAGATTTGATCCTTGACCTCTGAAGGTCCTTCATCTGAGTAGCTACAACTAAACTTTGTCTATCAATGTGAAGGTCCCTCTGAGGACTCATAGACCTATGCCTCTCCTCATTCCCTACATGGTGTGACTCCTGATGATCAACACTCTAAGGAGGAGGTAGGCAATCCATGATGGTCCTCATCATCTATTGGAAGTCAACTTCCTCTCACTCTGCCTGATTATCCCCATTATGTTCCTCCATTTTTTCCTCTTGAACAGGACTATTTGAAATAGGCTCATGTACATTAGTATCATTGCCTTGGCCTCAGCCTCTACTACGGCTTGAGCTATGACCTCTAACTGAAGATCTTGTCCCAGCTACCATTGTACAATAATATCCAAGATAATGAGATGCTATAATAACCATAAAAACCTACTACTGTAAAGCATCCACATAAGAAACATGTTTCAAATAAAGTACAAGATCAATTTCAGTTTTTCCTACTTTAGGTTTAAGTATATTTCATTTTTGAAGTTCAAGTGTTCAAGTTTGAGAATATACATAGCATAGTTTAAGTTGTGTTTTAGTTCAACTAGTTAACAATTAGTGGCATACCAATATACCTAGAGCTCCCAATGTAGAAACTTAGGCTCTGATACCATATGTAATGTCCTGCCAGGGAACCCAAAAGAAATTAACCTAAAGTTTTACTAAGTTTTCCAAACAACTTTTTTTTTTTGAAAGATCATATACAACAATAGTTATAAAATAGCAAAAGCAATAACATACACTCATACATAAGAAAAATAAACAAATTACATCTCTTAAGGGCCCCATGACGTAGAATCACATTTAAGTTTAATTAATATTAAAACCAATACATGAGAAATCAACAACAAAGAATAACTGCAAGTATGAATCCATATAGATAATATGCAATTATCTCAAATGCCACTTGGCAATAATTAGTATGCCTAATCATCCATTGTACAAGTCATAGGGTATGAAAGCTTGAAAGCATATACATCATAAAAATAGATTAGATCATCTCGTAAGATATATAAAATCAAATATAATACAGTATAGTACAACCATCCATCTTAGTATATAAGAAACAGAATGAAAGAGAGTACAGAACAAGGCACTCTAGCCATGGCATCAAACTGTCAAATCTCAATGGTAATAGTAAAAGCACTACCACCTGACCTCATGAAACCCAAAAAGGTCCACTCCCATCATTCTGAGGAGATAGTCTCAAGTCCCAAACAAAATAACAAACTCACAATTCAAATGTAGTGCCTGCCCCTAGTTCACATTGTTTCTATCATTGTCAAACTCTTTTAGGATAGTTGTATGTTGATGATTATTAGTGACATTATTTTGAGAATTATCATATATTGTTTTAGATTCAACTTATCATATGATGAGATTACTTGGTACTTTATATTTCACGTATGCATGATGATTATTCAGTGATATCAGTTATTGATGATGATTAGTTAGATGATTTATTATCATATGTGTTTTCTTATGGATACTTACCCCATACTTGCATGTGTATGGTGTGCATGTTTGTTTTCTTTATGTATGGTGTTTTTGATGTGGTTAAGGAAGGGAGTTGTAGTCACCGGCTAGTCGAGATCTACACGATGCACCACTTCCTGTCATTGCATGTTTAGCTTAGTATATATATTGTGTATGTACATGCATGGATTTTATGTAGGTTGCAGGTACCGGGTATCGACTTCCTTGAATTGCCAGGATGAGCATACCCTATCACATCATCTCAATGGTAAGAGAGGGGAGATAAATTCTCAAGTCCAAATCTCAACCCTTTAAGCCATTTGTCCTCATTGAAAATCAAGACAAGTATCTAAGTTGAGTACCCTTCGAATACGTTGGATGACATAATTCGTGATATTAACCCTTTTGGTTTGATTTTGTATGTGTTTTTCTATGATGGGTTTTTGTATTTTACATTATGAGTCTTTGGTGTATTTTCTATTAATTAAGTCTAATTAAAAGATTTAATTTAATGAAAAATTAATATGATATTTTAATATTTATTTTATTTAATTAATTGAGAAATTAATTAAATAAAAGAATTAACTTGAAGATAAAAGTTAAAAATTTAAATTTGGAATGTGATAATATTTATTTAATTTAATAATAATATGAATAAATGCTAAATGATATTATTATTTAATAAATATTTTATCAATTAAGTTTTAAAAATAAATTTAAAAGTGGAAAAAAAATTAATTTATTAAAATTTCATGACCACATGATAAGTGCATGAGATTTAAAATTAATAAATTAATTTTAAAAAAATAAAAAATAAATAAAGCGAATATTAAATAAAGTAATGTGCATTATTTTAATATTTATTCACATAGGAGTATGCAAACTCTTGTGAGTTGTCATGTTGACAACACAGGAGTTTGCACTCTAATTATGCACGTGTTGTGTACACTTAGGAGTTAACACATTATTTGAGTGCATGGTGTCTACAACATTCTAGACACCTCATCATATTTATCTTCTTATCATGGAAGATATGTGCTTAGTTGTCATGCTTATCTTGTAGTTCTTTCTAGACACATTCTAGGTGCATCTTAGAGGCCTTTATATACAGGCTCTCCTAATGTGTATGGACATACTCATATGCGTTGACAAGCTCATATGCTTCTACATCCTCATATGCTTCTACAAGCACTCTTAGTCACTTGGAGGGGTTTGATTCTTGGAGGAATTGCGAATGTTGGAGAAGGAAGAAATTTTTAAAAAGGAGAAGGTTCTAAGAGGAGGAGCTTCTCTACAATTTTCTAAAGCATAGTGAATTAGCATCAGTGTCCAGGTAGGCACTCGTGATTATTTTACATATTTTATTATGCTCTTTCTCTTCCTGTCTTCCTCGTGTCTATTATGTATGTCTGAATAATTCTCTATGAATGAATCTTCAATTCTGTAATTTAAAATTTGGGCATGCATATTGTTTCATCTAGTTATGGGAATTAAAAATATTATTGCAATCTTCCCTTAGTAGAATCAAAATTTGGAAATTGATCTGGGTTTGGGTTCAAATTAAAATAGAATCTTATTATTATGCATTAGTTTTATATGATTTATTAACTAATCTAATTTAATTTAATTTAATTAAGATTAGTTAATAGTAGAAGTGTAATTAATTTTTATTCAATTTAAGTAAATGAATTTTTAAATGAGGGAAAATTAAAAGAAAAGAGATATTAAAAAGTGTTTAGTGGAATTAAATAATTAAATTATTAATGAGATTGATTTTACTTAAAATCAATGAAGATTATTTTAAATAAATGATTGTCCTTGAAGTGTTTTAAGAAAATTGTAAACTAATTATTTGAAAGTTGATAAGTATTATTCTTATGATTTGAATAATGGGAGATGCTCTTGGAATTAAATGGGTTTCATTTAATTATTAGTAACATTGATAATGCAATGATTTTATTAAAAGTCAATGGGAACTAGTTCAATGATTTAAATAAGTATCTTCTGATTATCTTAGAAAATTATTTTGAAATGATGATAAGAGATAAATGGGTTAACTTGGAGTTTAAATGAAGAACCTTATACACTTGAAGTATACTTGAAACAAAATCTGAAACCTCATATTTGGCTTAACCATGTGATTGCAAAAGAAAATAAAAAACATGTGTTTGTATCTTGTTTCTCTATGCTATATGTGTTTTGGGGTTTTGGGGGTTTGTCCTAGATTTGACTAGTCTTAGGTTGTTACCAAAGGCTTGAGGGTTATGTGTTTGTGATGTCATGCTGATGTTGATCTCGATCTTTTTAAAATCCAACCATGGTAATGTGATGGTATGCTCTATGAGATATTTGTATTTACTAATTGTTGTTTCTTTCTAGTCTTCTTGTGTGAAGCTGAGGTGTATGTATTTGAGATACTTGACTTAACCATTTTTGAGTCATCGATCAGTTATACTTCGATTACTTTCCAGTTTCCTTGATGGGACTAAAGTGTTTATTTTGATCTTGATGATGTCATGTTGTGCTTTTTAGTCACTTGTATAGGACTGAGGTGATTATTTTGATTATCTTTATGATGCTTTCCAGTCACTTGTATAGGACTGAGGTGCTTTTTTGATTTGTGATTTCATGAGCCTAGGGTAGGTTATCTACTTGTAGTGTCAGGAAGTGGCTTGCAATGGGGGCCAGGGCCCTAAGTGGCTATCAAGGTAAGTCATTGTAAGTTATTTAATAATTGAAAAAATTTACACTAAATGGAGATTTAAAATGAATCTAATAAGATAATTGTATGTACTCGCCCATGCCTCGAGTGCTAGTAACAACTAGGATGGGAGTAGAGAGAACGCTTGGTTGCGACCTTGCATTCTGTAGTATGCCTTGTCAATATGAGAGGATACTACTGGCCGTATAGGGATCACTAGTAGGCTAGGGTCTATTGAGAGACTACCAAGGTAACTCTAGCATGATTCGTGTGATGACACTTTCCCGCTTACATAGTAGGTTTCCTACATGTCTTTGTTGTGCCTTTGGAATTAGATGTCATTTCTTTTTAGAACCTTTGAGTTAGTGTACTTTTATGATTCTTGGACTTAGAGAGTACTTGTGTTATGTGATTTGATATCCTATTTGGGACTTGGGATTATCTCTTTAGCATGGTGGGAGTGGGCCATTTAGGTTCCACGCGATCAGGGGGTAGTATTTTTTCACTCTTACCATTTGGGATTCGTCTGAGACACTGTGGCTGGAGCATTCTTTGTTGGCATTTATCTTCATTCTTTTCTTAGATGTTATATCTTATGATGGATTTTATTTACTGACATGTTTCTTTATATTGATGATTAGCATGTGATAGATGATGTTATCTACTTTGTAGGATCATCTTATGCTTTATTCTTGCATGTTAGATTTCTTTATGCATATGTTGTAGCATGTTAGATTTCTTTATGTATATGTTGTAGCATGTTTTAGGAGTGACATCCCTATTACTATAGTACTAATGATCTCTTCAATGACTTGGGATGTTACACACGGAGGGATGGCTAGGGCCCACAATGATCTAATGATACTATTGACGGTTGGGAGGAACCGCACACTTAGTTAATTGTGTTTTATGATATATGGTTATCTTTATGATGATGGATGTCTTATGTATGGTATATGGTTTTATTTACTTCACTATACTTTATATCATGGATTCGATGAGGATGATGTATCTTTATTTTTACATATGTTTAATCTTTTATACCCTGTGACATGTACAGTGGATGATTGAGCATTCCAAATTTAATTGCCAAGAGGCATTCAAAACAAATGTTTATTATGAACTGTGGACCTTTAATTATTCTTTCATGTGGATGTGGTAGTTGTTAGACTTAGTATTAATTATATTAAATGTGACTCAACATCTTGGGATCCTTAAGTGATGTAATCTATTCATATGCGTACAGTTGATTACATATTATTTCTTCCGCTACTATGTGTTTGATGTGAATGGTTTATCTTTCATGATCTTTAAAAAAAAATTGTTTGGAAAACTTACTAAAACTTTAGGTTAATTCTTTTGGATCCCTTAGCAGGGCGTTACATCAAAACCAACATCTAGGTCAAGGAAATCTTGGAAGTAATCTACCTCAAAGGTACCAAGACACAAAATGACATCTAAACCTAGAGGCAACAATGACACATAGGAAATCTACTATGTAAGTGGGAAAGTGTCATCACATGAGCCAACTCTAAGGTTACCAAGGCAGCTTGACTAGACTTCGACCCCCTAGTGACTCTATGCAGCACTAATATCTTTTCGTACTGACAAGGCATACTAATGAAGCAAGGTTGCAACCAAGCATCCGCCATGCTCCCATCCTAGCTTGTACTAGCACTAGAAGCATGGGCAAGGAAAAATAATGACTCTTATTAATTCATTTTACTCTCATTTAATATAGTGTTATCACTTATTAAAATAACCTACAATGGGTTACCCATTGAGCCTCTTTAGGGCTCCGGACTTCATTGGAAGCCACTTCCCAACATGAGATACAGATAACCTACCCTAAGCTCAATAAAAGTAGTAGGTCTCATATGACCATAAATCACTCATCAATTCTTAAACAAGCAATTGGAAAAATATTGAAAACATTACTGATCATAACCACAGATTTTACTAATACAATCATCCTAACATGACTAATCCAAAAATCAAGTACACAAATACCAACTCATGACATCACCAAAATAAATCACATAATCACCTTAGTCCTATATAAGCAATTGGGTATCAATCTAGAGATAATTGATTGAAGACTCAAAGGTTATATCAAAAAAGTCACACTATTCACTTTAGTTCTACACAAGAGAAATTGAAAGCAATAACAAAACATCTGATCAACTCAGCATAGAGCACACATGACACATCACCATGGATGGGTATAAAAGATCACAACCAAAATAAGCCATAATATCATCATACAACAAAACTCCTAAGCCTCTTATAAACATCTTGATTCTAATCAAAGACCTAAGTCAACCCCGAAACCCAACACACAAGAAAACATACAACTGATAGTGTACTCTCATAGTTCTGTTTGGTTTTGAAAATACATGCTTTGAGTTAACAATAAGGTTCAAATTTTGCAGTTCATTATAAGCTTTCAACTTTAATAAAGTTTACAAATTTCCCCTATAATCAAACCCATTTTCACTTCTTAAAGTTGATCACACAATTACCAAAAAGCTCTGAAAATAATAATACCTCTATCAAATATTAAAAAATAATTTAAATTATTAATATTAAATGATTAAAATAATAATTATTGATTAAAATAATACAAGATTATTAATAATCAAAATCATTAAATAATAAAATATTTAAAATTTTGCTAAAGTTTATCAAATAACAATTAATATTGATTTAATAATTTAATAATGATTAAAAAACTATATTAATTAAATGAAATAACATTAATCTAAAATAACTTTAAATATTTATTAAAACATAAATTAATTTAAATTAAATTATAAAATTTAAAACTTTGAAAAAATTTATATTAAAAAAAACTTTTAAAAATATATTTTAGCACTTTTAAAGGCCCATCGGCCTACCTTATTCAATGGTTGCCACAATAGCCCTACTGTGACTACAGCAGTGTATTGTTGCATCAACAACAGTACCAATTGTTGCCGCAACAGTCTTGTTGCGTGCATAGCATGGTATGTTGGTTGTATGGGAGGAGGATGGTGGGTGGGGGGTTGGTGGTCCCACCCACTAAATTTCCTTATTATTTTATAATAATAATAATTTTAATTTTAATAAAATCAACAATAAATAAAACTCCCCCCCCCCCCACCTTTCATATATATAAGAAATGTGAAATTAGATTTGATAGGGAAAACCTAAATAAGCAATCAAATTTTTCGATTTCATCCCAAAACCCTACCCGATTATAATACCCATCTATTAAATTCATAGAACAAGGGTTCCAATTCTCAATTTCTCAAATATAGACAATTTTGAAATGAAGAACAATGAAAATATACAATAAGGGTCCCAATTTGATTAATTCGTTCATAGACAAATCAAGAACAAAAACTAGTAAATACAACAGAATGATATCAACTAAATCTAAAATTTTGACAATGGATTTATCCAGACATGAAGAAGATAGGAAATTTACGAATTGAAATCTACTGCATAAATTAACCACAAGATTCTACCTGAATTTGATGCTAATTCAATAACGCACGGAGCATGCAAGTATTTCCCTTTCTTTCTTAAAACCCCCTTCTCTGAAATTGCTCCTCCAAAACCCGGATCCTAAAAAATGAACTCTAAATCTCTGATAAAGAGTTTTCCCCTAATTTTAGGGCTTCAATTGTGCAATCACACAAAAACTCGTTGTCCTTTATCTTTTGTTATTTTATTATATTTTAATATTCATGCGTAACCTTTTTGCCATTTAATTAAAATATCTTTATTAAATAATTTTCTCTCTCTTTAATTAATTTTTGAGATCTTTTTGATAAAAATATTTATTAACTCAAGTAATAATATTTAGCATTTATTTAAAAATGAACTCCTAAATTTATTATTATTAAATTAAATAAATATTGTTATGCCCAAAATTAGACTTTAACTAAATCTTTAAATTTAATTATTTTATTTAATTAATTAAATATAATTAAATATCAAATTTCTTTCATAAAATTTCTATTGAAGTAAGTCATTAATTATTCTTTTAAATTGATTTAATTATAAATGAAAATCTTCACAGATCCATGAGACTAAATATAAAAACTCATAATAAAGTATAGAAAACTAGGTCAAACCCAAGAGTTATAATCACAAATTTATGTCACTTGACAAATTTGGAAGGGTAAACAACTTAGGTACTTGTCCTACTTTCTAGGACAATTGGTTTAAGGATAGGATTTGGACTCCAGAGTCATCTCCCTTCTCTTACCATTGAGATATTGCGATAGGGTACACTCATCTTTGTGATTTAGGAAAGTTGATACTTGGTACTTGCAATCTGCATAAATCCATGCATGTACATACACATATATTCTAAGCTCAATAGGCAATAGCTAGAAGTGGTGCATCATGTAGATCTCGACTAGATGGTGACTACGAATCCCTCCCTCAACCATATCAGAAACATCATACATGAAATTAAACATACATGTACACCATACACATGCAAGTATGAGTAAGTATCCATAGATAACACATAAATAATTCATCTAACTATCATCATGAAATAATTGAAATCAATTTATACAAGTATTATCATCAAAGAAATTAGTACCAAGGTAACTCATCATATAATCAACTAAGTATGAAATAATATCCAACAATCTAGAAAACAAGGTCACTGATCATCAAACGTAAACATAAAGCTAGCCTAAAAGAGTTTAACAATATAATATGAAAATTCAATTGGGGTAGGCATTACATCAGAAGTGATTTTCCTCTATTAACCAAGTGAACTCAGTTAACACTACATCTTCACAAAGTTCTTTTAGTAACCAAGTGAACTCAGCTAATATTGGTTCCATCCAACTTTTCCTTCATTAACCAAGTGAGCTCAGTTAATACTCAACTTTCTATGAACTTCTCTTTGTCACCTAAGTGAACTTGGTAGACACTGACTTTTGAACTTGACAAAATTTGGAAAGCTCGACAAACACCAAAAATTATCTTCTTCTTTCGAGTGATCTCAGAATACACTGACTAGCAAAGACATGACATTAGTGTAACATCAAAGACAATACACAATTAACAATTTGTATTCAACAATCTTCCTCTTTGACATTGATGACAACTCAACATGTCATAATACAATGAAATTTTAGAGAAAAAATAAAGGAAAATATCCTTACTTTCATTCTAAACTCCCTCTATCTTTAGTTTCTCCCTTAGTCAACAAAATTTGTCTTCAACATCTTCTTCTGATAGCAAACTCTGCCTTTTTTATATCAAACCATGTTCATCTTCAAACAAATTTTTTGTGAAATTTATACTCTCCCTCTCTAGAAAATTTGTGTGATATGACATCAATCTCTCCCTCTTTGACATCTTATGCCAAAGAAAATATTTAGTAAACATTAGTATACCTTATGTATTGATTCATGTACATTATGCCCTTTTCAATACTGCATCAACTCACTGATCTTCAAGATGCTTTGGTTGATGCATCACTAAACTTCATTTTAATGAGCTTTAGATAGGGGAATGACCCCTAACTTACCTCTTAGATAAATAAATGCATCCTTTGGTAATGGTTTAGTGAATATGTCTACAATTTGTTCTTTAGTATTCACATATTTCAATCTTACCTCTTTATCTTGCACCAATTCTCTCAGAAAATGATATTTTATAGCAATGTGCTTGGTTTTGGTATGCATCACAAGATTCTTTGATATATTAATTTCATAGGTTTTATCATAGAAGATAACCACTGGATCCTTGATTTCTATCTTCATACCTATCAACAGTTGCTTGAACCAAACAACATTTGAACAATTAACTATTACTTCCACATACTCTGCCTCTATTGTAGACTGAGAAATGCAATTCTACATCTTGCTTGTCCAAGACACTAGTATTTTACCAAGAGGGAATGCTCCACCACTAGTTTTCTTCCTATCATCAACACTTCCTACTCATTTAGCATCTGTGAAGGCTTTCAAATCCAGATTGCCTCCTTTCTTGTACCATAATCCATAGTCTTCAATACCCTTCAGATACCTCATGATTCTCTTGATTGCCATCATGTGATTTTCCTTAGAATTTTCTGAGAATCTTTCCACCATACCAATTGTTAATGCAATATCAGGCCTTGTATGCATTACATATTACAATTTTCCAATCATTGATCTATATGTTGTTTGATCTACCTTTTTGGAATCATCATCTTTGGAAATCTTATGTCTAGTAGACATAGGTGTTCCAACTAGGCTTGATTCTTCCATTCCAAATTTCTTTAGTATCTCCTTGATATATTTGGATTGGGTAATATGGATACCATATTTCTTCTATTGGATCTACAATCAACCAAAGAATTTTATCTCTCCAAACACGAAAATCTCATATTCTTTACTCATCTCTTTTGAAAATGCTTTGCGTAAGTCATCTTTTCTTGTGAACAATGTGTCATCAACAAAGATTTCACCCAATACAATTTTCTTGTCTGGTCTTTTTTTGATATATAGGTTGTTGTTATCATTTGTTCTTTGAAAACCAATCTTTATCAGGTAGTTATGAATTCTTTCATACCAAGCTATGGGAGCTTTCTTGAGTCCATATAATGCTTTATGCAGTTTACAAACCATATCCCTTTTGCTAGCATCTACAAAACCTTATGGTTGGTCTATGTAAATTTTTTCTTCAAGAAATCCATTCAAGAATGTAGATTTTACATCCATTTGATAAACTTTAAATCCTTTATGTGGAGCATAAGTAAGTAAGGTTCTAACACCTTCTAATCTTGTAATAGGAGAAAAAGTTTCACCATAATCAATACCTTCTTCTTGAGAATAGCCTTTGCATACTAATCTTGCTTTATTTCTTGAAACTTGTCCATCTTCATTCAACTTATTTTTGAAAACCCACTTTGTGTTAATTACATTCTTATTCTTGGGTCTAGGAACAAGATTCGAGGTCTTATTCCTCTCTATTTGTTTTATTTCTTCATCCATAGCTTCAATCCAACTTTAATTATCCAAAGCATCTTTAACTAATCTAGGTTTAAATTCAACAAGCAAACATGTACCTTTCAAATTATTTCTTGTCATTGTTCCATTTGACTTGTCTCCAATGATTTGATTAGGTGCATGGTGCCTTCTGACATATCTCTCTAACATAGGTACTTTGGATTTAGAACTTGTTCCACCAGCTTCATCATGGTCTTATGTATTAAGCTCAAGTCCCATTGCCTATGACTTAGATCCATCAGACATAGTTTGCTTTGGCAACAACTCGATAGCTTCTGATTGGGACTTGGGTCCTTTAGACTATGACTTAGGTTGCACTAGTTGCAACTCGATAGTCTCTGGAGATTTTGGGTACTTGGGAGGTAAAGTTTTTTGACTTCCAATTGGATTTGGCAATGTGTCATGTTCATAGTAGATAAATCTTTTGTAATCCTCAAGTTCTTTGTTGCTCTCTTCCTTACTCTTTTCTACAAACTCATCAATTCTCACATGTGCGCTTTCTATGATTTATGATTTGATAAATTCAAACATTTATATGCTTCACTTATGCATGAATATCCTAGGAATATGCCTTCATCACCTTTGACATCAAATTTACCTTTCCTAGATTCCTTCAAGATATAACATTTTCTACCAAATACTTTCAAGTAACTTACATTGGGTTTGTAGCCATACCATAGTTCATAAGGAGTTTCATTTGAGTCTTTCTTCAACTATACTCTATTCAAGGTATGCATTGTAGTACTCATTGCTTACTTACAGTATTTGATTACAGAATTCTTTTCTATCATCAAGGTTCTTACACAATCCATGATGGATATGTTCCTTCTTTTAGTTATACCATTCTGTTGTGGTGTACCAAGGGCTGATACTTGTCTTTTATTTCCTCTTTCAGTGTAAAATTCATTGAATTCATTGAAAAATGAATTCACCACCTCTATTTGACCTCAAACATTTCAGCTTCTTTTCAATTTCTTTTTCCACTCTTTCCAAATAACACTTAAACTTTTGAAATGCTTCAGACTTATCTTTTAGATACTTTAAAATTTTGAAATGCTTCAGACTTATCTTTTAGATACATTATAGTCATCATTCTAGAGTAATCATCAACAAAAAGAATAAAATACTTATCTCCACTGTAACTCTCAATTCCAATAGGTCCACATAAGTTTGTATGAACCAACTCCAAGATTTCTTCAGAATGATAGTTTTTTCTTTTGAAACTTGTCTTGCCCATCTTACCAATTTGACAATTTTTGCATAGGCTCATATCAGGTTTCCTTAGACTAGGAATACCTCTCACTCTTTTGTTTTTGCTTTTCTTGATCATATTATCAAACTTCACATGACATAGCCTTTTATGCCATAACCAACTTTCTTTTGCTTGAGCAATGAAACATGAACTTTCACTGAGATCTAGGTAGAATAGGTTACCTTTTGTTTGGTTACTAGACCCAACTAGATTTCTTTTTCCATCTAGTAGCTTGGCCTTCCCATTCGTGAATCCAATGTTATTCAATTGTGCCACAATTAGTAGATTATGTTTTAGTCCTTCAACCCAATAAGCATTATCACATCTAAGTTCATTGGCTAGTGAGATACAACTTTTTCCTTTTATGCAACATGGTTCATTGTTTCCAAATCTCACATTTCCACCATCATAATGTTCCATATGTTCAAACTTTGTTTTTTCACTAGTCATAGGATGTGAGTAACCACTATCAATAATCCATGTATCATTTTTGCTAACATTAGAGATAAGTGTCATTTTATCTCCTTCATCATTAGATTCATCTTTTACAACAATATAGACCATTTCATCATCACTATTATCTGAACCTTTAGCCATAAAATAAGATTTCTTACCTTTGTCCTTGTAGTCCTTGAAGTTCTTGAAATCCTTCTTGCCCTTGTACTTGTTGTGCTTCTTTTCATCTTTGTCTTCTCTATTTGGATATCTTGCAGCAATGTGTTCAACTTCTTCACAAGAAAAATAGATCAAAGGAATTTTACCTTTGTACTTTCCTTTACCTTTGGGATACCTTCTTGCAAGTAATACCTCAATAGTTTCAAGATCACTATCAAAGTTGTTTTCACTTTCAGATTGTTTGGCTTTTGACTTTTTAGCTTTCTTCTTGAGTGACAACTTGGCTTCAAATACAAACTCAAGATTGCTAGAACTAGAAACATAATTATAATAGTTATCTGGCTCAAATGTTTTTAATCTTCCAATTACTAAATCCAATGTTATATCATTCTTTGGATTGCATCTCATTTCTTGAATTGATGATAATTTGATTGCATATATAGGAAGTGTTCTGAGAAACTTACTTACCATTGTGTCATCTTCAATCTTTCCTCCTGAAGCTTTGATTGCACAAACACTCGCTTTGATTCTATCACTATACTTTACAATGTTCTCATCTTTATTTGATCAAATTTTCCTCTAAGACTTTCATCTTCTTACATTATCATCTCCTCCATAGATGGCTTTTAGCTTGATACACATTTCTATAACCAGTTCCACAATCTTTGACTTCATCAAATTCGGCATAGTTAAGAGATGAAGCAATATCAATCATCATAATGTTATGACTCTTCTTTTCTACAATTTCTTCAACAATCGTAGTTCCAATAATTGTCACATATTTGGTGTCTAGGTACTTTAGCCCTGAATCTCCAATAGTTTCCAAATGCAACCTCATGAGTTCCTACCATGCTTTGAAGTTGTCTTTGTTTAGCTTGGGAATCTCTCTTCTATAAGACATCATGATCTTTAGCTTAGGTCCTTACAAAAAAAATTGCAAGAATCAAAATCTTTGATACCAATTGTCAGAGAGTAACAATGACATGACCTGATTTCTAATGCAGTTGAATTGTTGATTACAGATCTCAATTCTAGCTTGTATACTTGATCCTTTCTAATGGAATGTATCTTTTCAGCTCCACAATGATATTTTTCTTATCCTTCTAATTCTCTTCCTCTTGACATATTCAAATCTTTTATTCATTTGCACACATTCAATCCTCAACTTGACATTATATTTATATCATACATATTGTCAAGTCAGCTTGAATACAATTTAGAATAATTAATATTCATCTCCTCATTTGGCTAGAACCAACAAATAAATCTATTACATTCAATATTTCAAAACAAGAAAATCCTTCGTTAGTCGACCATGCTCAGCAAACACTAACTCAGAAGCATTTTTCATGTGTTAACCAAGAGAACTCAGTTAACACTATATCTTTACAAAGTTCCTTTAGTAACTGAGTGAACTCAGTTAACACTGGTTCCATCCAACTTTTCCTTCATTAACCAAGTGAGCTAGGTTAACACTCAACTTTCTGTGAACTTCTCTTTGTCACCTAAGTGAACTTGGTAGACACTAACTTCTAAACTTGGCAAACACTGGAATGCTCAAAAAACACAAGAAATTGTCTTCATCACCTAAGTGAGCTCAACATACACTGGCTGGCAAAGACATTACATTTGTGTAACATCAAAGAGAATACACAATTAACCAACTATATTCAACACCATCCTCTCAGAAGGAACATTTATATTAGTACATCATTTTATGGACTGGGGTTTTCTCTTTGATCAAAGGTTTCCATACTTAACATATCTTGTGTTAATTGTGTATGAGTATCTTGTTTTGGTTGTTGATTATATTGATCATATGGTTAAGGATTAATAAGGTTGATAATTGTTATAACATTTGTATAACTTATTCACCCCCACCCCCCCCCCCCAACCCCATCTCAGTTATAGTAGTGGACTTTACTTTCTAACAATTGGTATCAGAGCATCAAATCCTTGAAGAAGTTTGGGAGATGAATGGTGAATCATTTTAGAAAAGAAAGTCCTAAGTTTGATAGAGTTAACAATGACAAATGGAAAGAAAATATGAAGACTCATTTTTTATGTATGCGTCTAGGATATTAGCTTTTGACAAAGAATGACAAAGAAACTGTGGAAGAAAACAAGCTTGAGGAATGTAGTGAAGCGGAAATAGATCTATTTATGTGCAATATGTGAGCCAAAGAAGAATTACTAATAGCTCTTCCTGAAAATGAATAGAGTCAAGTAAGATCTTTAGAGAAATTTTTTAAAATTTGGAAAGTGTTAGAATCTACTTTTGAAGGAGATAAGAATGCTAAAAGAATGAGATTAGATAATTTGATATGTTTGTTTCAAGATGCTAAAATGATGGAAGATGAATATGTGAGAAGCTATATTGGTAGAATATCTAAGATTGTTATAGAAATTAAGTATTGTAAAGGATCTAAAGAGGAGGATAAGATTTTATGGAATACTTTGAAAACATTGACACCACCATTCAAGAAAGCAACACAGATGATTGAACTTTTAATACCCTACACTAATAAGTTCACTAGGGAAACTTTGCTTGGAACATTGGAAGCTACAGAATCAAGTTTGAGGTAGTCTATAAAATTGACAAGAGTGGAGACAACTTTTAGTGCATTAATTGTTCATCCTTATCTATCCAAAAGTGCAAGAACCCATGGAGACTATGATAGTAGCAGTAGATCTAGATCTAAAGAAGATAGGAAGATTGAAGAAGGAATAGCCTTACTTGTGAGAAGAGAATGAAATTATAAGAAAAAATTTAAATGTTGGACTTGTGATGAATTTGGTCATTACACCTCTAAGTGTCATAAAAGAGATAAAAAATTTAAGAGAAATTTTAAGCCTAGAAGACCTAGAGATTGTTTGTATGCAAATGAAGATGAAGAATATAAGGAAAGAGTTCAAAGTGAAAGTGATAATGAGTTAGGTTTTGTGGCTATAAAAGAAGAGAATTCTGAAATTGAACTCAAAAAAGAAAAAAAACCCTAGTTTCTTAAGTTGAAAATGAATCTGACTAGATTACAGATAGTGGTTGTTTACATCATATGACCAGTGATATGAACAAGTTTGTTAAATTCAGAAATCGTGATGGAAGAATTGTTAGAGTTGGTAACAATGCATCTTGTCACATCACAGGGATGGGGTCTATTGCTCTTGATGGAAAGATTGACACTAATGATGTTTATTTTGTTGATGGTTTGAAGCATAACTTGCTAAGAGTTAGACTATTCATTGCTAAAGGTTATCAGTTGTAGTTCACAGAGAAGACTTTCATTATCGAAGATAAGGATGGTAAGCTAATTGGAACGGGTACATTTGTAGTCAGAGATTTGCCTAGAATTATGAAGCCTACTAATCTTGTTTGCAAGGAATGTATCATGGCTAAGTAGAAGAAGGTTTCATTTCCCAACAAGAAGTTTACTACTATAGAGAAGCTGGAGATTTTTCATACAAACTTGAGAGGCCCTACCAAAAACTAGAGGATTCTATGGAGAAAGGTGTTTTATGATTTGTGTTGATGATTTTACTAGAATTATGTGGGTAGCATTTCTTAAAGAAAAGTTTGGGGAATTTGAAAAGTTTAAGATATTTAAGAATAGAGTTGAGAATGAATCTAGTATAAAGATCAAATGTTTGAGATCACATAGAGGTGGAGAGTTTAACATTCTTTGTAAAGAAAATGGAATTAAGAGATTGTTATCTTCACCCAAAATTCTTGAGAAAAGTGGGATAACAGATAGAAGAAATAGATCATTGTAAGAGGCAACAAAAGAAATGATGTTTGAGAATCATGTATCCAAGACATTTTGGAGGTAATCAGTCAATACAATAGTATACACCATGAATAAAGTGCAAATCAAAAAAGGTACAAAAAAGTCCCCTTATGGATTATGGTTTGGTCATACACCCTCAATGAAGTATTTCAAAAAATTTGGAAGTGTTACATAAAGAGAGATGGGGATATTGGTAAGTTTGATCCAAGAAGTGATGAGGGTATGTTCCTTGGTTATTCACTAAAAAGAAAAGCTTACATATGTTTTAATCATATAACTAAGACAATTGTTGAGTGTGCAAATGTGAAAGTGGATGAAAATTTTGTAGTTAAAGAAAGGATGATGGATTATAATTATGATGAGGAAGAATATAATCCTAGATATGTTAGAGACAATGTTGAGGTTTTATTTGACACTGATATTGACTTGTAGAATGGTGTACAAATTGTTGAGTAAAAAGGAGAAAAAATAGTTTAACCAAGAGAGGAGATAAGAGTTGAGATAACAACTCCTACACCAAGTAGGAATTTTGAAAAGAATCACCATGTAGAACATATTATTGGAAGTAAAGACAAATGAGTGATGGAAAGAAATAGAGTACATGAGGAATTATGTTTGATTTCTCAAATTGAACCTAAGGACACAGATGATGCATCAAGATGATCATTGGATTTAAGATGATGCATCAAATTGTGAAGAACAAACATGGGAATTGGTTTTTAGACCTAAAGACAAGAATGTTATAGGAAAAAAATGGGTATTCAGAAACAAGATGAATGAACAAGGTGAAGTTGTGAGCAACAAAGCGAGATTAGTATGCAAAGGATATTTGTAGCAAGAAGGTATAGGTTATGAAGAAATTTATGCCCCAATATCTAGAATGGAAGCATTAAGAATGTTCTTGGTTTATGCAGCAAATAAAAAGTTTAAACTATATCAGATGGATGTCAAGTTATCATTTTTTAATATAGAACTTGAAGAAGAGGTTTACATTGAGAACCCTAAAGAATTTGCTTTGATAGAAGATATGGTCTAAAGCAAGCACCCAAAGCTTGGTATGCAAGGTTGGATAAGTATTTGACAAAACTTGGATTTGCTAAAGGTACGATAGGTAGTAATCTAATTTGAAAGAAATTGAAAATGGTTTGTTGATCATTGTGATATTTGTTGATGACATAATATTTGGAGGTAATGATGAAGCAAGTGATAAGTATGTTGAAGAGATCAAGAATGAATTTGAGATGAGTATGATTGGTGAGATGAAGTTTTTCTTGAGTTTACAAATTGTGTAAAATAGTGATGGTAATTGGTCACAAGTTATCTAGAAAAGATGAGACACCTACAATTAAGCAAAAAAAAGTATAGATTAATGATTGGAGGTTTGCAATATCTGACTCACTAGACTAGATATAGCAAATACAGTTGGGATAGTAGCAAGATTTCAAGTTGATCCTAAAGAATCTCATTATGCAATAGTAAAGAGAATTTTCAGATATTTGAAGGGTACACCTAATTATGGATTATGGTATGATAGATCAAGCAATTTCACTTTATGTACTTATACTAATGTGGATTGGGTAGGTAGTATGGATGACATGGTGGAGCATTTTTTCTTGGAAGAAGATTGGTTTCTTGGATAAGCAAGAAACAAGATTGTATTTCACAAAGCACATCAGAGGTAGAGTATGTGACAACAACAAACAATTGTAATCAGATCATGTGGATGAAGCAGATGTTGACAGATATTGGGATAGAGTTTTAAGAACTTGTTATCATACATTGTGATAACACAAGTACGATGAGTATGTCTAAGAATCATGTATTGCATTCTAAGACTAAACATATATCTATTAAGTATCATGTTTTGAGAGAGAAAGTGGCAAAGAAAGAAATCATATTGGAGAATGTTAGTACAAAAGATCAAATTACAAATATATTTGCAAAGCCTTTTCCTAAAGATACATTTGAGTATTTTCAAGGTATCCTTAGGGTTATGCCCCTGCCTACTTTTGAGTAGATGATGCAAAAATTGCATCAGTCCAATGGTATTGTGCATTATTGTTTGACTGGACTGAATGCTAATGCCTCCTATATGGGGGAGTATCTGAGATGAGCAAAGTCACCTAGGACTCTTGGTAGTTGGTTTGTCTTTGGACACTCAAACTGATTGAAGACTTTGAGCAAATGATTGATATAGTGAAGCCTTTGTCATTGATGTCAATGGGGGAGAGATTGCATAGATTAGTACCATGTATGGGTAAAATATCCCTCAATGGGGGAGAGATTGAGATCTCTTATGTATCAATAAGAAAGTATAATTGATGTTAATGGGGAGATATATTTAATAGAGGAGAAGTTGAGAGTTGTTTAGCGAACAACTCATGATGTCAATCTAAGAAAGAAATGCAGAACATAGCAATGTTCTAGTGAGTTTTAGATTTGATTGATGAAGAGGATTTGAAAAAAAAAGTAGTAGCAATTGTAGCAGAGTTTTGTTTTGGTATTCTTGGCACTTAGATGTTTTTTCATCTATGTTTCCATCAATGCCAAAGGGGGAGATTGTGAGCATGAATTCTTATGGTATTCCTTTGGGGGGTATCCTAAGCATTGCCAGAGCATGTGGGATATTGTTAGCGTGATTGACATGTTGCATTAATGATTGTGTTTGTCATTGATGTCAACATAGTAGTGTTTCTGTGAAGACTGGTAGAGTAGTAGACAGAGATCAAGATTGTATGGACAAAAAATTGATGATTAGATCAAGTGTGGTTAAGGACATGTTCTACATTGTGTTCTAATGACAAGGTTAAGTGCACATGAAATAAGTTGAAGATGTGTTTGATTTACATAAAGCATTATATAGATAAAGTATCTAAGAAGTGATTTATGGTGAATGGTTTGTATCTCTTTAATGAGATAGAATCATGATATGCAAAGTTATACAGTAATAGTAGATAGTCTAATGAAGATATTGGTGACTACGCAAGGTCTGAGGTTGCACGTGTGAGAAATTATAAATATTGTGAGCCGAAAATGTTGTGTAATTATAAAATAACTTATTATCTTAATGTGGTGTAATTAATTGGGAAAGTGTCAAGGCTGACTCAAGGAATTATTTTGAGGAAATGGTATAAAGGAACATATTTTACTTGATTGTAAGTATGCAATTGTGATAAAGATCAAGCAAGAAAGAGTAGAGTATTTGGTAAATGTGAGTAAGCGATCCAAGGGATTATTGGATGTGAAGTTGGTGATTTGATATCAAGATCAAAAGAAGAAGTAGTCTGGTCGACAAGATAGATGAAGAGGAAGTACAAGTACAATTCATTTCTATTATTCTACAAGAGATAATACAGAGATCAGTTGGATAGCAAGCTCAGTGATCTTACCCCTAAAGTTTTTTGGACAGTAGGTCCATCTACCTTCTACAACTCCTAATAAGGTTGGCACAGCTCCTAACAGGATCTGAATCTTTTAAGAGTGATTCAAAGTCTCCTAACAGGGATTGATATTGCTAAATGTATTTATTGACTTCTAATAGGGTTCATCCTCTAACAAGGAACATTTATATTAGTACATCATTTTGTGGGTACCATCCCCACTGGGTTTTTCCCTCTAATCAAGGGTTTCCATAGTTAACATATATGGTATTATTGTTTATGAGTATCTTGTTTTGGTTCTTGATTATATTGCTCATATGGCTAAGGATTAATAAGGTTGATCATTATTATAATAGTTATATAACTGACTCACCCTCCCCCACCCTGTCTCAATTATATTGGTGGACTTTACTTTCTAACACTCCTGTCCTTCATTAATTGATGATTAACTATTATATTTAAAAAATTATAATTATCTCATTGGTTATCATTGGCTTCATAACTAATATTCTTTCCTCATTAAAAAATATTTTTGCATCATGTCTTCTCAAATTGTATTCAAGAATCTTCTATTATCAAGATGATATTTTATCCCAACATTCCTTCCTCAATCTGTGTAACTGTAGTCAACCTACTTTCAACATTATTTCCTAAACTGATGAGTCATAGGACCTCTACCTCCTAATCTACGTAAATTTTTTGGGTCACATCATTCCAACCCAATCTAATAAACATATGCAAAGTATTCAACTAATATTATTCCCAAGATAGATGGGCGTCAACCTGATACATCAAACATCAACCAAGATGAACACTTATTCTCATCAGAGTAATCCCAGATGGTTTGAGGTTGAACACCATTCATGTTTGGAATCAAGAGCATATGTAGTTTACAACTCAAAATAACAAAAGCTCCTAGTGAAAAAGATTAAGTTCTCTGGTAGAAATAAATGAATAATATCCAGAATAAACATGGTACTCCTTGACCACTTAAAATCATTCTTGATATTATATTTGTGTAGCAAGAAGGATTGACATATTTTAGAATCTTGATCCCTTTGGCTATTTGATGCAGGAGCATCCCGAGGTATAAGGGCAATCCTATGTCAACCAAAAAAATGTACTTAGACTTAGTTTCTGTTTCATGTGTTTTCATTTCTGGATACCCATTTGGGTCAAATAAAGGTTCCAACTCTCATAGTTCCACTATCAGTGTTCTAGGATAGAGTATTTGAACACCTTGGGATACGTGTAAATGCTAGAAAAATAGGAGTATGTAATTGAGCCATCATTTTGGTGAACTAGAAGGTGTAAATTGGTTGGATGAATGTAATTGTAATTTAGAGCATTCCAAAAAAAGAATCAGGTCAAAAGGCCCCACGGTTTGAAAATTATTGCAGTTTTTCAATTTTTAGAGACCTCTTAAGAATGCTTCAAAATTAGGTTAGGGGCATTAAATGACCTCTAATAGGGCCAAAAAATGGGGGACGAGCAAAGCTGATCCATAGGGCTATAGAGCGCTTCAAGAGCTTTTCGAAAATGTAAACGGTTCGTCAATCGGAGCTACGGTTCAAAAGTTATGCCTCCCAGAAGTTTGATTACCGTGTTTGGATTCTTCTAGAATTGCACCAACTTCTAACGTGGCTTCTAGAGACTTCTACTTGGTCGGTGGATGCCTACTAGCACTTTCTAGAATGTATTCCTAATCCTTAATCCTCCGAGGTCTATTTAAGGACATTTTTGGCATTGTAAAAGGCAGTTCGGAGTGAAGTTTGAGAGGAGGTACTAAAAGGAGAAATTATCTCTAGATTTATGCTATTGTAAGCCCATAGGGCATGTTTTGAAGTCTATTTTCTCTGTACTGAATGTATTAGCTTATTTACAAAGTTAATAAAATTTCTCTTTCCTGTTGTGTCCATTTTGTGCTTGGGTTGTGTCCCCATCACTATTGCCACTAATTATTACCATGATTGTAAAAGAATTGGCTATGTCATCATTAGCAGACATCATATCTAGACAAATTTTAATTACCCAATAGTTTTTGTCACATTCATGGCATAATTCTTGTATTGTGAATGCATCAAGACACAAATACTAATCTAATGATTTTGGCCCTATCAATGAAATACTACCATTATGCCACATACACATATCTCCAATTGTTTGAAGAGAAATCAATGTTTTATTTTCAACAGTAGCTACGACTAAAGGAAAGGTGGTGAAATTCTTTTGTGTTCCTTTTATTCGCGAATTTTACATAACAGGTTCCTTTCATTACATATTCCCAATTTGTTTGGTGCATTCTTATGAAATCCTTGTGATTTTATTTTTATTTTTTCTATCCTACAATATTGTCATTAAGAATAGGGCTACTGTGAATCACAAATGAATTATTTAATCACCATCTCTTCTCTAGATTGCCAGTCCATGTCCAAGTATGGTGTTCATTACCATTGAAGGTAATAAGTTCTCATAAATATTAATAATTTTAAAATATATATATGTTTGATAAGTTTTATCAATGTGTAAATATATTTTAGCAGTCCACAAAGCTTGATAAGATTATTCCCTAGTCATCTATGTGACATAGTTTATGGGACTATTCACAACACTAAAACAAGCACAATCATTTGCTCAATATGAATACCACTTCTCAAGACCATGTCAACAGTATTTGAATCTTAGACTCAATTATTTGTTCATGGTGTCAATAATCATACCTAATGCTAAATTCCACTTCAAATTATTATTTCCATACTGTGGTGAATATATTATAGATGACAAAGAAGAACCCTTCATCAATATAAGGTTTGACAACAACCAATAGAATCCCTCATTCACGTATTGAAATCTAAAGTGGGTGTTATTAATAATTGTATGCGAGTTTCAGGTGTTCACCTTCCATCAATAGGTGTCTCCATTTTTTGCAATACTCCCTTTCATTTAACTTATTCCTTTCAATTAGTGATGACTATGAAGTCTTATTTGACATTTGCAATTAAGTATGGTGTTCACACAATATATTTCCCAATACTTCAATTTTAAGGCTTGCGCCTGATAAAATAAGTGTTGTAGCCAGACTAGTAATGTGAGTGTCAAAAGTATTCATCCCCTATTTGTACTCATAAGATCTTCCTTCAAGTAATTAGGCTTTACAAAAGGAACTTGGCTTTGATACCATGTAAAAGAATATCAAAGTTATAATCAAGCTGTGATATCAGATAGAGCTAATATTATTTTAAATGTATCAAACTGTGTTAATACTAATATATTCCTTGATTGTGCAGGTAATAATAATTAGTCATTATAGGTATAAGTTATACAACTATCAATTAAGAGATGAATATTTATGTGATTTATCTCTAATGTTCGACATGATGTATTAACATAGAGAGATAGAACCAATTATTGATTTTGATGGTCATATCTCTTGTTTGGATCTTTATATTTGCTCCAAGGGACACAATCATAGACATCAAGTCTATTCATCAAGTCTCTTCATGAAGAGACACAATTAGTTATTAAAGAGAATTTATTAAGGAACTTTATCCTAATCGGGTGAGATAAGGTTAAACTAATCATCTACAAACTTCGATCTAGAATAAAAAATTATAGCCATATTTTGTTTGCTTAATTTAACATGATCCAAGAGAATAAATGCTTCATAATTTATACTTAATTTGATGATGATAGTTTGGTCAATTTCAAGAGCTATTTCACTGATGACAATAATAGTTCTGATTATGTATGTGTATGCATGTATACTAATTCATATAATGAATTGGCATACATACATGCACATATGTATACAAATTATTAGATCAATCCTTGAATTCTAACCGATGCTACCATATATTTAACACTTTCAATACCTATTAGAACAAAGGAAACAATTATAAACTTTATTAATTAATAATACAAAGTGTTGGCTTCAGCCTTATACCAATCAAAAAAATCGATTATATAAGCATACAAGTGAAAAAAAATATGGTAAAAATGTAATTTTTAAAATAATTATATTAAAGACAAAAGAATACAAATATAAATAAATATCTATGTAGTTTAGTAACTAGCTTATTGTCTCAAGATTTAGTTCCAATAGCTTTTGTTCATATATATAAATTTAATTGGAATCTTTAATTTCTAAAGAGAAAAAAAATCTTCAATTATTTGAATTTATGATAATTGATGAGGGCACAACCCAAGACAAAATGAACACAATAGGAAAAGGAGAATATTATTATCAGAAGTGATATGCTATTACATTCAGTACAACAAAAATAGGCTCAATGACATTCCCTATGGGCTTACAATGTTATCTGATTTTGGAGAAAAACTCTTCTCACAATATCTTCTCCCAAACTCCCCCAAAATTGCATTTACAATGCAAGAAATAACCTTAAATAACACGAATTAGGTTTAGGGTTAGGAATAAATTTTAGAATATGTCATTTGGCATCTACTGCCAAAATAGAAGGTTCTAGAAAACATATCAGAAGTCGGTGTACAATTAGAAGAATCCAAAAATGGTAGTCCAACTTCCAGGAGGCATAACTTATGATCTAGGACTCTAATTGATGACCTATTTACATTTTTGGAAAGCTCTCCAAGTGCTCTATAGCCCTATGGACCAGCTTCACTCGTCTCCCATTTTTTGGGCCTATGTGAGGCCATTTAGTGTCTCAAATTTGACTTTGAAACACTCTTAGGGGATCTCCATGCATCTTAAAGCTACAATAACTTTCAAACCGTAAAGCCTTTTGACCTGATTCTTTTTCTAGAGTACTTTGAATTACAAGTATAACATCTTGCCAACTTACACCCTTTAAATCATCATAATTATGGCTTAATTACAAAATAATATATTTTCTACATTGGCACATATCCCAATGTGCTCAAAAACACTAACCTAGAAAATCAATAGTGGAACTATGAGAGTTGGATTCTCTATTCGACACAAATGAGTGTCTAGAAATAAAAACACATTAAATAGAAACTAGCACTAAGCATATTTTTGAGTGATACAGGATTGCCCTTACACCACTAGATGCTCCTACATCAATAATTAATTTCAACAATGCCAATGTCATCTTTAAATATTTAAGGGTCTATGGGGAAAGGTTTAAGAAAATAAAATTGTATGCACAAACATATATCTAAACATATCATAATAACATTCTATACAAAAGATTTGATGACATAGAGATTGCATATTTGAAAGCGACTTTCAATGACATCTCAAAGTTTTAATAACAACTAATGTGGTGTTTTATTAATTTTTAATACTTATTTAATTAATTTTCAATAATTAAAAATAGTTTTAATTATTTAATATGAGAGAAAATTTAAAAACAATCTTTACAACTTATATGAAATGTATTAAAAATAGAGATTTTTACTATAATAATATATAATTTATATATAGATGACAAATGTGAAATTTATATATCATAATATGTAATTTTCAAAGTAAGTCTAAAGTTGTAGAATGCATTTGTGATATAGTGGATAGATATTCACCCCACAAGATAATGCTCAATATGAAGACATGAGATGTTGCAAGCTTCTATTTAAATGTTAAAAAAGAAGATGAAGTAGCAGGACAAGAAGACTAAGAAGAAAAGAAGGATTGGGATGAGAAAAAGTGAAGCCTAAAGAAGATGAAGGACAAGAAAGACAAGGAAAAGAAGGAGAAGTAGAAGAAGAAGAAGAGAAGCAAGAGTAGTATAAGAGAAAGGTGAAAAAGAAAAAAAGAGGAAAAAAAATGAACGATGAGAAGATGGAAAAGGAGAGGAAGAAAAAAGGAGACAAAGGTGAAAAAGATCAAAAAGTAAAGGAAGACGAGGAAAAGGAAGTGGAAAAATAAGGGGGAGAGGGAAAAGGAAAAGGAGAACAAAAAGAAGAGGATGGGGAGGAGGAAAAAACAAAGTAGGAGAAGACCAAGAAAAAAAGGAGAAGAAGGTAAGGACAACTAATAATAATTATAAGCAACGGAAGAAGAAGAAGATGAAGTAGAACTCAAAGAACATGGTATACTTTCTATCAACATAATCATTGCACCTCTTTTAGGTGTAAGTGGTAGTAATAATAAAGAATTCTAAGATAGAAGTGTCATACAAAAATCCTAGTGAAATACATTAGGTGAATAAAAATTACACATGCACTCATGAATAACAAAAAGCCTTCAACAAAAGTCCAAACTAGAAGCCTTTTGCAATTCATACAATAAGTTGGAGTAAAATTCCTTACATTTCATATTTAAAGAGATTATGAAGCTATTTAGAGCATTAAAATGTGTGTAGCATGCATTTGGACAAACTTATATTTAATCTATTACAAAAGCTTATTGGATGCCCTTGTTTTTCAGTTGAGAATACAAAGAACCAAATTCTAACATACAGTAAGACCTAAGTATTTATACTCACTGACAAGTAATATGATTAAAAATAATAATTGCAATGTCCTTTTTCTAAATTCTATTCCAAAAACTTATGAATGTCCTTTTTCAATCCAGTACCAAGAAAGGGTAGTGGCTATGTAGCCAATTTTTAGTCCCTATCTTTTAAAAGGTAGAGACTATTGTTTTCATGTGAAAGAAAAACTATTAATCCTACTTTCACATTTCTTTGACCATAGAGAAAATAAAGATATGATATGGTTTATAGTATTTTAATGACTTTAATTTCTTCTTTTTTAAAAATTTCCTTCTTTCCTATTTGTTGGTGTCATTTTCCTAGTGGTTTTATTGTTCAAAATAAGGGACTAATAAATCAAGAAAAGAACATGAGCAAGCACATTTTGAGGAACCAGTTGGCAATTTACACGCTTCCATATTAACTCTTGTTATTATTATTATTAATGAATGTTGCAGTGAAACCTACAGGTAAATGCGATCTTAAGGCAAGAATGAAATGATGTAACTAAGTTTAATTTGTCATCATAGTTTTGAGAGTAGAGGGTGGAGATCTTTGGAGTTTCCAAGCTTTCATTGTCGTCTTGTCTGAAAACTAAGGCATTTACATTTCTAGGAGTTAGAAGCTAGGACATTGGTTTGGTATAGATTTTCTAACTCCCGTTGTCCTTTTTAGTTTTTTTTACCTACAAATTTCCTTCTCGTATGGATAACTAGGTTGTGTTTTCTTTTGTTCAAAGCCTCAAGTTGCAAACTTTGGTAGCAAGGAAAAGGGAGTGTTGGACAGTAAAAATATATGCCTAAAGCTTTTCAAATGGGCTGCCATGTACGGACATTGAATTGAAGGTAATTTATTTTCTCATGTCTGCAATTCATTCATTCCTACAATATATTTTAGGGTTTTACTTTGGCTACAACTTCCATATGTTTCTTCTTCTTAATGATGAATTATATTTTAAAATTGATCAAAGTTACCCAGTTAGTGTCTAAAACAAAAAAGGGAAAAAAAAAGAAAAAAGTCGTCAGTGGCCGCTATTTTCTCATGTCATTTTTTTCGTCTTATGCATTTAGTTTGTTCTCATTTTAGATCTTGAATTATTTTTTTATGGAAAGAATAGGGTATATCAATTTATAGGACAGAGTTCTTGCATACATGAACCAATCTTGCTTTAGGTATATTCTCATTCATAGATATACAAATCCCTGTGAAATAATAATAGGGCACGTGGTAGGACTTGAACTTTTGAAGTTTCCTTGAAGAATAATCAAGATATTATGTAAAATCGAGGAGGGAAATTTAAAAGCCTTGAGGTAGATTTGCTTCTTCAAAAGCAAACAAAAGTTAGCCAAATTGAAGTAGAGTTATAAGGGTTTTGATAGTTTTTGCTAGCAATATTTGATCTTTTTTCACATGCGATGTCATAGTCTTGAGTTCTTACAAGGGCATGATATCCAAGCGAACTCTTGCTCAAATGTGTGCTTGTACATATCACCCTTGTCTGTGAGTATTTGTTCCTTATGAAAATTATGTTGCATAACTCCTTTCAAATATAAGATATCCCTACTAGTTTAATGGTGTTTCTTCACCTATGAAAACAATGTAGTACTATCATATAATATTTAACTAGAATGGAGTGGAACTAGAAGCTAGAAGGTTTTTTTTAGGGAAAGGAAGTTATTTTTAGCTCTAGATTTTCGATAGCAAAGTCTGTATGAAAATTATCATGATAGATGTACTAAAAAATATATCCTATCATTTTTCTCTTGGAAGAGTGGTCATAAGTTCAAAATCTATTGGAAAATAAAGTGTGTATGTCTCATTTATAGCCTAGTTAGGTCTCTCTCACAAGGAGTATGGGGTAGTCATAGTACTTTAACCAAAGTAGACCCCAACACAAAATAGATGGCTTGTATTGTAGACTATAAAAACACCTTTTAAGTTTAACAAATTTTCTACAAAGGGCTAGTATCCAAGGGAATTCTAACTTATTTGAAGGATGTATTCTGATAGCATTTTGAATGCACCAAAGATGCTATGTCATATTGTGATGTGATATTTTGTTTAATCTGATTGTTGTGAAAGGTGTCATCTAAGTTGTTTTAAAATATTAAGCAAAGCTCTAAGAATCTAAATTATTGTAGATATTTCAAGTATAGTATTCAAGATCAGGGTCAAATATTTGGGGTTGATCGGGCTTTTCAATGTACATTTTATTGATGTCTATTCTTTTTCATTTTCCCCTACAATGACTACTCACAAAAGCTTCTAAACTAATTGTATGTGTACCATCTTTTATGTTGAAATTGCATTCAGTACCTTTTGTCGCCATTTCTTTGTTACCCTTTTCCACTTTCATGAATGTAGAATATAGATGAAGTTTAAATATTTAGGCCGGATTTAGTCCAATGTCTAGGTTGTGGGAATAAGATGTTATATAGTGGTGTAGTTTACCTTTAATCCATGATTTGATGGGTCTCTTCAAAAAATAATCAGAAATGGCTTGTTCATAATTATGTTCATGTTCTTCTTCACAATCCCTAGTCTCAAATTCCATATGATCTTCCAAGTCAATACCTTACTAATTAGTTTTTACTTCCTTCTCTTCCCTATTCATTTAATGATAATTACATCGTGAAGCTAGAGCTGGGTAGTTGGTCCATCGCAAAATTAAAAAGGGCTTCACTATTTTTGTGTTTATTCATAACCTTGCAACTACTTCCCATAGCTAGAATCAAAATATTACAGTTTATGTGCTTGTAGCTTCATATGTTTCCCTCTCTAAGTCAACGATAAAGGGTATGTGGTACACTGTGTCTACCAAATAAGAGTTCAAATTTTTGGTCAAGAAGGTTCAACACAAAGGTTTTCTATTGAAAAATCACCTCCCTTAGCTTAGTTTGTTTGTCAATGGTTCTTCTCGCATTCCCCCATCAAATATCAAGAGTCGGTCTGTAAAATCCCAAATATCATTCCATAGCATGCACAAAGTCCCACTCTTGTTGAGCTTTTTGACTGCTCTTATTTAGGTATCAATATTTAAAAAACCAAGAGTAAATTATTCTCATCTACCCATGCAATGTAAACTGATTAATCATACTTGGCTATTCAAGAGTTTTGTTGTTGTTGCCAAGTTGGTAGGCCTTTTCAATGTACATTTTATTGATGTCTATTTTTTCTCATTTTCCCCTGCAATGACTACTCATAGAAGCTCCTAAACTAATTGTATGTGTACCATCTTTTCTATTAAAATTGCATTCAGTGGCTTTTGTCATCATTTCTTTGTTAGTCTTTTCCACTTTCAAGAATGTAGAATATAGATGAAGTTAAAATATCTAAGCTGGATTTAGTCCAATGTCTCAATATAGATATAGTTGAAAAATTTATATACATGGGATCACACACCTCTTCTCATTTTCTTCAACCTCTTTCATATGCAAAGAGGTATGCATACCATTTTTTCACATATTTTCTTTCTATACTATATCTAGAATCATAGTGAGTTTTGTTTTTCTACTTTATATGACCAAGCATATATCTATTTTTCCCCTTCATATATTTGGATTATTAAAATTGAGTTCATCTTTGTTGGCTTGTCGATGAGAAAATTTCAAAGCAATAAATATACGCATAAAATAATATTCTATGGGCTTATATATTTCTCTAACTTTTAATATCTTCTTTAAAACCAAGGTTACAAGATCTTTAATGAGTCAACTAGATTATACTTTCAAAAATTGATCTTATTGTGTTTCTCTTATTTTCCAGTATCATCTAACTGTCTATGACATTGGCCATGAGTTGTATCATTTTATAGCCTACTTCTCACAAGGATAAACCATAGGGGTAATTGTGTTCTCATCTAATCCTTATAGGAGCTATTTGTGGTTGGCCTAGAGAGACAGCTCTAGGTGTCTTTTCTTTGGATTTCATTCAAAGATAGCCTCCTTGTATTGTACGCTACATATGGATGGTATTGCAACCCTTGGGAGGTTTCTCTATTTATTCATAATCCTACAAATGCTTCCCATAGGTAGAATCAAAATATTAGAGTTTGTGTGTTTGTAACTTCATATGTTTTCCTCTCTAACTCAACGATAAAGGGTATGTGGTAAACTCTGTCTACCAAATAAGAGTTCAAATTTATGGTCAAGAAGGTTGAGCACAAAGGTTTTGTATCAAAAAATCACCTCGCTTAGCTTAGTTTGTTTGTCAATGGTTCTTCTCCCATTCCCCTATCAAATATCATGAGTCGATTTGTAAAATCCCAAAGGTCATCTCAATAGAATGCACAAAGTCTCAGTCTTGTTGAACTTTCTGACTACTCTTATTTAAGCATCAGCATCTAAGAAATCGACAATAAATTATTTTCATCTACCCATGCAATGTAAAGTGATGAATCATACGTAATTATTGAAGATTTTTTTTCTTCTTGCCAAGTTGACAAGACTTTTCAATGCACTTTTTATTGATGTCTATTCTTTCTCATTTTCCCCTACAATGACTACTCATAGAAGCTTCTTAACTAATCATATGTGTACCATCTTTTTCTATAAAATATTGAATTTAGTAGCTTTTGTAGCCATTTCTTTGTTAGTCTTTTTTGTTTTCAGGAATGCAGAATATAGATGAACTTAAAATATTTAAGCTCAATTTAGTCCAATGTCTAAGCTGTGGGGACTAAAATTTGTACAACGTTGTAGTCTACATTTAATCCATGCTTTGATGGATCTCTGCAAAAAATGCTAAAAATGGCTTGTTCATAATTGTCTTCATGTTCTTCCTCATAGTCCCTAGTCTTAATTTTTAGATGATCTTAGAAGTCAATACCTTACTAATTAGTTTTAACTTCCTTCTCTTCCCTATGCATTTAATGATAATTACATCATTAAGTTAGACCTGGGTAGCTGGTCCACCACAAAATTAAAAAGGGCTTTACTGCATTATTGTGTGCCATTGTTCATATTGATTCAAAGAGCATGAAATGAAGTAATTCCTCAGTCATGTAAACGATGAATTTATTCAGGCTAGGTTACAACCTACCGACTGTAATGGCAATAATTTGTAAATGGCTATTGAATATTATTCTATCTACTACATTTGAAATTTTGGTCTAAAATTAATATTTGTACAAATTTCAAAATAGGTCTTCCTCATCCTACTGTGTTAGAAGTTTGACTTACACATGTCAGCACTCATCTTTTCCTTTGTAAGGTTGTATAAATATTTCATTCCCTGACAAATCTCCTTTTGTTGTTTGGACCTTAGTTGAGAAGAATCATAGTTTTTAGAAAGCCTCTGCAACTACCTCTGTGTTGATAAGCCTTCTTCATATCAAGCTTGCACACCATGTAAAATTGTACATGTATAATATAGATATACTAGAAAAAATTATAAACATGGGATCACAGGGCTGTGCTCATTTTCTTCAACCTCTTTCATATGCAAGGGGTATGCATACCATTTTTTCACATATTTTCTTTGTAGAATCATAGTGAGTTTTGTTTTCATACTTTATATGACCAGGCATATATCTATTTTTCCCTTCATATACTTGGATTATTAAAATTGAGTTTGTCTTTGTTGACTTCTCGATTAGAAAATTTCTAAGCAATAAATATACACAAAAAATAATATTATATGACCTTATACATTTCTCTAACTTTTCATTTACTGGACTAAAAGAACTTCAATACATAATTAGTTGTCTGACTGTTACAGGTAAGGTCTTATCTTGCCATGCTTGAACATTAGACCTTTAAATTCTATTATCTTTTAAAATAGGTATCAATTTTCATCCCATGTTTGTATGGCTCAGACTGGTGATGGTAGATTTATATCAATTTTATGTGGTGACTAAATTTACTTATTTATATTTTTTTCATAGTTATGTATGTTGTCATTAGTAATTAGTTGTCTAATCGATAGCTACAGCAGAAATAAAAGAAGCAACAGATTGCAAGGGAAGATTTGTTCTATTATAAAAACATGGCACTGCTAACCTCTTATCAATGGTGGAGTATATTTCACATTCCCTACAAGAGATATATATCATCATTATAGTTTCAGACTTAAGGGTGGTGCTACTATCTAGGCTTCAATTCTTCCTGAAGTAGTACAATTTATTCCTTTTGTTTGGTGCCAAAGCCAAAACTCCTATGCTAGAGAACAGACATATTGATGTAGATCGTAAATTCTCTTCCCATGCAAATGTACTTCCTATGACTTGAAAGTCCATCAAAATAACCTATTACATAAAGGTAAACTTTAGCTATTAGAGAACATAAACTTTAGCTATTAGAGAACATACATCTTAATGGAGACTCTAGAGGGCCTCTCCATTCTTGCAATGACTATGCAAAATTTATCAAAGTGGCCTATTGCATAGTCCCCAATTTCCTTTATTAGAAAATATACATGTTGATTGGCACTCACTATCTCATCCTCTTCCCAATTGGTCATTTTCTTCATATTCTCCAATTGAGTTTCTTGAAATGAAAATGGAATGCTAATTGAGCTTGCATGCTCACACAATCCTCTTTCTATCTATTTGGGCAAAAATAAATGACCATTTCCATTATTATCCATGTCACCATCATCTTCATCTCCCATCTAAGGCCTTTGATGTTAAGACCGAAAATATTGTGCACCTTTTGTCTTTGATCAGATATTGCTTCTAATATGTTTTGGCTAGCTGTGAAATGGACCGCTCTGAGGTAGGAATAAGCTTGGTAAGTCAAAGACAACTGAAGAATATAAGCAGATATATTACTAGATTATCATACATTGACATTTTCCTATAGATGCTCTCCATAGAAATAAGAGAAATCAAATTTTTTTCCATAGCACCAAGCTTTTTTTAAAATTGCAATTTCAAATTTAGTGATGAAATAAATGCAAACAACGCTTGTGCCAAGCTCGAGTCCTTGCTTTTTACAAAGACCAATACTAGATTTCAGTGGGCAGAAGAAAAGTTGGGTCTATTTCTATTGAAGCCCTTTAATTTCAAAAGAGCTTAATTCACATATGCTTATATGCATGCACCTTATTAGATAAACCAATCTATAAAAAAACTTGTCATAGATATTGCATTAGATTTATTCTTACTTTAATTTATTATGTAATTCTCTATGTTGAACAAATCAGAAGACTATATCTAATAACAAAACAGAGGACGGGCCCACTTAAGTGAAAAACTTCAAATTTGAATTGAAGGTATTCCATCTTCTCCATCTTTGTAGTCCTTCCATTATTCAGATATTTTCAATTCTAGCTAACTAGTCGGCTGTAAAATTATATATCCATTTTACATTCAAACAAATATGTCCCATTTCTTTTTTGGACGTTATTAAAAATATTTTAAATATTGATTAATATTACCAATTTTAGACCCATTTTAATTGTTAATTTCTCACTGCAATTTGCTAGAAAATGGCATCAATGTGATAGGTCCCATCTAAATACCTATTTCAGTTGTTACTTTTTCAACAATTTTTTGTTAGAAAATATTGTTGATAAGATAGGAAAGGGTTTCAAAATTATTAGTTTGTCAACAAAACTATGTAAAAAAATGATGTCAATGCAATGAAAAAGGGTTTCTAGAAGATTAGGTATCACTAGAGAAATCATTCCATAGTCTCCCAACTATCTTTCACCCACCTTTTCCAATGCTTGGTATATAAAATGATAATTGCTTTAGTGGCCCATATTGATGTAAAATGCATCCACAAGGGAAACAACTTGAAACAAACTCACAGGGAACATCTGTCAGTTCTCTCCCATTTCTTTAATACCCAACAAAAGAAGGTTGCATTTATGACAAAGCCAATTGAAATACTTTTGTCTTCAAATGTTATTTGGTTTTCTAGTTTTCCCTATTAACTAGTCATTATTCTACCACCTGTAATAGTATCAATTAATGAATTCAAAATTACATAAAATGTGGTAGCTGATATGTTGCTTGGACTTCGATGCTTTTGTGACCCTCTAAATGTTTGGCTGCCAAATAATTCAAAATTATCAAAGTTAACCAAAGGGTTGAAATTAGGATGTTCCTATCATAACATGTAATAAAACCTATGTGACATATGATCGATATATTGACACATGACCATAACCTAGTCATATAAACTACAATTTGACTATATAACCTGAATATATGTCTACTTCAGAAATGTTTATAAAAGTAGATATATTTTCATTTCCATCACCGCTTATCAAATATGGCTCTGAAGGCAGTATATTTTACAGCCTTTAACATTTCATTCGCAATACATATTATTCACAAATCTTCCTCTATTGAAGTGAAAATCTTGAAACTATATCTTGCTATTAATACCTTTCAACAATCAATATGTGTCTTGTGTTGAGTATTCCATTCATTCTTTTCTTTGTAGACATAGTCTGCAATAAATGGCTTGTAGCTGTAAAGAATTATTTTCCCATGAATCATATTCCTCTAACTATGACCTGTTGTATAATATATAACGAAGACAAACCTTGAATTTATAAGAAATGGCCATATTCAATTTATAGCCAACGTTATTGATTCAAGTCACCCTTAAAGTGTCCTTACGACTTTTTCCTAGGAATATATTCCTTTCTAGTTTTAAAAATAGCTAATCTAACAAAAAAAAAGTCTAATATTGATATTTCTATACTTTTTTGTTGATAATAAAACCGACTAAGAACTGTCAAAAAATAACACAAAAGCAATCTTCTTCAAAAGATGTTGATAATATTCAGCATTTAACCTTAATCAATATTTTTGATTCATTACTTAGCATGTTGTATTTCCATTGTTAGAGTTGACAACATGTTTTTCCCACTATCTTGCAAGGGCTGGTGTAGTAGGATTAACGTATCATTTACTTATCTTGAACCTACTACTGCTCCATCTTTGTCTCATTCATCAAATGATGAACAAATTTTTAGTTGTACCAACTACATCAGACCAATCATCAAAAAATCCAATAATAACAAACACATACAAATCAAATGACATATTTTAGAATAAATCAATTGACAATGCTTTTGATGATGTTCATTGCTTTTGAATCAACTCATTTAACTTCAACATTGGTGATTGTTTGTTTGATACAATACAAGCGTTGCTTCATTCTCAGTATACATCTAATGAACTTCACAATGGACTTTTCGACCATTTCTTGCACTCACTCCACCATGGTTATGATGTAGCTTCAACCTCTTTTCAACATGAGCTTCACCCTTCATTGCTTTATGATTTGCCTAAAGTAACTAACAAGGCCACATTATTGCGAAGAATGCGACTCTCAGCAACTGAAATCAACCCGCTAGGCGAATCAGGCCTTTGGGGTGACACATTTTTTATTCATTGGTTGTCTCTTTAGCTGGACATACTCATATGTATTTGGTCATTGACACAAAAAAAAACATATCTCCATTTCAGAAAAGGTACACCTCATCCTACAATATCAATTCTTTTCCATGATGTTAATCTATTGGTCAGGCACTATGAAGCTATCTTCTCAAGAATAAGTACATACAATACAATACAAACTATACAACAACAAATGCTAATTTTATCATCCTCAATAACAAATATTGTTGACATGACTGAAGAAGAATTAGCTCGCATTGGTCTAAAACAATATGTTGCATTTACTTCTCTATATGGTGAAAGCATGTTCACATTTGTTGCCTTCTTGGTTGACAATAGGTTTGATGCAATTTCCTTGCAATTGTTCATGGCCCATTCATTGGCCAATGCATTAAAAGTAAATAAAAAATTTGCATTGCACTGCTTCCATATGTACATGCAATATGCCATGTTAGATAATGAACTCCTCTTGCAAGAACATACACTAATCAACAAGGTTGGCATGCAATATTCTGAAAGCAACTTGGAAGGTTGTGCATCATGCTTGTTATGGCTTTCATACATGTTCAATATAGCTATAAACATATGGCAACCAGATCCATTATCTAAAGTTCACGTCTATTGCAATTGTGTTGAACCAAGAACAAGCATTGACTTGATTTGTTTCAAAAATGGCATAAGTCATTGCCATTATGAACCACTGCAATGAAAGGAACAAATATTGAATCAAATTAAAACAAAAGAAAACAGTTTTTTGCAAGATAAAGCATTTGCAACAAAAACGACGAAAAGAAGACTGTCTCTTATGAGAAGCTCAGTCACTACAGCTATTACAACTATGTCTAGAAACAACTTAAAGACTCATTGTTCACTTAGACATTTGAAAGAAACAATCTGCAATAGAGAACAAACGTCAACAAACATGGGCAATAATCAATCAATTAACACTAACAATATCATGAAAGAAGAAGGGACATCTACAACTGTTAAGAAAAAATATGTACTCCACAAGCCACATACAACACACCAAGCTACAAGTTATCCATACCAAACTACAATAAAAAAAACACATCATAAATTAATTAGACAATATCTACAAGAAATCAACGATATACCAACTCAAGCATGCACAATCTGCGAAATGTTGTACTTCAACAGACACATCCACAAAGTCATTGATGCATTTGTCAATGCTTTCTCTTTGCTCCCTCTTCAACCAACTACAAAGATAATTGCAACAGGCAAATTGATCTAGAAACGTTGTGTAGATGCCATTGTGGATGGTCGTATCCCTAATTATCCTGCTCCATGGAACATAAGCCGAAATAAATGAATCCATGTCGTGCAAACCTTTACTAGCCTAGAAGAAAGACTTGTCTCCTTACATATTGTTTTTGTGTAGATAAGACAATTGGGATACAAAAGAGCACAATAAGGCTTGAATGGCACAATAATCAATGTCCCTATCGATTTTGATAAAGTGCAACATGCATTGCCTAGAGACATTGATGAGACAAACAATATTGTAGTTAGACTAAAATGCAAGTTACAAAATGAAAATGCATATCCACAAGGAAATGTAAGACCTGCCCATGGCATGAATGCTTTAACAATCTTGTCTAAGACACCATTGTATAGAAAGGAAAAAATCTCAATAAATAAAGATTGACAACTTCTATTTGCAAATAAAGAAATGTAACAACAAACAAATAATGACATAGATGGCGACATAGACACACATGATATTATACTTGAAAATGAAGAGGAACCTAGAGCTGAATCACTTATACATTGGTTTAATGAATCACATTCAATCAATGATCTTGGTACAACTATTGTTGAAATCGCACCAGCAGAAGGCTTCAAACCTCTTTGGCATTTTCGAAGATACTTACTCAAAAGAAATGAACTTCCCAATATTGTTTTTTGGATTCCCACGAGCAGAAGAAATCACCAAAAAATTCACCTACCAAAAAATTGTTAAGTGGGAGCTCATGCGTAATTTTTCAACGCATATAAAATATATGTTTTTTAAGGCTATAAAAATAATTATCCAACAACTATCGTCAATAGCATGAATCTATATAAGGAAGGTTGAATTAAAAGGTAAAAAACTATATGCAAAGGATGTGCAAAGCCCTACAAACCTAGAAAACATATTGAAATCTCCAATAGCTTTTAGGTCGCTAAAGAGTATTCACACATCTCCTTATTATTTACAAAATAAAAGGAAAAATATTTTCGCAATGATCTGTCAACTTTTATCGTTACACTAACAATTGTCGAACAGTTTGAGCAGCCATTATGCAATGCATTGCAACATATTTCTAATACTGAACAAGGGAGACAAAATCAATCTTTAGAGGATCAAGACTTGGACTTTGAAATAAGGAAAAACCCGATCCTTTGTAGCCGCTATTTTAATAATAGGATCAATGCATTTAAGAAAATTATGCTAAAAAATGATGTCTTATTTGGAAAAGTGTCTGATTATTTTTTTGTTATAGAATTCCAAAATCGAGGCAATGAACATGTACACTTTGTGTTATGGATCATAGATGCACCTATCTTCAGACATTGCAAAAATAGTAACATAAAGGACTTCATTGACAAGTATATTTCAGGTGACTCTACACTATTAGATCCAAATCTTGTCAAAATGCAAACTCACCACCACACAAAAATATGCAAAAAGTATAGACAATCTAGTTGTAGATTTAACTTTCCCTTACCTCCAATGAGACAAACAACAATATTAGAGCCCTTGTTAAATGCTGATCCTACAATTAAAGATAGAGCAAAAAAAAATTTCAAACAATTAGAAAGCAAACATTACACAAAAGAAGTTACATTTGACAATTTCCTCAATGAATTTTGACTTGAAGAAGCTGATTACATTGTCATGTTGCAAGCATCATTGTCCCAAAAAATTATCTTGCTAAAAAGGCAACCAACTAATATATGGATTAATTCATTTGCTAGAAAAGTTTCTGCACTATGGTATGCAAATACAGACACACAATTTATCTTGGATGCATATGTTGTTGCATCATATTGTATTTCATACATGACAAAACAAGATAGAACATTGTCACAAGCATTCAACCAAATACGAAAACAATGCACTTATGCTTACAACGAAAAGGCACATTTCATATGAAAATTAGGAAATGCATTGCTTAATTACCAACAAATATCTAGTCGTCAAGCAGTTCATCTTGCCTTGTCTTTACCATTACAAAGAAGCTCAAGAAGTACCATCTCCATCAATACCTCACCACCGAAAAGTAGAGTTGTTATGTTAAAATGTCCTAAGCTATAAGCAAAAGAAAAAGACAACTTCAAAAATATCATGTATGCATCTACAATAGACAAGTATATACAAAGGCCAAAACTCTTTGACCAACTGTCACTTGCAAAATATACAACGTTCTACTCAAACAACCTATTGAAGCCTCACAAAAGAATAAGATCACGCATCATACATTATGTAAGATATAATCCACATATTGACCATGAAATTTTTTGTAGAGAAAAACTCATGCTTTATGTCCTTTTTCAGAAATAGCAAAAACTCGTTATCGGCAGGGCATAAAACATGGAATGCAGCATTTGAAACACATAAAGTACAAATCACTAGAAATGAAAAAATGTTTACTTCAACAGTAGACAGTAAATGGGGTGACATCGATGAAGCTACAATAGAAGTCAGTGACAACAATCACTCGACAATAGACCTTGACATTAACCATGCACAAAAAGAAGAACAAAATGAAAATGAGAAATACGACATTATGCCTGACATGAAACATATAAAAGCCTTACAAAACACGCAAGCTACTAGATCCTCGCTATTCTTAGAAATTCCTCACCCATTCCTTCTTCCAAATGAAGAATACTTCAACTTGTCAAGGCAGCTAAATGAAGAGCAACAATCAATAGTGAAAGATATTCTAATGAAAAAGAGACTTGCATTTGAAAAATCGCAATACTTGTTCTTGACAGGAGGTGCTAGCATTGGCAAAATGTTTACAAAAAAAGTCCTCTTTCAAGCAATGATCTGAATCTATGATAAGCAACTAGAAAGTGACCCATACAAGCCTAAAGGCATTATTGTCGCTTCCACAAGAAAAGTTGCATTCAATGCAGGTGGCATAACTACACATTCCATTTTCCAGCTACCATGTAACTCTTCAAAGATGTTGCCATTGGACTCAAACACTCTTGACAACCTAAGCAAGAAATTGGATCAACTACAGGTCTTTCTCATTAATGAAGTGTCATTAGTTGGTTCAAGAATGTTATATTATATTGACAGAAGACTTCACCAAATCAAACATACACCAACAAGACCATTTGTCAATGTTGACATCATATTTTGTGGTGATTTATACCAAGCACAACCTGTATGCAATAATTGGATATTTGAAGAGCCAACAATAAATAGTGAGAAAAATCCACACACATTTTGGCTAGAAAATGTTTTATGCTTTGAATTACACAATGTCATTAGACAAACAAACAAACACTTCATTTCCATTCTAAACCGTGCATGAACTGGTCAACAGAATGATGAAGACGTAAGCTACTTGAATAGAACATGTTACAGGACACCTCCTAACGATCCAAAATTCTCGTACCTATTTTACAGAAATTCAATTGTTGCTGACCATAATAAACAAATGTTGGACATATTCCCTAGTAAGGTTCATGTATTTGAAGCTATCGATGAAACAAACTCGCAGACTGACAATTTCCACTACCAAGCTCAAAAATCATCATTGCTTGTTTTAATCTATCTAAAGCCAGGAATTATAGTTGAGCTAATAGCTGACAACCTTCACATACAAGATGGACTAGTCAATGGTGTTGATGGAGTCTTCCAACTACATACAACAGATCATGAAGACATTCTATGGATTCAATTCAATGACACTGCAATTGGCATATCGCAACACAAGAAAATGCAAAGCTTGTACATCAGTTCTATTTCACCTTCTTGGACCCCAATAATGAAAATAGCCATAAAAATGAAAACTCCTAGTAAATTTATCACACAAAGACAATTCCCTATTCAACTAACATCTGCAAGAACAATCCATAGGGCACAAGGTTTGACAATGGATGGACTCGAGTTTGATCCTCATTAAGTGTACCAGCATGGTCTTACCTACACAGCTCTATCTCGTGTAAAAACAATTGAAACATTATATTTGATGCACAAACTACAACATCAAAATTTCTAAGTATCAGAAAAAGTGGGCAAGGAAATGGATCAACTTCAAAATCAAATACAATGAAAACTTCAATATAGCCTTCCTTTCCTATCAATGGTCCATCTTATCATATGCTCTCTGAATACTCGAAGCCTTCCATTGCATGCAAAGGAGATTGTCCACGACCATGATTTGCTCAAAGCAACTGTACTATGCCTCCAAGAAACAAGACATAAGACACATGCACACCTCCCATTGCTAAACGAAATATACAATTGCTATTCTTCACTTGCTATTCATGGTATATTGACTTGTTGTACTAAAACAACTATAATACTAAATATGAATTCTTTCACAATAGACTGTCTAGAATCAATCACCATTGATATATTACATATCGATCATACCATACGAATTACTAATGTTTATATTAGACCAGGTGCACCTATCAATGACATATCAAATCTAATACTAAGCATCTTTACCTTGTTTCCAACAAATTCGAAAGTAATAATTACTGGAGACTTCAACATTGACATGCTACATCCTAGTAAAAAACAAAAAAAGTTTGTAGAACTCATGAAACAATAAAAATTCTCTTTAATAGTTGACAAAGCAATAACATTTGCAGGCACTTTATTAGATCACTTTTGGATACATAATATTAATCAACAATCAACAAAATTCATTCTCCTAGATACATATTGGTCAGATCATTTTGCAGTATCTCTACAACTCCACTTGTAGATTACACAGTTTTCGTCTTAGAAAATGACAACAAACCAACAGCTTAGATTCTTTACTTATGCATTACAAAACTATTATTTTACACAGCTTTCTGATTTGCTTTAGAAGCCTACCTCATATCATATCATTACACAAATGCATATAAGTTTTCTACATTTTTGTTCCATAGGAATATTGACCTGGTTCATTCACATGACCTTTGTCAAACTCACTTATGCATTCATTTTACATCCGAACAATGGCATAGTTTTATTCATGATTAAATATTCGATGGAGCCATCTAAAATAAACAAACATGAAGCTGAGATCAGCCTTGATACGAATGAGCTGCAAAAGAAAAGTTCAACTCTCACAAAAAGGTATTGCAATAATATATGCAACATTCCATACCTTTCCATTCATCCATTTAATTTTTATACATAATTATTTTACTGACTTTTTTTATACATTTTCTAGAACTTTGTTCATATCCTCATCTGAACAGCAAAACCTTGCAGAAGATAGCAACAACTTTCATGATATACACCTACCAAAAAGGTATAAATGATTGTAGACTTCTTAAACTATTTTAATTCATTTCCATATCATTGCAAAATCTAAAATAATAATGTCTTCTCTTTACAGACTTAACACAGAAGAAAACAATGTATCCAACATTACAAATATTTGTAGAACGCAATCAACAACTATTTTTGAAGGTGATGTCCTCGTCACTTATGGTCCTGCTTATGCCAAAAATTCGAAAAGCCTAGCAAAAGCTCCTATAGTTCATGCTAATTTCATTGATAGTGATGGTCACATGACCATAACAACAAACATAGCCAAAAAATTAATTGACAGATTTATGACAAAGCTTTTGCCTAGCGCAAGTGTCCACATAAAAGATTTCTCTCTGAAGAAAAAAACATAGTATGAAAGAGGCGATGTAAACTAGTTCACTGCACAAACATAGATTGAAATGATTGACCAAGTTTGCAACCAAAAAAACGGATGCCTAACATAAGAATATATCAACTTATTCAATTACCTAGCAACTATTAACTTGGCACATTGAGTGTTATAGTAGCACCTCACAAACAAACCCCAAAGGAGTCTGAGCTCCACGTCAAGGATGGAGAATCTATATCAGACACATCTATTGTAATCTTCTCATTCCATATCTATGTCCACACTTGATGTTTTTTGTCATAATACTACCTTTTGTGTTGACTGACACATTCATTTTCTTTGCAGGTAATCGTTCCTGAATTTCATGCTCAAGCTTACACAACTCTCCAATAAATCCTGCATTCCACCACAACAACACTTCTGCTTCTCAAGAATGTTGTGCATAGTGGGCCTAGAGGAACAAATAGCATTAAAACAACACCATCAACATATGTTGACAGCCTCAATGATGAAAGTACAATCAATGCTCTACAAAACATACTCTCATGTAGTATCCAGGTAACCAACAAAAACATACCACCTCTCAAATAAAACTGCAATCATATTCTAGATAATAGACATCTCGAAATCATAACTAAATCTTCTTTTATATCCTAGGTCAACGACACCCTCCGACCAAAGAATCCTTATCTGCAACCAACTACTATGCACAAAATGCAACCGGCCAACTTCATTGGCACCATCCTCAACCACCACAAATGGCCAATGTTTTGCATGTGGGAAAGTCACGAACTTCGCTTATGGACCTTTCTTGTAGTGCACTATAGAAACTGATAATAAAATTGACTGTATAATGACTAGGAAAATGCTTGAACAACACTTGCCACAACTTACAAACATACCATTTGACACCTACAAAAAGAATATGTCAACAGTCATGTACCTTCTTCGAACATTTGAAATACAAGGGACTTTCTCCGTTGCAATGAATGACAATCTCCATTATAGGAGAAACCAGCAACGTAAGATAAAACTGATTCATCTTTCTTTTCCTTTTGCTTTATTAGATATTTATTTTCCTTCTAGGTCTTTGCACTTAACAAAGCCATTTTTGGGTGTATTGTAGATCAATTAAGGCTCCTACACTGGAGTTCATGTTTTGTGTCATTGGAAGGCTTCAATCCACACCGTCACATTGAATCCTCTGAAGACCTTGCAGATGTGTTGGCAACAATGTTTTCCATAGGAATCACTTATATTCTAAAATTTTGGTATATATAGACAGGCTTTAACCAGCAATAATATGCTCGATTCATACACAGATTTTACATACATATTTTAGATAGAATTATGTCGCACGACAAGAAATTTGTATCTTGTGTTTAGCCAGAAACAATAAACATACGATCTAAAACATGAAGTCTAATATTTTCCTATCTATAGAAAAGAACTATTTTAACTCAAATTTTCTTTGCTTGCATATTGCTTTATTTTATTTCACTGTCCTTGCATCTATTTGCAGCACTTATAATCTATTACACTAGAAATTGACACTTGTAAAAAAAGTTTGTTGTTAGTAGTCTGTTTTGATAATATCTATAGACGAATAGTCTGTGTTTGGGTGTTGAAACCACATATTGGATTTTAACATATAGATTCCCATTACGGTACTATAGCACTACATTTGCATTTTCAGTTTCCTGTCTCAAAAACAAGTTCTATATAATGTTTATTACGACAAATATTGATTCATTTTCACAACTAAAAGAATGCCCTCATTTTTTATAAGTGGCTTCCCTCTTTTGCATCATGCACACTTATATTCTCTTTGTTGAATGCACAGGTAGAAGCACATGGTCTAAGCATCTCATCATCTAGATTTTGGTTAAATATTTTATAGGTTACAGACCAAGTTTTTGAATGCCCGACAGTTTCTCTATGACATCTCGCTCTTCAGCACTAGCCTATAATAGACTAAAATCTATCTCTTCTTCACAATTCAATTTTAAACGATTCTCTTTTTGTAGTTAAATCTAATCATTAATTACATTGTGCACTCCATAATTTACAGAATAAAATTGGATCAATAATATAGATTAATAGGTATATCTATAAATGTTGATCATCCTCTTTCAGAAATAATTCTTGCAGACACTTAAACTATAACATTCCTAAACTCTTTGTTCCTATACCATCTTTGTCTGTATGCTTTGTCCCTTGTCATTCTTTAGCAGTGACATTGTTTACCTTAACACACAACCACTTTTATCTCGACAGATAGGAGGTCCAATCCAAGGTATCTGTCATAAACACAGACCATAATCTGAATATGAATGATGAAGATGCTATGGAGATGATTGAGTCAGTTGATGCTTCTGCTGGGTGATGCATCTGCTATAATGATTTTATGGCTCTCATGGTGACAATGATGAATGGATCCCACTGAATGACCAAAATTTTGCTTTTATGTTCCACCCATATGTCCTTTAGATCAATAAAGTCATTGTGACTATCCATGCTTTAACATGCCCTCATTTTTTATAAGTAGTTTCCCTCTTCTGCATCATGCACACTTCAATTTTGTCTACTCAATGCATAGGTGGAAGCACATGGTTTTAGCATTTCGTCCTCTAGATTTTGGTTAAAGATTTTGTAGGTTGCGGACCAGGTTGGAGCAAGTGGAAGCACATGGCTTTAGCATTTTCATCATCTAGATTTTTGTTTAAAATCTTATAGGTTTCGGATCAAGTTATCGAATGCCCGCTAGTTTGTCTGTGACATCCCACTCTTTAGTGCTAGCCTATAATAGACTAAAATCTCTCTTCTTCACAATTCAATTTTAAACAATTTTCTTTTTTATAGTTAAAACTAATCATTAATTACATTGTGTACTTCATAACATACAAAATAAAATTGCATCGATGATATAAATTAATACACATATCTGTAGATGTTGATCATCCTCTTTGAGGGACAATTCTTGCAGCCACTTAAACCATAACATTCCTAAACTCTCTGTTCCCATTTCATCTTGCCTTTGTCCTCCATGCCCTGTCATTGTTCAATAGCAACGTGGTTTACCCTAAAACACAATCACATCTATCTCAACATAGAGGAGATTCAATCCATGGCATGTATCGTAGACATAGACAATAATCTGAATATGAATGCTAAAGATGTTGTGAGGATGATTGAGTCAACCGATGCTTCTACTGGGTCAGCCATTTGTTACAATAATTTTATGGCTCTCATAGTGACAATGATGAATGGATCCCACTAAATAACCTAAATTTGCTTTTATGTTCCAACTCTATGTCCCCTAGATCAATACAACCAACATTGTTAAATATCAAACACAAGTTTTTGAAATGGGTTTTACTTAAATTTGTTTCTTCCTATATTTCAGATTACTTCAAGAAATGAAAAATGGTAAATCACATCGATCTTTATAATATGGATTTGCAACAAAAGCCTCACAATCCTTATCTTGTTAATATATTCTAATCCTATAATTCAGACTTTTAAATGAGTTCTCTATAAATTAATCTTTGAATAAACAATTTTTCTTACCAACAACGTTTATCATCATACACTCGATGATAACCTTTTTTATACTCGATATATCAATTTTTATTTCACCCATTTGATTTAGGAGCTTTTACCTATTGAATCGCTCTACATAATAATTAGAAATAGAATAGTTTTTATTGCAGGACTTGCAGTTTACAGAGTCGAGAGGAAATGGCACAAATGATGGGTATCAAATGCAAGTGTCTACAGGAAACAGAATTGGAAGAATCGTCAAGAGAGCAATTGCAATGCATCTTCAGCAAGGCCAATGTAAGGGAGAACACGACTATGATACAATTCTTGGGGGCAAATTATTGGTCTGCCCACCATGTCCACGATGGTGATCTCATTCACGACCTCTTCCTACCCATCATTCAAGTCATAGGACACCCAACACTTGTTAATGGCATGGTAAGAAGAATGCTCATAGATAGTCTCTTTGAACAAGTGATTGTGGCCCTAGACCTAATGGGCGCCAAACTCTCCAGTGGGATACTAAAAGCAATGTTTGCACCATATTAAAATAAAAATGAAAATAAATAAATAAATAGTCATGGAAAAAGCTTGAAAAATCTTCTAAAGTCATATTGTTGAAGACAATAACTTGCAAACGTTTCTGTCATTTTGTCAAATCAACGCCAAGCTTTTTTCAGAGGATGTTGTAGCTAGGTTGACCTCAATCGGTGAAGGTATTGGATACCTTTATCACTGAGGATGTAATTAGTTTTAGTTTTGAAAAATACAACATACTAGATGTATCTGCCTTTTGATGAAATATAAAATGGGTACTGTATCAAATATGTTTTGAAAATGAAAGACATTTTGCTTTAACTCCAATTGTTAATACATTACATCTGTCATTGTGAATATTTGGCTTACCAATCAAAGGAGCTTTCATAACTCAATTAATGGATTTCTCCTTTAAAAAATAATACTAGACTTCATATAAGTGAACATACAATAAAATAATAAGATAACAATAATAGTATGATAAATAATACAAATATCGCCTACAACTGAAAGCAGTACTTCTCATTTTCTCTATTTCTCTTCAGATTAAAATTAAATTCATATATTTACATAGAAATAAATACTGTTCATTGCATTTTCATGATTGTTGTTTTAAGTTTTCTCAATCATGTATTCTAATTTACAATCTGAAAGTAATTATACTCTTCTAATTCATTGTTACATTATCATTTTTGTTACTATTATTCAATCAAACAAATGATAATAATATTGAAAAATAAGATAATAATATTAAAAAATAAACTTATGCAAAATAATTTAGCTTATGCTAATCAAAGATTAAAGAAAATTTAATCTTAAACTAAGGAAAAAAATAGCTTCAACAATGATTTCAAAATTAACTTTAGTTACTTTTACTTTACATTTTTATCTTGTTTAGTTAATTTTAAATTTGAACAAATTATTACTAAACAATCAAATCAAATTATTTTAAAATACAATGATATCATTTTCCTCCTTGATATATTCAATTTTTCTCAATATATCTTTAAATGTATAACAAAGATCTCCCAAATAAGTTCTATTTAAATATCAGTTCTAATGTTTCTAATATATGTTAAATGTAGAACAAACATCTGCCAAATAAGTTCTATTTAAATTTTAATTCTAATGTTTCTAATATATGTTAGATGTTAAATGTGCCACAGACATCTCCCAAACAAGTTCTATTTATATTTCAATTCTAATGTTTCTAATATATGTTAAATGTCCAACAAAAGTCTCCCAAATCAGCTTCCACTTAATTATATATGGGCTAAAATAATTTATGTACCTTATTAAAATTGTACACCTTAACTAATAGTTTGTCATAAACTTAAAACAGGTAAGTCTTAGGATCTTCTCCTTCACAACATATTTTAATATTTTTTCCCTTTCTTACAATAGACAAGGACTCATGCTCAAACATAACTCTTGTTTAGTAAATGATAACACAGAAATAGACAACTTTTCTTTAAAAACTAATATTAAGTATCAAACAATCAATGTAATAGAAGGAAAAAAAATGTGAACACGTACTTTTCTAACTATTCAACAAGATAGATTGTCTTATTGAATCAACAACATTATTCCAAAAAGACAATATAGATTGTCTTATTGAATCAACAACATTATTCCAAAAAGAATCTAGTGGTCAAAACAGCTTCTTTCCACCCAACAGAGTCGAATATGAAAAGAAAGAAGTCGAATATGAAAAACAACAAAGAAGAATTTACATTCCACTTCTGTGACATGATAATTCCAAAAATGTGTCGCCTACTAATAAAGGAAAAAGAAAAGACAATTACAGACGTTCGACAGAAACAATGTTTAAATATTTCAATGGGTCCCTGCAAACGTCATGAGCTCTTATTTATTAGAAGATAGCGAGTTCCATTCCTCCCTTCTCAACTGATATAGTATTTGACTGACTGAAACTAATCATGTGACACGTTCCTCCTAGAATCAAGCGCTTCCTAAAAATAACCAACTATGTTCCCCGATCCTTCTAGATTCAAGCGATTCCTAATCACAGTCGAACAAAACAGCACACAAACAGTCGGTGGCATCCCCTTGGTAAGCATATTTTAGATGTTGTCCTTCACAACTGTCCAAAGGCTCTTTTTAATAATAGCTGCACAAGGGCCTCCTCAACGCCCTTCTCGATTTGATATCCTTGATTTTGCAACCAAGTAATTTGAACCGAGATATTTTAGTAGACAATGGAGGCAACCCCCCCAAAAATACTAAAGTTTTTGATGGTTTTCTGCATGATATTCCAGAAGGCAAGCTTCCTACAGACAGACTGCATAATAAAGTCAGTTTTAATGTGTGCTTGCCTAAAATCCGTTGCCTTTTGCAGGTTCAGGCTTGTGGTGGAAGTGGGGATATAGCGATTACGCGAAGGTCTCTGCAAAATGGCACGTCGGCCATCGATGTTAGGGCATCTGGTGGAGGTGGAGGTGGAGGTGGAGATATAAAAACTTTGCCTTTTAATTTGTTGGACTTCACTTTTGATCTAGAACTGCTCTTTTAATTCATGCCTTTACTACTATAGTGGCTTACTAAATATTCTTTTTATGATGTCGTAGAATCCAATTGTTTCTAGAACTGACTAGCAGACCTGAAATACCTTATAAGTACAGAAATTCCCATAGAGTTGCACTAATGCTTTTTGAAATCCAATGTTCTTTACTTAGGGCAATGTTCTTTACTTAGGGCTTGACTCTTCGCTTATATCACAATTTCACTCCAAGCATCGAGTTTTGAAAAAGGATCCTGAAAACATCAGACCCAAATGCTCAATTAGAAAGTTCATTATCTCCCATCGAACTCCGACAATACACTTTGAACTTATCCTTCCTTTGCTTAATCTTGATTCAACAAAACTTGATGCCAAAGGACAAGTTGGGAACCGACGAAGTGGAATACAAACCAGACGAAAAACTTAGAGAAAAGGTTAAAACAGGAGAAATAGTTGTTGGATCCTGATGACTGCTCTGGAACTTCGTTTATATTCCAACAACTTAAGGACTAATGCTTAGAAAAATAGCTTAAACAATTGAGTTTCGAGTAGCGGGGCTGAATAAATAGGAACTTTATGCTCAAAGCGTATTACAAATTTACAATTATTTTTTCATTGTTGGAGTTTTCTGAAATTTTTGTCTACAGTTTTATCGTCGTCGATTCCTCACATCCGCGAAGGTGATCTGAACTTTTTTATTCGAAATTTCAACACTTTTAAACAACGAATAATCTTCAATCCCAAATTAATTCCGAGCTAAATCTTTACATGAAAGAAAAGTGTAGAAAGACTAAGTGCAGAAAGACGAATAATGCTTATTCATGTTCCTCGACTAAAGTGTAGCTTGCTTTACCACTGTTGGCGATATAGATTTGAACAGTCGATGTTTTCCGTAATTGGTTTTTCATGTATGTTCTTTACTTTTGAAATCGCAAAAGATTTATCCCAAAAAACATTTCCAATTGTCTTACATAATTAGATCTTATTTTCAAACATGACAATCATGCAACATACGTGGTTATCATTCTGAACATTTGAGTTCACTTATATCTGAAATGAGCACAAAACAAAGAGTTTTAGTTAGTTGATAGTATGTTTGCCTTTTTAGCTTTCTACCAAAGTTCAAATCCACCGTAGGAAGAAATTTTTTAAGGCATGGATCTGTTATATCTATATAGATCAATCTTTAACTCTAAGCAGGAGGAAATTGATCATTCATGCAGCCTAAACTCCAACTCCCAATATGCATACGTACAGGCTGGGAAAACTTCCTCATCTTAATATATGGGGGAAAAGAACGCTTGTTGGGAAGGTGTTTTATTTAAAATACAAATTAGAATTAGAACTAAATAAAATAGCTACATTTCAAATTGCATCAAAACCTGTTGAAATTTGTGGGAGTGGATGCTTTGAATCTGCCTCTCTCTCTACCACATGATGTCACCCAGGTACTTTTCCGTAGGAATGAAAATTTCTGAAGGCCTATAAAACATTTTATAGTTCAATTTTGCTCGAAATTCTCCACTACGTGAAGAATTCGAACAGGAGACCTTGTGCTACACAATCCCTTCCATAAGAGAATGTTCAAACTTGAGGTTTGATCTAAAATCATAATTTGAAACAGAAGAAAACTGTTTCTAAGCGTTCATCGTTGCTTGCATCGTAAATAAAACTCCATCAAGGCAAAAAGCTCTGTTTAAATATTTGCTTCACCTGGACAAATCATTCTGCACATGATATAGGGTGCAGGTATCTATTCCAAGACATAGTGAGGATTTACTGCTAATCTAAGTCATATGATTCGCCGAACGTCATCCATGTTCAAATTAGAGTGAATTTTAACCCCTTCAGAACTTTATCTGAATTTTATAATATTTAATATAATATTGCTATTTATCATAAGATTATTTTATTTTAAAATAATATTAAGCTATTTAGTTTAATTATTTAGCAATGTCAAACTATTTTGACAAATTTATGGATATATTACTAATATTTAAAACTAGATAAATTTATACAAGTTCAATTAAATGTCAATTTTTTTTCCAAATTTTTACCCTTACCGAATTTTTCCAAATTTCATCCGATTTGACGATCAACGAACTCAAATTTGAACTCAGACCTTGTGATTTAACCGCTAATATGCTCTCATCATTGCACTTTGACTGGGTGGAAGCTTCTGCCCCAGTTGTTGGTGGAGCCTCTGGTACATCATCCAGAACCAAGTGGACTCCCTCCCTATTCATCAGATGCTGCCGACCATATAATCTTGCAGTTCAGTTAATGTTAGGCATGATCTATGGAAAGTATGGAGTAAACATCCACATTTGCATTGAACATCTCCTGTACCTGTACCTGTATAATAGATTTCACGCATTTCACCTCTTCGTACAAAGCATTAATAGTATGAATGGAACCAATAACAGAATCCGCAGAATGAGATTGAACTATACACAGAACTTGAAAAAAAAGGCAACCTTAAGCCATGAAAATGCTATCATGACCTCTGAATAGAAAACTAATGAACAATTCCATACATTTCATCCTGACTATAAGAAAGAAGACTGTTTGCAGTTTATCAACATTAACATATGGAAAACAGATAAAAGCAATCACAATAGCATCTTTAACAGATTCTTCATGTTGTCGTAGTCTCGTGACAAACGCATGAGTAACCTTCTGGAAGTGGTCATACGTTACTGTTATTTTCTGCTTTGGTTGGTCACCACCTTCTGCTGCTGGTGTTGCTGCCCCTTCTCAGAGGAAACAACTTGGTATAAGCGACTCAACAAAACCAAGCATTTGATCTCAAATTAAATAAACCATGGTTTTAACATTTGCAGAAATCTAACCAATTACCTGCAGCTTGATTATTCCTTGTTTCTTCGCAGTCTTCCTGGGCTACAGAACCTGGTTGTTGCTCATTATTATTGTCATCAGCTTGAAAATCAGCCAGATAAATCTTGTTTGAATCAACAATGTAACAAGGACATGTTAAAATTCACAACTCAACCATGGCTTGCTTTAAAGTTTAAAAATACGAAAAAATAAATGCTTGTAATTCAAAGCAACCTGATAATGGACATATTTATAAGTCTTGTTGCCATATGAACGTGGGCTGGTTGCACCTGTTATCATTTCAAAGAGCCAAAGCCATACCAACTGCTAACTTTTCAGGACTTCAATATTCGTTATACCTCAGACTCTAGGTGGACATGAGCAACAGCCTAAGATAATCTTATCAATGCTTCCATTGCCTTACTGTAATTCTGTATGCAGCCCGATTGCATCTTGTCTTAAGGATACATATGCATCCACGAGGACGTTTCTGGCTTCAGGACCTAACTATATCCAACCTCTGAACAGAAATTTAAGTACAAAAACAGAATGCAAAGAACTGCTAGAGGTATTGTCAAAAAAGTTAAGATAATCCTGGGAAACTAGGGCAGAAAGACATGCAGTAGGTTTTACTGTCTTTGCATAAGCAATGTAGCACTGAATTTGTACAGTAATAAAAGATGGAGACAAGGCCTCCTCATGCTTTTGGTGAACTCTAACAATATGGTCAGGGATATGGTGAACTATTTGATCATCAGACTCATCTATCATAACATATATCAGGTCAAACCTGGATAGAATGGGTGTAGGAAGTGCTACATTGTATTGCAATATCAAATAACACAATAAGAACCTGATCCATTTAACATGCTACAGCTTCGAGTTTAAAGATAAATACTGACAGAGGGGCCTTATGTGATTTTCCACATTACCTTTAGTGGCTTTGATTTGTCATAATGTCCACCAGTAGGATTGCAGCTGCTAAAATTGAGGTGCGAACATCTAATGTTGCTTGAATGCGTTCTTTGGTTATACTTATTGTCTGTTGTTCCATGGCTTCATGAATTGCAAATATTGAACATGTGGATTAGTAGCAAGCCAAATTAATTCAGGTCTGCTTGAGAACAAAAGCACAAGATGGATCCACAACAAACGCTAAAATTTACCTGATCTTGCACATCCATTTTATCAAATTCGTGTACGCAGCAAATTCCATTGTCAGCCAGCATCAGAGCTCCAGCCTAATAAATATACATTTAATTTATTATTAGTGAAAACACAACAAATATAGAAATATTAAATATTGCCTACCAAATGCTCCATATCATGCATTTGTAGAAATCAAAATCTACAACATATCAAATTAATTAGCATGTTATGATTTGACACCAACAAAATAACAGCAAAGTTGAAATAAAATTTACGCATTTCTACTTAAAACTGTAAACATTTTACATTTTAATGTTATACCATCCATCACCAAGGTTGCACGGGGATGTGGGTACTTGGGGTGGGTAACGGTACTGGTACGGGTACGACTATTTTTCATAGTAGGGGACGGGGGTACTTAGGTATGTCAAACTTTATTTTTAATTATACTTTTACATTTATAGAAAATCTGAAATTATGAGTCATGACAGAGAAGGCAGACTTTAAACATGAACAAGAAGATCATAAATCATATGAAAATGACATATTGCTAATGATAAACTTCTAACTTGAACAGTGATAAAGTTTATTGTTAATCAATACTGAATCAAAGTTTCAAACTGATTAGGTATTGAATTAAGCTTGGAAAACAACAAGCTGATACACAAACAAAAAACCGAAAAAAAAAATCAGAAATCTTAATCAAGGTCCTTAGCTATGATGCTCTCCACCGATTACCTGGTTCTTGGGATACATATACCCAGTACTTGGGTATGTGGGTACGAGTACCAAGGGTGTCAGTACGAGTACCCATGCAACCTTGTCCATCCCTCAATCAGCTTATTCTAAAGTACTTCTGTCAAATGAAAACAATCACCTTGCTATGCGGCTGTCACAATCAGAAGGTTTACAAATTCCTAATAAATAAGTTGCTTGAATGTGTGACGCTACCCTTTCTTGTGACCTTGTCATGAAAAATGTAAGAGCAAATCCTCTTGCTGGACAAAGCAGAGTTGCCGGAAACTCCCCTGTCCTTTCTTGGGCACACATATCCCCGTATCCCATTTGGAAACATATCCGATAGTGTCCGGATACACGTTGAATATTGTATCCATGCTTGCCTAAACAAAATTGATTTTCCACGCATGCCAAATACTACGTAATTTGATATTTTTAAGATGTGACGTAAATCTTCCCAATTTTTAATTAAAAAAACTTTATTAATTTTTGACATCCCTTAAACTGCATCTACATCTCTCCCTTCCATCTTCAGGATGTAGAGAAAAAGAAACCCAATAAAACTACAAATTAGGAGTATAGCATATGAAACCTGAAAATAGAAACCTGACAAATAAACAGAACAATGGAGGCAAAGACAGTATACAACATTTTCACCTAAGAAAACTCTTCCTATTAGGAAATTAGGAGTATAGCATATGCAATTTGAAAATAGATATATGAAAAATTTAAATAATAAACAGAACAATGGAGGCAAAGAAAGTATACAACATTTTCATCTAGGAAAACTCCTTCAATTAGGAACCCAACAACAGTAAAAAGATTCACCCCTGCAATAAGTCAGCCATTCTCCAAAACAATAATGAATCTCTCTTACTTTACCCTTAAGCATGTTTAGAATCTAGATATAAAATGGCAACTCAAAAGCTGTTTTACACATTGCATGAACTCATGCAAAAGATAAACACTAGTGATTGAAAATAGGGGTGAAAATAGAAAATACCTAACAACAACAAATAAGTGCCCGAGATCAACTAGCTGGGTTGATAGGATATCCCATCATGAATATTGATCCCATCTCGACTATTAAACGAAAAGTATGCAACACATATCCGACACGTAATTAGAGAAACACTCTCTTAGATGAAGTGTGCATACTCTACACTCTCTGAGCTCATCTCACTAAATCCTCAGAATCAGTCTCATTATTGATATCTTGTTGAACAACTCTGCACTTAAAGAAAAGCGGTAGGCATTCAGCAGCAATCAAAATGTCGTTTGTATCTATTCAGCATCCGTGGTGTGTAACCCAGTAATGGTAGCATATCTCTCTCCAGCCTAAATTTAACACTTCATCCTCATAAGAAAGGTGGATAAGCCTTTGAGTCCTAAGCCTTACCAGCTCAAAATCAAACTCAAACTCACCTATTAATCTACAAGCACAAATAATGAAGTTATGAACACATGTAAAATTATCATCTCCTATCCAAGAGTTATTTAAATAACCATATTAGAATGTAGGTTGCAAACTCCCCATTGTTTCATAAAAAGCCTTCAAACTATTTGAAGGTATTTCTAAGTCAGTGAAATATTGTTTTCAGATTTCTCCATATCACTATAATACTAAGTGTAGATTTTATCTACTGCAGTCTGTTGCGAGGTTTTCACACCATTTGCCCATTGCAAATGGGGACACCTTTTTTTCACTTGGCAGTGGGACAGTTGTCCTAGGTAATCTTAGTTTAGTGCCAATTTTCAACTCTCCGAGTCTAACATGCGAGTTTGAGCAATTTGGACTCGCTAGGGAGTCAAGTCAATCAAGGATATCTGTGAGAGCTGAGCCAAACTAGTCAAGGATGTGGAATTGAAGTACAAAGATTTTGTTATGAAATGAATAAGAATCCTTGGAAAAACTGTGTTCCAGCATCAATTTTTTCTTGGAAAGTCAGGAAAAGCTATGTAAGGGAACACTAAAGGGAGTGTCCTTATCACAGAAATTTGACAGAGTCTGAAAAGTTTTAGGATCTCCCAAGATCTAGAATCTCAATTATAACTCCTACAAATCTAAAACCACTCTCAAACATCTTGACAGTTTTTATTTAAAATATAACTAAGTATAAGATCCCTTAAATGTTATATTGTATATATTTAAAATTGCCCACCAAGCAGTGAGTTGACACTTCCAAAAAATTCAACCTTTCGGTTGAACCCATGCGACCACTCTTGAGGCTCACAAGACCAATAAAAAGTCAGAATCTGACCTGCTGTGGGACTCCATGCTCTAGCTTTGCATGGAAACCATGTGCGTTTGGCTGCGATTAATACTTGCACTTCGCCATTTGAGGAGTTGATGAGGGTTGCTCAATGACATGATGAGGATGATGGAGGAAATGAGAGTTCAAGTTGTTGAAAATCAGAATTGAAGAAGGAAAACGGATTTATAAATGACGAAGAAATTGAGAAATGAGATCAAGCTGCAAATAGAATGCTAATGAAATGAAGAAAGGACAGATTTGAAAATGTTAAAACATTGGGTGAATTTTTTGAGGCCTCTTGGGCGAGTCCAAGAGGTGACATGATGAGAATGATGGAGGAAATGCGAGTGCAAGTTGAAGAAAATCAGAATTTAAGAAAGGCAAATGCATTTATAGATGATTAAGAAATAGAAAAAGCAAATCAACTTGCAAATAGAATGCTAATGAATTGAAGACTGCACAGATTCAAAAATGTTTAACATTGTGTGAATTTTTGAGGCCACTTGGACGAGTCCAGGAGGTGGTAAGAATCCAACCTCTCTTGGGCGTCCAAAGTTCAAAAGGAGAGCGGAATCTAACTTCTCTTGGGACTCCATGTCATGTCTCCAAATTTTAATGTAATAATTTAATTTAATTAATTAATTAATTGGTCCCAGAATTTAAATAATATAATAAGAGGATCTTTAATTAGTTACTTTAATTAATTAATATGGGCCCTAAGTTAATAATATTTGTATTTGTGGTTCCAATTGATTTAGTATATCTCGGACCTATTTTTATTTTAATTATTTCCATAGGTGTTGCTGTCAGCTATCTTTGTAACCCTGCATGAGTTCCTCTGAAGGATATTTAGGCACGACACGTAGGTAGTAGTTGGCATGCGTTTTGGATTATTTCTTTTTACTGCGAATTCCTGGTGGAGTTCTGTATTGTTCGCCATTTTGGAAGTGCAAGATCTTCCCTACTTGGCTTGTTTGGTTTTGCTAGGATTAAACCCTCAGCCTATTCTGATTCACTGTATTACTTTGCTTCGAGATTGGCACATCTGGAGCACCATCTTTGTCTTCAAATATACATTTCATAACTTCATTGCAATTATTTGTATTTGTCGTTTATTTGTGCGATTAGAGAATATCTTATTAATACTATTAACTCCATTTGCATTGGGCTCCACATTAGTCGTGTCCCTCCATTTGCTAGTTGTACGCCATTACTTCCTTCTCCATATACCGTACAACCACATATACCGTACAACCACTTTTGTCTTCCAACACATTGCTCTGTACGACCCTCCACCTTGCTACCATACGTCAATCCACTCTCACTGTATGCCTTCTAGCATTACCGTACACTATCAACTCCATAGACTCTCAAACCGTATGACCGTCTCCCCATAGCCAGACTTGGCTACTGTATGATCATCTAGTGATCACCTTATGGACTAACTTCACACCTGTCATATGACCTGTTACCATCGTCAACGAAACACTCTTTATCTCCTCTACATATGGTCACTCCTGCACATCCTCCACCAGACAACACACAATTGGCCACTTTGGCAATTGAAAACCTCCCCTCCAAATCCTCACCTTCAGACGTACTTGATGCCCGGCAAATTGGGAACATTATAGTAGTATCAAAGCAATTACCTTCGGGTTGAGATCGACTTCGAGAAGTCATTGCCTTCGGGTCGAAATTGCCTTTGGGAAGTCACTGCCTTCGGGTCAAGATTGCCTTCGGATCAAGATTGCCTCTGGACAAAGATTCCCTTCAGATTGAAGTTGCCTCCAGGTTGAGATTGCCTACAGGCTGAGTTTCCCCTTCATTAGAGTGGTATTAGAGCAATTATCTTCAAGCCAACATGTAAGTTTTAGGAGTTTTCAAGCAAGATGAAAGTGAAGATACAAATGCAAAACCAAGGTCAAGGCATTGAAAAGACATCAAGATTCCATGTGGAATTAAAACAAAGATTGCAGGATAAAACTGTTGATGTGGTGTCTATCCATTTCGAACCAATCAAAAAATTCTTGTGGCATGTATCCAAAATTGTCCAATCATATTATGCCAAGAGTACGTGTAAGGTATCTAGTGCCTTCACCTAACCTATTTTTTGATTGGTCGATAAAAGCTCTATAGTTTTCTCATTGGACCGCAAGATGGTGTTTTATTGTAATAGGCCAACATTAAATGTTTGTAGTTGGAAACCCTAATTAGAGCATTTTTTAAGTCTTGGAGTAATGTTCGCCCTTGATCTTTGTCCTTCATTGTAATGAACAACTATAAAAAGCCAAGGCCTTCTCATTTGTTTCTCATTAGATTAGAATTAGATTAGATTAGATCAGCTAGGAGAAAGACTTGGAGAAATTGTTGCCATAATTCATGGTGGATTACATGTGTTGCTTTGGGGTATTGCATAGGTTCCACATTTCCTTACTTAAATTAGAATTTCATTTCATATTGACTAGTAATAATGTTTGGTTGAATGGAAAATATTTGGGATGCATCTTTGTTAAACTTTTTGAGACCAAACCACTTGTTGCTTGTTGATTGTGAATTTGCTTCCATGGTTGAATGAAATATTTATGAGCTTTACTTCGATTATTGATTGCATATTGATATGCATCAATGAATGGTGTTAATAGAATGGTCATAGTTTGGACATCTTACATCTACCTTTGGAGATTGCACTAGCTTGGTTGATGTCAATGGCTAAACTAAATCTAGTAAAGTCACAAAGGCATTCATCATTTCTCACATTCTAAGGGTAGCATCAATGTTATCCAAGTTTCCCCGGGTGCGTGCACCCAGTGTAAAACCCTGGCACACCGGTTGTGTGTACGCCTCGAGTGCAGGTATATCACGCAGCCATGCTCTACCACCATTGCTGAAGCAATGCCACACCATGACCTCACTGATCCGCGCACCCAACAGGTGCGTCTTGGGTATGCATTGGGTGCTTCTTAGGGGACATGTCAAGTGCGTTTGGCACCCATGTTGAAAAGTAATTTTTAAATAAGTTTTTTTTATATTATCTTACTCGTGAGGAGTCTACTAGTTCTAGTGATGAGGACTTCAGTTTGGAGGATGATTAGAGAGCTCCCACCCTTACATTCTCATTATTGACATTTTTGTAGATTGTACTCATTTTTAAATGGTCATCATACATTACTTAATTTCATTGTTTCATTATACTCTGCTCATTGTAATCATGAGCATCTTGATCTTTATAATATATCATAATAGTTATAATTTGAACAATGAATTTTGAATCTTTCATCTTTGTCATTTGATAATCAATGGTTGACTTACATGGTACTATGAATGATTTATATTTTTTATTTATCATTATGTCTAATGTTATTAATGTTACAACTTACTATGTTACTAAGTTCAATGGTCATTGGTTATGAAGTTTCAAGTTTGAACTTATGGTTTGTGAATCACATTTCAATTTTCTACATTCATTGTTCAACTATATTTGGTATGCTATATTGAAGTATCATTCATAATTAACACTTCAAGTCATATATGTATACTATGTAACCTTCCCCCCCAGACTCATGTTGCCGCACCCCCATCGTTCCTCCACCGTCCTCAAATTAAGGCTCTTGTTTTTCCTGCACCACAAACTCATCCGCAACATCCCTCCACACCGTCGATGTAACACTATGTAGCATAGTTTTCTAAACCCTTTCTCTTTGGAATCCAACATATCACATCATTAAAACTGAGTGAAAGTCCGCAATACGAAGGAACCTTGGGGTTGTCTCCTTTGATCCCACAATTTGTATACATTATTTAGCATATGATAATCCTTCTTCAAGACAAAGTTTGAGATTTGGTATTTCGCATGGAATACTATGTATTTGATTCCACATGTTGTAGATGCATAGAACTCATATCAATGTGGCCTTCGTCCAAAGCAATTTGAAAGAGACCTAAGGCAATAGAGAAGAGATGAGTAAAAAAACCAAATTTTCCCATTATTTTTCTATGTTCTAGTAATTTATATTTTCAGAGGCCCGTGAAGCAAGATTTGGGGTCAAAATTTTTGTTGGTCCCTTAACTCGATTTTCCCAAGGCATCTTATTAAGGGACTGTAATTTCTAATGAAGAACTTTCCAAAAGTATAACAGTGTTTGAAGTTCCAGCACCGAGCAAGAAGCTATGCTTCTACAAAGTTGGGATTTCCAAGTGCCAAATTAGTGCAATGTCCAACAAGCCCACGACCTCCTCTTCATCCTTTGTCACAAAAGGAGATGCAATAATGTAGCACTAAATCCAAAAGGCACTAGGAATCAATATCCAAGCAAGGCCACCGACTTGCCACGTGTCAACACTATGAATCCTTCGTCCAATTTTGAAGGGAGAACCTCTAAGGGTTTTCACCAACGCAACATACATCTAGATCGTAAGTGCGTCAATCAAATGAACCTACAAGGCCCACATCCTCCAAAGGCACAATATTGTTCTTTCATCCAACCACATATCTTGAGGAACAGTCAATTCAAAACGCAACCAGGACCACATGCCAGAAAAGGACTAATTGTTGCAAGTGGAAAGTCACTTTCTCATAACACAAAGAGTTTGGAAAAATTGCAACCAGCATTCAAGTCACATGCATGAGAGAAGGTCATCATGAGATCTTCAGGAGGCAAAACATGCAACCGCCTTTTCAGTTCCATTAGTCTTTTATTGTAGAGGGAATTTTTTCCTAGATAAACCTATAGGGACTTTGTGACGAGGGATGGTTGTTTGTAGAGAACTTTTTGGGGGGAGTTTCTAAATTGTTTTTGTCCACTGCTTTTTAAAGAGAACACTTAGAAATCGTTACAATTTACTCTGAGACCTTAGCTATGTATTTGGTTGATCAATAAACATATCAAAATATGTCTAGTTCACCTCTACTATACGTTTACATTGGTTTTGTGAATGATGTTGAAGCTCTGTATCAATTATAGATGAATGGTGCTATTAATTTTTTGTAGTTTTTGGCTTTAATTTTTTCCTTGTAGATGTGCACTTTGTTGAATCATGTTTCATACTCCTTCAATCAATACTCTCTTGAAACATGTCTTCCCTCTTGCCTTAATTCTACACCAATTTCTAGCCCGCTTGCATCACATTCAATTGTGATCACCTTACTGAAATCAGATAACACTAGGATTGGATACTTGGCCACTCTCTACTTGACAAGTTCAATACTTTGATCTGCTTCCTTGGTCCATGCAAACGTCATTTTTCTTCCTCTAATGTTCTCTAGTATAGGGGCACATATATGACTGCAGTTTTTGATAAATTTCCTATAGAATGTAGCCATGCCATAATAACTTCTAACTTCACTTGTACTCCTAGGAGTAGGCCAACAAATATGGCCTCCGCCTTTGAAGGATACATCTTCAAATACTCCTTGGAGATCACAAATCCCAAGTAAATGAACTCTTGTTTCATGAACTCACTCTTCTCAAGGTTTATCTAAAACTTCTGTTCATGCAATCTTTTCACAACCATCGATATATGTGTAAGGTTTTAAATGTCATCTTCACTCATGTCCTCTTATTCTGATCCTGCTGATATCCACTTTTAAGTCAATTTTGAAGAAGTAAGACCCTCAGGAAAATCTTCCTCTTCTCCTGTAGATATACACCAATATCTTCCTACCCCAAGGTTTGTATTCGTTCTCCAATACCAATTTGATGAGGAGGCCATGGGGCAATGTACAATCTTTCACCTTATAAGGCCCTATAGCCAAGTCCTTAATTAAAGCCCTTTCTCACCCAAGACAATAATCCAATCTTCTCCACACTTGGAAACACTCACACTTTAATCAATACATTTCCAACAAGTCAAAAAGGGTCTAAATACCCATAGAAGACCTTGGATACAACAAATCCAAGTCCCACACTAACAATATCTTGATTCCCATGGGTTAGACATACCAACACTATAGGGACTTGAGATTAGATAGCCTTCACTCCTATAAACCACACTTTAGACACAATCTCTTTCTGCCGAAGGATCAATAAAGTTTCGAACACCAAATTTTCACCACAAGCCTCAATTAGGCCTAGTAGCCCAATAAGGTCACCCTAATCGGTATTTGGACTGCCAACTTTGAACAATAGGTGATCTCTCAAAACAAACTCCAATTTCAAATACACTTTTCGGACTTTAATCTAATTCCAATGTTTCGAGTTTGGTTAAGATCATTTGACTAGGGTTGCTTCACTATCATCCTTATTAGGATTATAGGCCAAATAGCACATAATAGTGATTGCAAAGGTATTTGATGACTTCCTTCTTGAAATCCAACTAGTCTACCACTTCTAACAAATGGTACTCATCTCACTCAACATCTTGAAAGTGTTCAAACCCCTCTTACACAAATTTATGCCTTCCAAAACCATCCTCCTCACACCACACTGGCATGTCACATAAGGAATGCCAAGCCTAGGTCTTCCTTCCAAAAATGATCATTTTCTTGTACAGGTGCAAGGATTTAAGAATTATAATGTAAATGATGGACCTTGCAAACCCCATATTTTAAGAATTGTTGACTAAACGATGCAGACCCAAAACCCGTGACAACCCTACGTATGAAAGGTTTTCAAGAGATTGGTAGAAATTTGATTGCTAAAACCTTGTATGATCACTTAAAACTTTCAAAGCAAATGTATTTTAAAAATCTATTTGAAAGAACTATCTAGATCAATAACATAATCTATTTTATCTATCTAGATGCACACAAATGTACACCCAATTACATAGAAATTATTGTGAAATCCTTGTTTATTCCCTCGAGAACAACTTGCCAATATACATCACCCTTAATCAGGCCATTACAAAGCAATTTCAATGTTTCCCAACTGGTTCTTAACCAGATTTAAAATGTATGTGATTATTGGCAACTAATTGCACATTTTGCCAAAATGTTGACAACAACATTTGTGCAATTTGACAATGTTTAAGTATTTCGCCCTTAAACTCATCCTAGGACCTCTAGTACATCAACCCTACCTCATACATCATAAAACGACTTTCCTAGCATGGTCTAAGGGTTGCCTTTAATATTTGACCCCCCTTGCCCTAACATTGCCATTTCTCCCAAATTAGTCCTAAGTTACAATTTTATGCCAACTTTGGCTTACATTATTTCTTTCTTCTTACATAATTGGCTCACATGACCTATATGGCCTTCTTATATTTTATCTACTTGTTCGAGTCCTCGTTTCCTCAAATCCTTTGTTTGAGCTCGAGGTGCTCCTGCACCAAAACTCCAAAGGGGATTATGAGACATTTGACAATTCTCCCATGCTTAATTTCCTTCCACTTAGTACCAATCCAAGATAGGTTGGAGTTGCGATAAGACATAATAATTTTTATTTTTATGCAAAGTTAATCTTGATCGAAAATGGTACAAAAAAATTCCATGGTATCCAAAGTATGAGCCAACTCTTCAGCTATATTTTGGATTTGAAGAATGTTGTCATCAATGATGTGGTAGGCAAGAAAAAGAATATTGAAGTACATTAAATGAACTATGAATGATGGCATATTGTATTATACATAAGATATTTTTTGATTAGTTTGATATATAGATAGTTATTTTGCAAGGAATATTCAAAATAGAAGTACATCTAAATATGCATTGCATCTTGGAATAGGTTTTGTGCCATGGGAATCAAAGGAGAAACACCCTAGACACCTAATACAGGATTTTTTGATCAAATATGTGAGTCGGGTTCTAAAAGTTGGGAATTTATTAGAAGTCTGAAAAGGATATTTGGAACCATAATTGTGTTGTTGAGTACCCCTAAGGTCTTTGGTAGATTGTTCTACGCCTATAGGGTAACCATTACAATGTTGACCTAAACAAGCTAAGAGGGTAGTCTCATGGAGAGTAAATGCATGAACATTGTGTCTCAAATGTGATCTAATGCTAAATGCACTTGTAAGAGTGATGAAGTTTTGCAACCCTAGTGAATTGTGGGATTGAGTCCATTAGCCTCCAACAACTTTGCATCAGATTGCTACCAGAGTAAGGGGAATTGGCAAAGTGAAGTGTATGTCAGGTGATGAAGAGGAGATTTCTGACAATGTACCTCCCAAAGGGATGAGTGTCAATGTGGCTAGAAGGTTCCAAGAGATGGAGGAACGAAACCAAAGGTTAGTTGAGGAGATTTAGAAACTAAGTAAGAAGGTAAAGAAGGTTGAAGCATGGTTTGATGATGAGGAAGAAGTGCAAGAGCAGAAACGCCCTAAGCAAGAACCAGAGATGCCTACAGATCAGAACTATTTCATTGATGCCCTTAAATCAGCTGAAAAGCTAGTCACAAACATTAAGAATGAAATCCCTGTGTTATGTGGTAAGATGAATCTTGACAAAGTAATGCACTGAATTAAGGTATTGGAAAATCATTTTGAATGTCAAGAAGTGTTTGAGAACCAAAAGGTAAGAACAGCCAATGTCCAAGATGGTGGTGTCTGCAGTAACTTGGTGGAATTATCTCCCAAGAAAAAAAATGAGGGAAGGAGAGAATACAATCTCATCATGGTAAATGATGGTCTCCAAAATCAAACAAGTATGTGCATCTGAAGATTATGAGGAGCAATTACATAGAAAAAGACAAAAAAAAGGCAAAATGATATGGATGTCAATACATATATAGAGCAATTTCACATACTTACCCAATAGGTTATATCGAGGAATTTCACATACTTACTTAGTAGGCTGTCCAAAACCAACTAACAAACTTCACTCGGCCAAGCCTAAATGCCCACTGTTTCAAGCATGAGGACTTGCACTGTTCGCTAGTCTCGTGTGACACTTTGCATCACTGTGCGCGAGAAAGTGCATTACTCCGCGCGAGTATTTTGAGATCAAGCTATCATTAAGCAAAAAGAGAGAAGGTAGCAAGGTACTTCAATGGGTTGAAATTCAATATTCAAGATTAGTTAAGTTTATTAGCATCTGATACTATTCATAACTACTTTCAGTTAGCATTGAGAGTGGAAAAAAACTTAGAGGAAACAAGACCAGGGTAGCAGAGGTAGATGAGGCAAAAATTTCAGGAGTAGAGGTGGATCAAGTGGCAAAGGGTAATTTTCTAGAAAGTCCATTCTACCAAGTCATGAATCTCAAGGAGGTAGTAAATAACGAAGATTATTCTAAAGGGAGAAGACCTAGTGGAAGGGGAAGATTTGGTGGGAGGACAAATGACCCATTCAGATGTTACAACTACAATCAGGAAGGACACCCAACTAATAGATGCCTTGAGAAAAATAATACAAAGATTCAAGGTCAAAGGAGAATATAGTTAATACAAGAAGATACACAAGGTGTCAACTCGCCTTCTAAACTACTAGACCCTGAAGAAGGAGAATGTCTAATGATGAGAAGAACATTATTGAAGGTACCAAATGTACAAGAACCCCCACAAAAGAGTATCATCTTCAAAACAAATTGCAGGAGCCAAGGAAAGGTATGTAAGCTTACGATTGACTCAGAATCAACTTAAAATCTGGTATCTTTGGAAACAGTTCAGAAATTAAAATTAGAAAAGTTACCACATCCTTTTCCTTCTCGAGTGTCATGGTTAACTAAAAGCCAAAAAAGTCTTGAATGAGCAATTGTGTATAGAGTTCCAAGAGGGAGAATAAAATGACAAGGTCTAATGTGATATAGTTGATATGGATGCTTGTCATTTACTTTCAGGACGTCCATGGCAATATGATGTAGATGACGTCCATGGCAATATGACATAGATGCTCAATATGATGGTACGAAGAACACCTATACCATAGTTAAGGATGGGACACGATACCCCATGATGCCACTACCGAATAATAAGTTAGAAAAACCAAGTGAAGCCATTTTTGTGTGTGGCAGGAAAATAACTTTTGCAAATTGTTAAAGAGAAAGACACACCATGCTATGCTTTAGTTATCAATCCCAAACACGAGGAGAAGAAGTTAAAAGGAAGAGACAAAAGATAACAAGGAACTAGGACCCAATGAAGTCACAGATTTGTTGGAATAGTTTAAGGGGATTACTGTCACGGATGTGCCTACTACTTTACCCCCCTACTAGAAAGACACACCATGCTATGCTTTAGTTATCAATCCCAAACACGAGGAGAAGAAGTTAAAGGAAGAGACAAAAGATAACAAGGAACTAGGACCCAATGAAGTCACAGATTTGTTGGAATAGTTTAAGGGGATTACTGTCACGGATGTGCCTACTACTTTACCCCCCTACTAGGGAGATCAGTCATCAAATTCCTAGTTCTACTCTACCAGATAAGGTTGGCTACAAGCTAACTCCTATGCAAAATGAAGAAGTGGCTAAATAGATTCAAGATTTGCTTGGTAGAGTACTAATAAGGAAGAGCCTTAGCGCTTGTGTTGTCCCAATAAGCTCCTATAAAGGAGAGGGTACATGGAGGTTATGCAAAGATTCAAGAACCATTAATAGGATTACAATGAGGTATTGGTTCCCTGTGCCTAGAATTGAAGACTTGTTAGATTGTTTGGGTGCAACAAGGTAGTATTCCAAGATAGACCTTAAAAGCGGTTATCATCAAATAAGGATTAGGCATGAGATGATTGGAAAACAACTTTTTAAGGCTAATGAAGGATTTTATGATGAATAGTTATGCCTTTTGGGCTCTCCAATGCCTCTACTACCCTTACAAGACTTATGGACGAAGTCTTGAAGCCCCTCATTGGCAGATTTGTAGTAGTTTATTTGGATGATATACTAGTGTCTAGGAAAATTAGAGAAGAACATTTGATGCATTAAGACCAAGTTTTGAAAAGGCTACATGAAAATAGTTAATGATCAATTTGGAGAAGTGTGTATTCTTGCAAGAAGAACTAGTGTATCTTGGGTTTGTGATCTCAAAGGGAAATGTAAGGATGGATTCAGACCAGATAAGAGCTATCCTAAGTTGGCCAACACCTAAAATAGTGGGAGATATTAGAAGCTTTCATGTACTAACAACATTCTATAGGAGGTTTATCAAAAACTTTAGCCACATATGCGACCTCATCTTAGAGACAATCAAAGGAGGACAGAAGTGTAGATTTGCAAGGACTTCTACAATAGCTGAATCATGTGAGTTACTGAAGAAAAAGGTAGCAGAATAACCTATATTTGCATTCCCTGGTTTCTACAAAAAAATTACCGTGAAAATTTGAAAGAGGCAAAGAGGAACTACTCCTTTTATGATCTATAGTTATATGCATTGGTCCAAGCACTTAAGATATGGAGATACTACTTATTACCAAAAGAATTTGTGGTTTTCACTAATAATAAAGCTTTGGGCTACTTGAATAGTCAAGATAAACCAAGTAATAAGCACATGAAATGGGTAGGATTCATCCAAGCCTACACATTTACCATCAAACACAAGAAAGAACAAGCTAATAAAGTGGCATATGCCCAAAGCGGGAGGGTAATGATTGTACAACAAGTTCAACTATAGAGTATGGGTAGTAGTGCCCTCAAGGATATGTATTCTATGTTATTTCTCTAAGGCTTTCTTCATCTTTTTCTCCTTTTTTGGTGCTTGGACCTTAGTGCTTTGCTACTCAAAACTTTTTCATATGTACCAAAACGAGTGGCTAAGGTATCCTTTGGAAAACTCAATATGTGGTCAACATACCTATAATAATTTCTTGTTACGTAACCTCATAATCCACTAATGTAACCTAAGATGTTTTGGGCTCAACTGGTTGTATCTTGCAATGATCAGTGTTATCTATAAAACCTCTATACTTTTCCACAAAAGATGCGGGAATCCAATAATGCTCTTGCATTCTAATTTGAAACTCATTGAAGTATCCCCACATTATCTTCTTGAATTCTACTCCTTGTTGCTTAACATACTCGTCAACCTGATAAATAATTGGCCTTTTCTTATTCTATACAACCTCTCCTATCTCAGGGAAATCTTTCTTGACATATAAATAAATACACAAGTAGAGAACCATACTTGATATCTTGTTGTCAGTCTCTCTTCAATCGTTCCATATTAACATTTAGTTGGTTTACAACCATACCTAAACCATACTTGATATCTTGTTGTCAGTCTCTCTTCAATCGTTCCATATTAACATTTAGTTGGTTTACAACCATACCTGATAAATCATATGATTTGCCTTGAGTGGCTATCTCCTGGGTGGTCTAGATGGTTGTACTAGACATATCGTTTGGGCAGCTCGATTAATACACTTTGTATCCAATGATCATCACTGCAAATCAAGTACCCTTGTGCTTGACTTCATCAATTACTATTGCCCTCTTGTCTAACGTGGTCTCAGTGATTTGCTTCAACTCGTTCATGTTGTTGACTCATATCAGTATAGCCAAGTCCAATTGTATTGCCAAATCTTGTTTTCCCTTTTAGTTGTTCATCAATCTTCTTCATGCTTATGTTGAACTTTCTTAGTAAGTTTTTCGTTGACTTCTTGTACTACCTTTAGTTTGTTTGTCAATTCTTCCACTTCTTTTCGTAGGTTTTCATTTACAACAAGTTGTCTATTTTCTTCCTTCGTATCACTCATATATCCATTCATCGTATTGTTTTCATGTTGTACTTGAAGAATGATGTTATCTTTATCTTTAATCAATTTTCCTAGATCTCTCTTATCTATTTCAAGTTTTCTTTTTTCATCTTTCTCAATTTTCATCCTTTCCAGTATTTCAGTCATTCTTAAGGCTTGACTTTTGAGTTCTCTTACTAATGAAGGATTCTATGACCCAATAGATATGCCACTGCAACATTAGCTTCCTCTGAACTTGTACTGTTTTGTGAAAGTTCTTCAAGAACTACAAGACTTGTTTGTAATTGTTATGATAGTTCTTTTCATTTTGCAAATAAGACTTTCAACTTTTCTGTCAATTCTTCGTTTTGGGCTATAGCTTTGTCTAATGATTCTTCCAGCTGCCTTTCTTTCTTATACCTCTCCATATTCCCAGATTTACTTTCAAGTTGTCAGACTTTCTGGTGCAGGAGCACCTGGGCAAACACCTAGGTCCACCTTAGGTTCAAGTGAAGGCAAGGAATTAAGGGCATCTTGGAAAGTGAATTGGAATGCCTTGAAGCCAATAATGGCAATATGTAATGATCAAATTAATATAAACTTGAAAAGTCCTAAAAGTCCAGATAACGGACTTAGGAGCAAAAATGATGTAAGTGTGGCCAATAGTGCCAACAAGGGATCTAGGTTGATTAGGAAGGTCAATTAGGTCCTAGAAGGGTCATCGAGTAAATCTATAGAGGAAGAAAGTACTAAGTTGCAAGAATAAGCAATAAAATAAGGTTGGGATTTCAAATTTTTGAATTCCAACGGTCAAATCCCATTTAGGAGGGAAACTAGTTTTTAGATGTTTAAACATATTGTAAAGAGTTCCAACCGATGGAAATCAGTTGAGGGAGTTGTAATCCATCCTATAAAGCTAGGTCAACGCATAGGATCAAGGAGGACCAATAGTACAGATCTATCAGCATTTGTACGGTCTAGTAATGAAGAAGCAATAAAAACTCCATTTTTGCAAACTTTTGGTGTATAATCTTTTGATTGGGTTACTTTCTCTGTATTTGGATGACAATATAAACATATTTGAATGTCTTCCAACCTGTTTCATATGCATTAAGTCAAATACTAGTTCCTTTTTCCAAAAGTGTTGATTACAACTTTGAAGATTTCATTGTTTTGTGAGGTTTGAGTGTTTAAGAAGAATTTGATCATTCCATGGATGTAGGAATCTGATTCTCATGGAACGATCTTGTAAATATATGTGAATAAGAATTCTAACAATGTTTGGAATGAAGATCACAAAGATGGTGATAACTAATGGAGGCTATGTGGTTGTAAGTGCATGAAATGCATGCCTAAGGAGCAACAATAAGAGTTCTAGCCATTGGAGGGTGGTATTTTATGGTGGATCATGTCTACATATGTCATGGAGGGGGTGAATCAACTCTCAGTTGATTAAGATTGGGCTGGGAAGGCACGCATTGAGGAAGCCCTAGGTTTGAGGATTTGGAGGAGACCATTTTGGGGGTTTCTTAGTTGCAGAGATTGGAGGAAGGGGCTGTGACAAGTCTTTTGGAGGATGAAATGAGGACTAGAAGAAAAATGAAGATGTGGGTATTGGCTGAAACTAGAGTGACAAGGGTTTCAATTGCTCCCATGATCAAAATTTTGGAGACCAAAGAAGAAGAGGCAAAGGAAGAGGACAAGTGTTAGGAAGAGGAGGCTTTTGTGGTACTTGTTTTCACTACAGTGAAGAAGGCCATCGAGTCTATGAGTGCCCTTAATGCCAAGGGAAGATAGGAGAGATAAAGGTCAAGCAAGGGTTGCTGATGTGGATGATGACAGCAATTCATTGATTGTGGGAGCATTGACAACTTAGTGTCAAAGGAGATGGTCACGAAGCTAAAGCTCAAGAGAGAGAAACACACCCATCCATATCGAATTGCTTGGTCACAAGATGATCATAAGGTCCTAGTTAGTGAACAGTGTTTGGTGAAGTTCAAGATTGGAAGTTATCATGATGAGATACTCTATGACATCATACCAATGGACGTATGTCATTTTTTGTTGGGAAGGCCATGGCAGCATGACCGAAATGTAGTACATGATGGTCTTCCCAACACCTATTCTCTAACAAAACATGGAGTTCATCACAAGTTGAAGCCCTTAATAAAGGAAGATGAAAAGGTATGCAACAGTGCTAGGGTATGTCTGTTGATGAAAGAAATTTTCTGGATGGCGCAAAGCATCAGCATGTGTGTTATGCTTTAATTCCTAGAGTGGATAAGGAAGGTGGCAGAGAAGTTCTAGTAGAAGTCTTAGGTCCGTTGAGTGATTATGGGGATATCATATCTAATAATGTCCCAGAAGGGTTGCCACTAGTAAGGCAAATTAGTCATCAAAAAGATTTAGTCAATACAGCCAATTCGTCTAACAAGGTTGCTTATAGGATGACTCTTACTTAGACTGAGGAGTTCAATATACAAGTTTAGGAGCTATTGAGGAAGGGTTCGATTCGAGAGAGCCCGAGTTCATGTGTAGTATTTGCAATACTAGCACCAAAGAAGGATGGAGAATGGAGGATGTGTACAGAGTCTAGGGCTATAAACAAGATAACCATAAAGTATTGGTTTCCCCTCCCAAGGATGGATGATCTTATGGACTGCTTGAGTGGAGCTCAATACTTCACAAAGATAGACCTCAAGAGTGGCTATCACCAGATATGGATAAGAGAGGGAGATGAATGGAAGACTACATTCAAGACCAAGGAGGGTCTATATGAGTGGTTAGTCATGCCCTTTGGATTGACCAATGCGTCGAGCACCTTCATGTAGCTTATGAATGAGGTACTTGAGAAATTTCTGGGAAAGTTTGTTATTTTGTTAATTTGGATGATATTTTGATTTACAGTAAGTCTCAAGATGAATATTTGTTGCACGTTCGTAGTGTCCTTGAGAGGTTAAAGGTAGAAAAACTGTTGATTAATTCGAAGAAGTGTAGCTTTGTACAAAAAGAGTTAGTCTACCTAGGGTTTGTTGTATCATTTGATGATCTCAAAATGGACCTTGAGAAAGTGAAGGTCATCGTGGAATGGCCTAACCCCAGGTCTGCCACTAAGGTGAGGTCATTCCATGGTTTGGCTAGTTTTGACATGAAGTTCATTAGGAAGTTTAGTACTACTTGTGCATCCTTAATTGTAACAATGAGAGGATAGAAAAAATTTCAACTCGACTCCAGGAGTTGCAAGGAGTTTTGAGTTGCTGAAGAAGAAGGTGACAAAACAAACCTATATTAGCACTCCCTAATTTTAACAGGGTGTTTGAAGTGGATTGTGATGCTAGTAGTACTATCATTGGAGTTGTATTGAGCCAAGAAGGTAAGCCTGCTGCATAATTTAATGAGAAATTGAATGAGGCAAAGACAAACTATTATGTTTATGATGGAGTTCTATGTAATCGTTCAGGATTTAAAGAAATGGAGGCATTATCTGTTGCCAAAAGAATTTGTTTTGTATACAGAGCATCAAGTTTTACAATACCTAAATAGCCAAGGTAAATTGAATTAGAGACATTCAAAACGGGCTGAGTTCTTGCAGAGCTAAACAAGGAACCGAGCATCAGCAAAAACAGGCTCATTCGACACATGAAGGAACACTCGGTCAATATTGGATAACTCGACACACACTGGATAGCTCGGCACGCACTGCAGAATAAAATGGGATAACACGCTAACCAAAAGATTAACACGATGTGGGATAACTGGAGCTCGGATGATACTGAAAAATTATTGGCACTCGACAATTGCTGCAACTCGGCAACAACTCGCAGAATGAACACAATGAGCAGGATAACACTTCAACCCAGGATGCTCCTGCATCAGACAACTAGGGTAGAAAGAAATGATTCTCCTGAATCATACCTGTGTCACAACCTATGCTAAATCCAACTTAGATTGAGAAATCCATGTAGCATCTTCAATTGGTTTGTTCTTCCACTTTACCAAATATTCATAGTAGTCTTTTCCTCTTGTGCTCTTACCAACTTTCCGATCCAATATCTATTCAACCTCTTCAATCTGCTTCTTACGATAATCATCAAGTACAACAACTTCATCATCTGACTCATGATACTTATACAAATCAGCAACATTAAATATAGAAGATATATCCATGTTATTAGGTAACTCAGCTCCTATATCCATGTCATTAGGTAACTCAGCTTCATAAGCATTACCATTGTTAAACTTTCTAAAGATCTTACAAGGTCCAAGCTAAAATCACAAATCCCAAATACACAATCTCCTCTTGCATAAAAGAATAATTTTTCAAGTTAATCATCAACTTCTCCTTTTTCAATCTCTGCAATACTTGTCTAACATGCTCAGGATGTTCTTCCTTAGTTTTACTGAATATCTGAATATCATCCAAATAAACAATCACAAACTTACCCAAGAATCTTTTCAGAACTTCATTCATTAACCTCATGAAAGTACTAGGTGCATTAGTCAAAACAAAAGGCATTACCAACCATTCATACAAACCATCTTTTGTCTTGAAAGTAGTCTTCCATTCAACACCTTCTCTGATTTTGACCTGATGATAACCACTCTTCAAATCAATCTTGGTAAAATACTTTGCTCCACTCAAACAATCCATTATGTCATCCATCATCGGCATAGGAAACCTATATTTCACTGTGATTTTGTTAATAGCTCTAGAATCAATACACATTCTCCATTCTCCATTCTTCTTAGATGCGCTTACAGTAGGTACAGCACATGGACTCAAACTTTTTCTGATCAAACATTTTTGCAACAACTCACACTTTTCTGTTAAGTTCTTCACTCTCTATAGGTGTGAATCTATATGGTGCTTTGTTCAGCAAACTAACTCCAGTAATCAAATCCATATCCATACAATGACTGATACTTCTTACTGGCGGTAAACCATCAGGTATATCTTATATGACAATTTCTTTATACACATTCAACAATCTTTCAATTTCTTTTGGCACTTGGTCATTATCAGCTTCTATTGCTTGGTCATTCCTACCAAAACGCGGTCCGCTAGAAATTATAGCAAAACAAACTTGATTCTTCTTCACTTCTTTTTCAAATTGTTTCCCATTAACCATGCAAACTTTTATTGCAATACAATTAACCTCATCTAGACTTTCAATGGAAGGTAAAATTATTTGTTTTCTCCCATTCACCCAAAGAGTATATTAATTCAATCTTCCATCATATATAGCATATCTATCATATTGCCAAGCTCTACCCAACAAAATATGACAATAATCCATACGCATAATATCACACAGAACTTCATCGAAGTAACGTCCAATCTTGAACTTCACAATACATTACTCACTTACCAATATCTTGTGCTCATCCTTGATACATGAAATATGATAAAGGTTTAGGATGCTTTAGCCTCTGTAACTACAACTTTGTAACTAGCTCTTCTGATGCCAAATTTGTAGAACTTCCACTGTCGATGATCACCTTGCATTTTCCAGCCATCTTACATTTGGTTTTGAAAAGACTTCTCAGGACAGGTTCTTCATCAATTCCCTTATTACCAGTGTTACAGTGGCGTGGGAGTGCAGCAGTGTGGGGGGGGGGTCAGAACGAGTTTCAGGTGCAAAAAAAAAGGGCCTCAATTTGGGGATGGCAGGGGATGGCTGGAGTGCGGCGGCAGGTGTGTGGTGGGCGAGGGAGTGGGTTGCATAGTATATATATGACTGAAAATGCTAACTATGAAATGATACTTCAGTGCATTATATAACATTACAAATATAGTTGAATAGAGAAAATTGAAATGCGATTCACAAACCATAAGTTCAAACTTGAAACTTCATAACAATTACCAATGACCATTTAACAAATTAACTTAGTTCAAGATGCAAGATTCAAAATTCATTGTTCAAATATGAATATCATATATCATAAAGATGCTCATGATGACAATAAGTCGAGTAGCATGAAACAGTGAAATGAAATACTGTATGATAGCCATATCAAAGTGAGTACAATCAACAAAATGACAAAATGTCAATAATGAGAATGGAATCATCCCAAGTGCTCTCTAATCATCCCCTATACCAAAGTCCTAATCATCCCAAGGGTTAGATTACTTAAAAAACAAATTAAAAAAGAAATGCAAAAAGTATTTTTTTCATAACTTTTTGGGCCATTCAGCCAGCCACACCCTGCTGGCACCTTGGGAGCACCCTGCACGCACCCATGCTCGCACCTCTGCACCCGAGCACCTGAATCTCGCGTCCCACCTGTGTGCTCAACCGGTGTGGCTGAGGTGCCGCAGCACTTTTTTGGCCGACGAGGGTGCTCAGGTGCAAAACGTACCCACACCGGGTGCTTCGAGTTTTTGACCCAAGTGTGCGCACCCAACTTACACTGCTTATTACATAAGGTTCTTCTCACCATCAAATTTTCTCCAACCTCAAGTCCACTTGATGATCCCTTAGTGTCTCCTTGAATCATAGCATTTTTGTTACCTTGTTCATCATCACTAGAGGATCTACACTCAAAGGATCTATGTCCTTCTTTTCCACATTTGAAACAATTACCACAAAAACCACCTCTAGAATAAGAATTACCTTTTCCTTGGTAAGAACTAGTACCTCCTCAGTAAGAATTATTGGCTTTCCATTCAATATTGTTTTTATCATCATTTTTCCATTCAATCTTGTTTTTATCATCATTTTTCCATTCAAATTTGCCCTTATCTTGTACAGAATTATCAAATCTGCCACCTTCTCCATAAGATCTACCTCTACCTCTCTGGAATCTACCACCTCTACCTCTTTGTCTTTGTTAATGTTTCTTTGTCAAGATCTCCTCAGCTTTCAATGCATATCGGTATGCTTCTTTCACACTTTCCAATTTCACAAAACTTATCCCATCTTGTATTCCAGATCTCAATCCATTTAGATAACTTGCAACTTTCTCAACATCATCATCCACATGTCCAGATCTGATGTCCAATCTCTAGAATTCCTTAGTATACTCCTTCACACTCATGTCTCTTTGTCCCAAATTTTGCATCTTTCTCAACAAGCTAACTTGGTAATTAACAAGAAGGAATTTGTTCTTCACCTTGTTCGCCATCTTCGGTCAAGTCTTGATCTTCTCCTTTCCTCTCCTTTGTCTATCAGTTTGCAAGTGCTCCCACCACAATGAGGCATGACCTTTCAACCTTGTAATTGCAATTTTCACTTTTCTGTTATCAGGAGTACTTTCATACTCAAAGAACTTCTCCATATCAGAGATCCAATCCAACACAACATTGCTATCTAGTTTTCCATCATAAGGAACAACTTCTATAGCGGGCTTTGAATGTGCCCTAGACAATACTCTCAACAACCTTGCTTCATCTTGATCTTCCTCAGGTTCTGGATTAAGGTTTGGTGCAACTGCTTCATCATCACTCACATCATCAAGATGTGCTCCTCTCCTCTAGGTTGTCTCCACAACAACTAATTTGGCTGCAATCTGTCTCAATGTATCTAATATTGCATTATTAGCATTTCCTCTACCTCGAACCATCGTTATAATTAGGTTCCTGCAAGATCGTAATCCTCTACAAATTATACGTCAAATCCACAGATCTGCGACCCTACAACCAAATTTGAATTAGGGTTTTACGCAATCCAATCTTCACAAGGGCAAACCTCAAGCTCTGATACCACCTAACACAGGGCAAGATTTGAACTGCTAGGGCCAAAGGCACACCCAACTATCCAAACCACCTGCAAGAGTAAACAGAGCAGAAACACAACACAAAGAGAACAACACCAATGAGAGAGAGAACAAAACACTTTATTGATTTATCAAGTTTCAGCATACATGCCCAGCTGTAAGGCCTTCTGGGTTACAGGCATATACAAAATATAGCTTCCAGATCTACCATCCAACTTGAACTCACACTCCCACGCACATCTCCTCTCTAACTTCTACTCCCCCAACTTCTCTACCAAACTCTCTAAGACTCTACTTCGCTCTACCTCTAACCTAAGCCTAAGCATCCTATTGATGCTTGCCAAAACGGCATGCAGAAGATTCTAGAACATTACATAATAGAAAGGCTGACCTTAAAACGGTCTGCACAGATCCCAAGACAAGATCTGATCATTAAATCCGTGATTGAAATTAAACACACAAGTCAGCTCCGACTAAGAACCAAAACACATAAAACTCGGCTATAGAAGTAACCAAGCATCCACAAAAATAGGCTCACTCAACACATGAAGGAACGCTCGGCCAATACTGGATAACTCGGCACACACTGGATTGCTCGAGACGCACTGGATAGCTCGAGATACACTAGATAGCTTAGCACACACTGCAGAATAAAAAGGCATAACATGCTAACCAAAAGGTTAACACGACGTGGGATTTACAACTCGGCTAATACTGAAACTAGCACTCGACAATTGTTGCAACTCGGCAACAACTGGTAGAATGAACACAAATGAGCAGGATAACACGTCAACCCAAGATGCTCTTACATCACTGACAAAAATGCAAGTTGAAGTGGTTGGATTTAATGAACTCAAGACTTTGTACCGTGAGGATCCTAACTTTGCAGAGGCTTTAAAGGCTTGTAAGGAACCTATTACTCTAGTCAGGACCAGGTGGTTGGATTACATGATCAAGGATGATATGTCATTCAAGGGCAGTCAACTGTGTATACCAAGGAGTTCCATGAGGGTGAACTTGATCAATGAGAAACATAATGGAGGGATGAGATGACACTTTGGTTGAGATAAGACCATTGCTATTATTAGTGAACATTATTTTTGGCCCCTATTGTCACAATATGTGAAGAAATTTGTGTAGAGTTGTCGAGTGTGTCAGACTGTTAAGGGGTTAGTCAAAATATTGGACTCCATCAGCCATTGCCCATTCCATCAAGGCCTGAGGAAGACATAAGTATGGATGTTCTTGGGTTGCCAAGGACACAAAGGGGTAATGACTCAATATTTTTGGTGATTGATAGGTTCTCCAAGATGGTGTCATTTCATTCCTTGCCACAAAACCCATGATGTAATTCATATTGAGGATTTTTTTTTTCAGAGAGGTGTTGAGGCTACAGGGTTTCCCATAGAGTATTGTTTTAGAAAGAGATACAAAGTTTGTTGGGTATTTTTGGAGGACTTTGTGGAAGAAGTTGAAGAGAGTTGAGGCTCAATCTTGCACATCACTTGTAGACTGATGGACAAACTGAAGTGGTGAATAGAAGCCTAGTAATTTGTTGAGATGTTTAGTATGGGATAAGCCCAAGGGATGGGACTTGATTCTCCCACAAGCAGAATTCACTTACAATAATTCTGTGAACAAATACTGGTAGAAAACCCTTCCAAATTGTGTATGGGAGTAGTCCAAGGACTGCACCGGAGTTGAGAAAGATGGAGCAAGGAGGGAGGACTAGTGCTGAGTCAGAAGACTTTGTTGAATATGTCAAGAACCTACATGAAGAAGTGCGTGAGCATACCCCCAAGATTAACATGTAGTATAAGTCTAGAGCAAATCAAAAGAGGAGATATACGGAATTCCAAGTTACTTGAGAAAGAAACAATTTCCAATGGGTGCCTACAACAAGCTAAAGATGAAGAAATTTGGTCCCTGCAAGATTTTGAATAAAGTGTTGCCCCAATTTTTGTTTTCCAACCAATTAGCAAAAGTGAGTATTGTTTGGTAAGAAAAGTGATTGCAATCTTCGGTCGTATTTGAGTCTATGTCGAAGTCCCTAAAGTAGGTGATCTCTATCAGAATTTCCCTTTTTACCTTCTCTTTTCCTCTTGTCCACTGGGTGTTTATTTTACTGTGTACTAGTTGGGTAAGTTAGTACCTAGTTCGATAGAGATCGAATTTGCTCATTTGATGATCGATCATATCTCATATTCGCTCACGGCATACCACTCTGATGATATAAATGTGTTGGTAGAAATTTGAAAAACATCTTCTCCTTGACAGAGTTCATACCCATGAAGGTGATTTCTCGTAATAACCACTTAAAGACATGATGTGTTAGAAGCATGCAAAGTTGAAGGGTTCTAAGCTAAGTAAACATTCGAATCTAAGTTAAGATCTCCAAGCATTGTTCAAATTTGTTAATACTCAAATATTTAAGCTTCGGCAGAAAATCTAAAGTTATCTTCTTAGCGGGTTTTCAACCCATGAAGACAGTTTTCCGCAAGACGGCTTGAGGCAAAAAACAAAATGTTCTATGACTCTTAAACAGGTCCTCACACCTCAGCCAAGCATTCCAAGCTTCCAGAAATGTTGTTGTCAAAGATTTGATTTAAAAAGAAGCAGCAGTGGCAAATTGGAAAATGTCTTCTCCTCGACAGGTTTTCAATCCATGAAGATAGTTTTCTGATTTTTCAAGGAAATCAAGTTAATGATTAAATCCAATGCCCGTATTGGATACTGAGCATGTTAGGATGATATTAGAATGTATCAAATCATTAAAGACAAAGAAACATAGCAAGGATTTCATGTGGCAAATTTTCCTCAAAAGGGTACCCTAATGGTAACTTTCTGAAAATTAAAGGAAAACGGAAAAGTAGTGGAAATATAGAAAGTTACCGTTGAGTTCAATGGAACAATTAAAAGACCCCTATATATCCATTTAACTCTCGCATTTACTATTCAACCGATATTTCCTTAAATTCATTCGTATGGCGCGAATTGTGAAGATCAATGAATGAATTGAGGCTCTTATATATAGATAGAAAGCAATTGAATAAGTTACCGCTTTTCTTTGATGTTTCTTTCTATCCATACATATAACTTTTGAAAAACCTGTGACTGTTGCATTCTTTGTCTCATTCGCTTTCTCAATTCAAAATCTTGTTCACGAACTCATGGCAACCAAGTTCGCGGGTTTTGATGGGTTAACTAGGATCAAATCCGCATTGTAGAACTTCACAGATACTTCTCTTCGCTTCTTTGACATGGCAAACTTCTAGAAAAGGTTGAGAGCTGAACGAATTCATCCCATCACCGACAAGCTCCGAGGATGCGGTTCAGTTGAGGCAATTGGTTTCCCGATTGCGATCCAAGCCCCTGAGTTGATTTATGAATGCATTCATCGCTACAACCCAGAAACCCGACAAATTGTGCTACCTAATGATACAGTGCTAATCTCAATAGATAGGCAAACAGTGGTGAATTGCCTTCAGGTGCCAAAGTGGGAGGAGTTCTCCAATTTAGGCTTTAGTGGAGTTGTCTCAGAATTCTCAGCTAAAAAGATGATCTAGAGGAAAGAAATCATGAGGACATGGTTCTAGAAACCACGGAGTGATGAGAGTAAAGTTCCCAAAACCTTTTGGAACAAACCTTAAGCCAGAAATCATTGATATTTTGGTCCTCTTGCATAGGTTGAGAGGTGAGGTAAAGGCTTTGAATTTCATAGAGTAGTATTTCATTTTAGTTTAAGTCATTTGCTTAGATACCCAATACATTGACTGGGCTCAAGAGGTAAGCGAAATTTTGTCCAATGCTCTACAGGCAGCCAAGTTCTATAATACATTCTACATGTCTTCCTTCTTGATTTACATGTTGAGCTCATTGCAATTATGGCCTGGCCTCCCAAGATTAGAAACTTTCCCTAATAATGTTAAATCTTATGAATTCTATCCATGTCTACAGTTACAAAATAGTTATTCAGACTATGTTAAGGTGAGTGATGCATTTACTAAGAGGATTTGCAAGGAGCTATAGGGATGCCCAAAGAGGAGATTCAGCCCAAAAGCCATGACCGCCATTAGTCAATTTGAACGTTTCTTCATTCAATTCTCATCATTTTCATATTTGCGTTTTGCAGCATTTGACGAGTTCCACTTAAAGCTACCAAGGTATCCAAGCGACATGATCATGTTAATCAAGATCATAAGGCAAGCCCTACAAGTGAATATACTGAGTGGGAGCCTGAAGAAGGATACGAATTCCCCATGAAAGTCAGAGCCTTCAATTGTGACATGGGGTCTGATGCCAAAAACATGATTAAAGTGTTCGAAAAGAAATATAAGCTGGATATGCATGAAGTCCTAAGGCCCATGTTTGACCCAAATGGGTATGCCAAAGATGTCTTGTAAACAGGGAGCGTGATAAAGCACATCACTCCCATTGAGGACTATTGGGCCAACTGCAAAGACGATTTCGAGAGCTGTGATCGAGCCTTTGCCAGACTGATAGTCGACCAAGTGAAAATGTATAAGATAAACATTGATGTGGAAGGAATTGAAGACAACGGTCAGAACATGTATAGCAACGCTTACTTGACTACGCTAAGGAGTACTCCAATAAGTTCGGAGCCTTACGAAGAAGCTGTGGAAGACCTAGACATGATGATGGCCAGAATCTACAAGAGAACTAGAAAATGGGTCGAGTGGACCATGGCATAGCGAAGCAGGAGCAAAGATGCGACCGCCCAAACATCTCCAAATGTAGTTGCAGCCTCCTCTTCCCAAAGTGGTGCCTTGGGCACAATCTTGCCTATCACTCAAGGGCCTGCTCAACCGGCTGGTGGAGGCGACCAACCTCTTGACATGAATATCCCCCTTGATAAAACTTGTCAGGATGGTTCAATACCAATGATCAGAACTAAAACGGACGCTGAGAAGAAGGCAGAGGAATTGAAAGATAACACAATTACGGTGGCCCTCTCACTCCATAGCAGTCCTACCCCATATGTGAATGTCGCACTACTCCTACCAAGTAATCCCCAAATACAAGTGGTGAGCCTTGGGGATGGTGGAAGCGAGTCTACCGAGCCTGACGAAGTTGCAAAGAAAACTACATAAACAGAGAAAGGACTTGAAGCTTCAAAACTTACTTCCCAAATCCCAAAGAACCCTTTTTCTTCAGTTGTGAAGACATTAACTCTAGTCAAAAGGAAAATGTTCAATGTAGACACGCTCGGGACTGCATCTAAGGTGATTGGCACAGAATCATGGTTGGAAGACACCTTGGAGAGAAAGAGGAAGAGGAAAGAAGAGGGAGCCCTGAATAAAGAAACTTTATATCTAGCTATCCATTCTAGATTGGCTTTGAGTAAAATTAAGAAGCAGAAGACCCTGTTGATCCTTGGCCAAGATCTTGACATAGGACATTTGACTATGGAGATTGCTAAACCCACTAAGGAAGGAAGAATTGAAGACATGTCTGCAGGGGACTTCACATTGCATTCTATAGACCTTAGAGAAGCTAGACATGACACGAAGGTGGGTCTATGGAAATCAACAAATGATGTGATAGAACGACAACTAGAAAGCCTCAAGCTGGCTAGAGTCAGAATGAAGGCAGAAATTCATGAACTTAATTGCTTCATTGGGCAACTAGCCACCCCGCTAGCAAGCATCTCAGGAGTGTCAACCACCAGCGACCCTACGGCCACGAACATTGAGGCTATCATTTCCCAACTACAAGAAGATAGGCACTTTGGGCAAATTAGTAGGGACTGGGGCGGAAAACTCAAGTCTAAAGGCCTCGCAATCTTAGAGCAACTCAGTAATGCAATGTTGAGACTCGAAACAAAGAGATAATATCTCAGCTAACCGAGCTACCCTAGCAGCAAAGAAAGCTAAGAGCGAAGATTGCATTTCCTTATTGAAAATGATCATCCACATAAAAGCTAAAGAAGCTATAGAGGCAAATATTCTACCTAAGGGAGATGAGCCCTTATTTGAATGACTACAGAGCATGCAATTCAAATCTGAAATGATCCTAGTAGCAAAAGAAGGATTAAAGGAAACGGAAGTCAAAGTTAATAAGGATTAGGACAGAGACTATGAATTACTGAGAGGCTTGTATACGGATTCCCAATCTAGTGGAAAAAGGAAAGGGATAGTTGGAGTTACCATCATGCAAAAGAATTTCTCTAATTATCTGGATAGTCTGACAGAGAAGTCTTCTTATCACCAGAACAGAGTGTTAGATCTCCAAAAGCTTGGCAAGTGTATACACGTGGCTATGGAGGAAATCCATGAGCAGTTGAATGCCATCAAAGATCTAGCCAGAGAGCATTCCAAGTGGCTCTTAAGATACACTAACGTTCATGTTCATAGACATAAAGAGTTGATCCCAATCATTGTTGCCGCCAAAGCCTATAAGGAAAATTCAAAAAAAGGAAAGAAGGTGAAGTGATTCTTATCCCGCCTTTTCATATTTTGATGTAATGATTGTAATTGACAATTGGCTCCTTGCCATTTGTTAATTTTGAGAAGATGAACCGATTTGAGTCTCATTTTTGTAACGGTCATCTCGGAATCTTATATGTACCTAATTGAAAGATTAATGAAAGGTCGGCTAATTTTTGGCGTGAGATACTTCATATTGCAGAGACAAGTTGAATGTATTTTGTGTCGATTATTTACTGTTCCATTGTTTTGGTGATAACTTAGGATATCTCTTTCAGTTGAATTGAGTTAAGGAATAAAATAGAGTTTTGTTTCCCTGTTCAATGCAATAAGCTATAGACAATAGTAAGTGTTATTGAAAGTTTAAAGAGATTATGTTTTATGTTTTCCTTGAGTTAAGGAATAAACAAAGTTTTGTTCCCTTGTTCAATGCAATAAGCTATGGATAATAGTAAGTGTTATTGAAAGTTTGAAGAGATTATGTTTTGTGTTTTCCTTCAAGTTAGTCCTCTTTTTGGTTAAAGTTAGAAGCTTTCAGTTAAGTATTTGATTCGTAGATAGAATCCATTAACGTTTCGTCAATCTCTGCAAGTTCAAAAGATGTGTGAGTTCACAGACTTAGTTTTAAGACTCAAAACTTTGCCTGAGTTAGTTCCTTTTTAGGCCTAACTTGGTTTACCTCTCTTGTTCTCTGGTCAAGAACAAACCACATTAAAATTTACGAATAAACATGATTAATTGAAATTCACAAAATCCAAGGGAGTTGTACATAGAATTCAGAGGGAAGTCAATCATTGAGTTATGATTTACCAATTGTTGTAACTAGATATTTTTCAAGAATATTGGGCATTCAAAGAGTAAGATAGAAGAACAATTTGTTTACCAACATAAAAATAATTTAGGGAATGCATATGTGGTAGAGTTGCCAGATGGAATCCATATTTCCCCTACTTTTAATATTGCAGACTTAACAAAATATCATGAAGATGGTGTAGAGGAGTTGATACTCAAGCCATGTCATATTCCTACTTCTATGATAGGAGGTTGAAAAAATCTTGGATAGTCGTGTGAGGAGTACTCGAAATAGGCAGTATGAGTAGTACCTAGCCAAACACCTCAACCCACCTTGGAACCAAATGGAATCAAAGGACCAAAAGCATCCTTGAACACTAATTGGGAGATCTTGAAGCCAATAATGACACTTTGTAATGGACAATTTGATGTGAGCATAAAAAGTCCTTGAAGTCCTGATAAAGGACTTGGGACCAAATTTGATGCAAGGGTGGCCAATAGTGCCAACAAAGGATATAAGTTGTTAAGGAGGGTCAATTAGTTCCTTGGAGTAATTATGGATTGAATCCATGCAATTAGAGGAGTTAATTTGCTAAAATATGCAATAAAACAAAATATGAAATTTAATTATTTGAAATCCAACGGTTAGGTGCATTTAGGAGGGAAACTAGTTTTAGGGCCTTAAAAATGTTTGTAACAAGTTCCAACCGAATGAAATTGGTAAAGTTGTCATACAAACCTATATGGTAAAGGCATGCAGGGAGAGGGTGGTACTGATTTGATTAGCACTTGTACGGACCGGTTAGTTCACTTTGCAAGCATTTTGTGTATGGTTTCTTGAAATCTTATGATCTTATAAGCATATTATGCATTGTTTGATCAATTTCTAGTGTACTGAGATTTGTAAAGTTTCTTCCTTTTAAGTTTGTTGTCGCTACTTTAAGGGTTTCATTGTTTTCCTTTATAGTTTTGAGTGTTCACATGAAATGTTGATCATTCCATGAGTGTAGGAACCTGATCCTCATAGAATAATCATGTAATTGTATGTACAAAGCAATCCTAACAATGTTTTGACAGGAAGTTCTAGGTTTGGTGATCACTAATGATGTTTGTGAGTGTGAAGGGCACTAAATACATGGCTATGGAGCAGCAGCAAGAGTTCTAGCCATTGGAGGTCTGGGTTTTATGACTGGAAGGGATTTGTTATGGTATGGAGAAGGTGTATCAACTCTCAGAAATTTGAGATTTGATTGGGAAGGTGTACATTGAGAAAGCCCTACCTTTGAGGGTTTGTAGGAGACCAATTTGGGGGTTTTTTAGTTACAGGGCTCCAAAGACCAAATTGAATTGATTTTATTGTATTGGAACCATTTCAAGAGACTATTGAAAGTCTTGGAGTTTGGGAGTAAGTGGGGCTTACACATGCTTTGTAAAATGACCCTATTTTATGCCTAAAATAGGTGCACAGTCTGAAGATCTGTATATTGAGTCAAAACAACCTATGTTGGGGTTGGGATATGTTAAAGAATGATGAAATGGGTATTTGAATCCACCATTTGTTTAGGAAGTGTTTTGGAAACTTTGGGAGTAAACTTCACATTGGTGTCAGTGGAGATCTACTAGGAAAGCAATTAGGCCTATTGGACAATTTGGGGGATTTGGGACTTGGGTGTTGTTTGAGAACCCAAAATTGGTTGAAACCCTTTGAGTCCACCTTGTATTGGCCTAAGACACCCACCTTGGTCATTGGGGGGGGGTGTTGGAGTTGTTTGTGAACTTTTTGCTCTTTTGGAGGGTTTGAGGAACCTTGTATTTCCCTTATAGGTTTAAGTGGGAACAACCTTGATTTGACCCCCATCACACTTTACCTCTGCATTATAGTGTAAGGGTAATCCTGTATCACCCAAAAATATGGTTAGTGTTAGTTTTTGTTTTATGTGTTTGTATTTTTGGATACCTAGTTGGGCCAAATAAAGATTCCAACTCTCGTAGTTTAACTGTTACTTTTCTTGGTTAGTGTGTTTGTGCACCTTAGGATACGTGCCAGTGCAAAAAATGGGTTATTTTATAATAGAACCATAATAATGATGAGGGTGTAAGTTTGAGGGAAGGTTGTAATTGTAATTTCAAGCACTCCAAAAAATGAATCAGGTCACAAGGTTTCATGGTTTCAAAGTTATTGTAGTTTTAGGTTGCTTAGAGACCTCCTAAGAATGCTTCAAAGTCCGATTTGAGGCACTAAATGGCCTCGTACGAGCCCGAAAAATGGGGGACAAATGAAACTAGTCAATTGGCATATAGAGTGCTGAGAGAGCTTTCCGAAAATGTAAATGGTTCGTCAATCAAAGTCCTAAATCAAAAATTATGCCTCTTGAAAGTTGAACTACCATTTCCAGAATCTTCTAATTTTGCACCAACTTTTAATGCGACTTCTAGAACTTTTTTTTTGGCGGTGGATGCCAAATGGCCTAATCTAAAATGTATTCCTAACCCTAAACCTAATTCAGGTTACTTAAGGTCAACTCTAGTGATATAAAGACAATTTTCATGGAGTTCGAGAAAAGGTACTGTGAAAAGGGTTTCTCTCCAAAAATTGATAATATTGTAAGCCCATAGGGCATGTAATTGAGTCTGTTTTTGTTGTAATGAATGTAATAGCATATCATTTCTTATAATAAAAGTCTCCTTTCTTATGGTGTTCATTTTGACTTGAGTTATGCCCTCATCACATATCCACATGCATTTGCCCAACTCAAATGTTAAAATAGGGAAAAAAAAAGGGATGGGTTGATAAAGGATAAAAAAACTGGAAAGAAAAAGGAAACAAACTTTGATCTTGGACAATCCAGAACACAAGGAAGTTGATATCCTAAAAATAGACACGACATTACATAGAATTGCATTTATATAAAGTGTATTTGGGAATAAAAATGAAAAATTGTATTTGGGGTCAAGAAAAAGATTCGGAATAGCCTTGAAAAGGCTGAAAATTTCAGAAATAGAATTAACATTCTTCAATTGAATCCGCAACTTCGTCTTAGTGTCGAACGCTGCTTGTTTGGGAAGGCAACCATACAAATATATTTTACAAGTCTTATCAAAAATATTCAACATTTGCCATCTGGTGCAAGAGCACCTAGAAGGTCAAGTGGAGGAATGGAGACGCCTCAGGCCAAGGATGAGATTCAAGAAGTTGTACTGGTTAATTATAATGTATTGAAGCCAATAATGGCATTTCAAGATGAAATTTATAATGTAAATGTCTAATGTCCTAATAGTTCTAATAAGGACCATAGGACCTAAAAATACGTGTAATGAGGTTAAACTATGTAATACACCTAGAATGGTTCAGGAAAGGTTTAAACGATGTTTTATCATCCATTAAGGATGATTAGCTTTCATGATTTAAAATTCAAATATCTGAAAACAAATGTCTAATTGGTTTTTGGGTGGCTAACTTGTTTATGTTGAAGATTGTAGCTGCGATAGGAATCTTTATCTCTGAGTTTCTGAAATAGCATTATGACTATTAAGGTCACCTTCATCTACAGAAAACATTTGTAATAATATTTGAAATAATATTATGTAAAGAGATGTGTCATCCATCATGCGAAGAAGCAGGCATATGGAAATATGAAGTTTTTTATTTTGAAAATGAAGAGATCGTTAGTTGTGTAATGAAGAGTCTATTATTTCTATATATCGCATCAAGCAAAAAGCATTGTACTAGAACCATTTTTTATTATCAAGAAAAGAAGTGTTTTGCTTGTGTGGTTGGGTTTTTCCCTTCAAGTGGAAAGAGTTTCCTAGGAAAAATAGTTGTCTTCTTGTGCCATTTTCTAAAGTTCATATTGTTGTTCATCTTTATTTTTCTAGGCCAAAACATTAATATGGTATCTGAACCTTATTAGATAATGCATTTTTGGAATATTTTTTTTTGCTTGTGTATCAGCTCGAATCTCTTAAGTGCTTTAGGCTATCTATAAGTATTGGATTTTGATAGTTGTGTGGTAAATTTGTTTCCTATTGATCATGTGATAGTTCCTATTGTTCAAACTTCTGTGGGTTCTCCTCCTCCATCTTGCCCAAGCTTACGTCTTGACTGCTCCTTTCTACATGTTCTTTGTTCCTCTTTATTTCCTCATCCTTAGCTTACCTTTGCTCAATCCTGCATAGGAGGAATCATGACTACTATTTCATGAATTAGACTTTCTTGGTATAATATTTGTCATGTCACCGTTGATTAGCTCCCTGTATCTTCTTCAATATGATGCTCCTCCTTTATGGTGTTAATTTTATATTTTCTAAAGTGTTGTAAATGTATTATAATAGATGTTTTTTTTTACACTTGATATCCTCCCCTTATCATTATTAATAGGTTGCCTGTTTGACTCTTTAGTCTTCTCTTACCATTATTGACTGTGACTTGCAATCTAAGTGTGAAGGAAGGAAAAATGGATAGGAAGAAAATCAACTTTCATGTTTGCACTTCTAGTATGTTAGCATGAATACTCATGGTATTCCTTTGGGGCAGTGTCTGAAGTATTGGATAGATGGATAGCACAATTGACATGTTGCATTCATGATTGTTTATCATTGATGTCAACATATAGCATTGTTTCTATGAAGATTGGCAAAGTAGCAGATAGAGAACAAGGTCATACAAATTGCATATTGATGATCAAGTCATGTGTAGTTGAGAACATATTCTATATTGTTTCCTGATGAAGTAGACAAGTGCACGTGCAAAGAGTCGAAGACATGTGAGAGTTATATAGGAATTACAAAGGAGAGTTTGCAGACAGAGTACTTGAGAAGCGATTTATGATGTTTGGGTTGTATCTCTTAACATGTATAGAATCGTGATGAGCGAAGTTAGACAGTGACAGTAGACATCCTGATGATGATGTCAACGAGTGTGCAAGGTCAAAGGTCACACGTGTGAGAAGTTGCAAAGACTGTGAGCCAACAATGTTGTGTAATTGTAAAATGATTATAATATCTTACTAAGGTCCTATTATAATTAATTGTGAAAGCCTCAAGGCCAACTCAAGGAATTATTTTGAGGATATGGTATAAAGGAAGGTTATTATCCTTGTGACGAAATGTGATTTTAAAATGTGTGGATTCAAGGGTGATATGCGAAGTATTTGGTAAATGCGAGTAAGCGATCCAAGGGGTTATTGGATGCGAAGTTGGTGACCTAGTAATGTGATCAAAAGAGGAATGGTCCGGTCAAGAGGTTAGAGGAGTTTGAGATTATTGATTTCTATTATTCTACAAGGAATAATACAGAGACCACTTGGACAGTGAGTTTGATGGTCTTTCCCTTGAAGCTATTTGAACAATGGGTCCCTTTGCCTTCTATAACTCCTAACAGGGTTGGAATCTCCTTACAGGGACTGATATGTACTAATGTATTTCAGTGGCTCCTAACAAAGTCCACCCTCTTACAAGAAACTTTTATATTAATACATCAATTTGTGGGTACCATCCACACCGAGGTTTTCCCTCTGATCAAGGGTTTACCTAGTTAACATATTTGGTGTTATTGTGTTAGAAAATTGTTCAGCGCTCCCCTTGGGATTCGGGACAAGGGTTTAACCGCCTCCTGTGTAGTATAAGTTGAGTGGTATCAAGTATTAATAGATTAGTCTTTTGGTGCAACGACAACCCCACTCTAATAAGTGGTATCAGAGCTCATTCATAGGTTCGAATCCTCAGACCCTTGGGTAATGCTGAGGGGGAGATTGTTAAAAATTTATTTAGCGCCCCCCTCAAGATTCGTGACAAGGGCTTAACCATCTCTTGTGTACTATAAGTTGAGTGGTTGTATTGGGCATTGATAGATCGATCTTTTGGTGCAACGGCAACCCCACTCTAACATATTGTGCATGAGTATCTTCTTATGGTTGCTGATTATATTGTTCACATGGTTAAGGATAATGGATAACAAATAACGAATTCACCCCCCCCTCACCCCCTCGGTTATCTTGGTGGACTTTGCTTTCTAACAATTGGTATCAGAGCATCAGGTCCTTGAAGAAAAAACTTAACAACTTAAGGAGATCAATGACAGGTCATTTTGGAAAGAATAATCCTAAGTGTGATGGAGCTAATTTTAATATTCAGAAGATGGAGTTCCTTGGTGAGATATCAGAATTATGTATAGAACAGAACATTGAGTTTCTAGATCCAGAATCTTTTTGTTGCACACAAAAGAAAAGAAGCTCAAATGAAGATAGATCTAGATCCGAAGAAGACAAGAAGATCGAAGAAGGAATTGCTCTACTTATGAAAAGAGAGTTAGAAGGTATGAAATATTTTGTTTGTTGGACATGTAAAGAATTTGGTCATTTTTCATCTAGATGTACTTAAAAGATTAAGGAAAACTAGAAAGGATTTGCTTTATGTTGATGATGAAGAATTTTAAGCATGGAAAGATTCTTGAATGATAACAATAATGAAGATGATGAACTTGGATTGGTTAAGGAAGAGGAAGTAATAGAAGAGATAATTTTAGTGACTATTGTTGATCGGAAGGTTAACCATGAGAATGTTGAAGTTTTCTTTGAAACTAACAATGATTTGTAGAATGATGTTCAAATTGTTGAACAGAGAGAAGAACCAAGATTTGAACCTAGAAAAGTAAGAGTTGGAACAATGCCTACACCAAACAAGAATTTGACAAAGAATACCCCTACTAATTAGATCATTTGAAGCAAAGAAAAAGGAGTTATCACATGAAACAAAGTACATGAAGAATTGTGTTTAATCTCTCAAGTTGAACCAAAGAGTGCAGATGAGGCATGCAAGGATGATCATTGGATTCAAGCAATATAGGAAGAACTAGATCAGATTGTGAAGAATGAGACATGAGAATTGGTTCCTAGACCTAAAGACAAGAATGTTATAGGAGCTAAATGGGTTTTTAAAAAATAAGATGAATGAAAAATGTGAGGTTGTGAGAAATAAGACACGATTGGTATGCAAAGGATATTCACAGCAAGAAGGTATAGATTATGACGAGATATTTGCCCATGTTGCCACAATTGAAGCAGTAAGGATGTTTTTGGCTTATGCAGCAAGTAAGAAATTCAAAGTGTATTAGATCTATGTAAAGTCAGTGTTTCTGAATGGAGAACTTGAAGAAGTCTACCTTGAGCAACCTAAAAGTTGAAAGAAGAAAAAGATTAGTATGCAGATTGAAGAAAGCATTGTATGGTCTAAAGCAAGCACCTAGAATCTAGTATGCAAGATTAGACAAGTATTTGGCAAAGTTGGGATTTGCCAAAGGTATGACAGATAGTAATTTGTATTTAAAAGAAATTGAGAATGGATTGTTGATTATTGTGATATTTGTGGAAGACACAATCTTTTTGGAGGAAATGATGAAGCAAGTCACAAATTTGTTGATGAAATGAAGAATGAATTTGAGATGAGTATGATTGGTGACATGAAATTTTTCTTGGTTCTACAAATTGTGCAGAACAGTAATGGTATCTTCCTATTACAGACTTAAGTATTTAAAAGCCTTTGTTGAAAAGATTTGGCTTGGAAAGTTGTAAGTCTATTGGTACACCTATGATAACTAAAAACAAGTTATCTAGCAAAGATGAGACGCCTACAATTGAACAGAAGTAGTACATATCTATGATTGGAGGTGTGCAATATCTGACTTAAACCAGACTGGATATAGCAAATGCAGTTGGTATAGTAGCAAGATTTCAAGCAGATCCTAGAGAAGCAAATTATGTAGCAGTAAAGAGAATATTCAAATATTTGAAGGATACACCTGATTTTGGTTTGTCGTGTGGCACATCTAGTGATTTTACTCTATGTGCATATACTTATGCGGATTGGGCAAGCAGTGTGGATGACAGAAAGAGCACCAGTGGTGGAGCATTTTTTCTTGGAGGAAGATTGGTTTCTTGGCTAAGTAAGAAACAAGACTGTATCTCACAGAGTACAACTGAAGTAAAGTATGTAGCAGCACCAAACAATTGTAATCAAATTATGTGGATGAAGTAGTTACTGAAGAAAATTGGGGTAGGTTTTCAAAGCTTGTTATCATACATTGCTTGTTATCATACATTGTGTTATTGTGATAACACAAGGACAATAAGTATCTCTAAGAATCATGTGTTGCATTTTAAGACTAAGCATATATCCTTTAAGTATAATGTTTTGAGAGAGAAAGTTGCAGAAAAATATATTAGAATAGAATATGTGAGTACAAAAGAGAAGATAGTAGATATCTTTACGAAGCCTTTGCCTATGGATACATTTGATTATTTGCGAGGCATGATTGGGGTTATGCCCCTGCCTACTTCTAAGTAGATGATGTAGAAAGTACATCGATTTAGTGGTACAACACACTATTGTTTATCTAGATTGAATGTTGATGCTTCCTATGTGGGGGAGGATCTGTGATGAGCAGAGTCATCAAGGACTCTTGATAGATGGTATAGAACAGTGTCTTTGGAAACTTGAGTTGGTTGAAGACTAGAGAAAATGGTTGACATAGTGAACCCTTTGTCATTGATGTCAATGGGGGAGAGATTGCATGAAAAACATCTCCTATGTATGGGGGAGAAGTGTTGTAGATGGAGAATGAGTTAAAATATCCTCTGACATTATGGGGGAGGAATTTGTATGAGGCAGATGTGTAAATGAGGGAGATGCAATATTCAGAGTGATTGATGTCAATGGGAAGAAACATTGAATTATATCCATAAGGGAGAAGTTGTGAACAATTGATTTCCATCCATGCAAGAATGGAGAGTTGTTCCCGAGAGTTAAAGTGTGAACAACTGATGTATATCCTAAGAATGAAGAAGCACAAACATGACAATGTTCTTGTGAGTTTCAAATTTGATTGACGAAGATGATTTGAAAAGAAGAGAGCAACAACATCAGTAGTAGAGTTTTAGTATTCTTGCAACTTAAATGTTTTTCATCTATGTTGCCATCAATGCCAAAGGGGGGCATTGTTAGCATGAATGCTAATGGTATTTCTTTGGGGGAGTATCCTAAGCATTAGATAGATAGATAGCATGATTGACATGTTGCATTCATGACTGTGTTTGTCATTGATGTCAACATAGTATTGTTTTTGTGAATACTCACAGAGTAGCAAACAGAGACCGCGGTCGTACGGATTGCATATTGATGATCAGGGCATGCGCAGTTGAGAACATATTATACATTGTCCTAATGAAGTGGACAAGTGCGCATACAAAGAGTCGAAGACATGCAAGAGTTATTTAGGAAGTACAAAAGGCAGTGTGCAGCCATAGTACCTAAGAAGTGATTTATGATGTTTGGATTGTATCTCTTAATAGGGATAGGATTGTGATGAGCGAAGCTAGACAGTGACAGTAGACAGCTTGATAATGACGTCAACGAGTGCACAAGGTCAGAGGTTGCACGTGTGAAAAGTTGTAAAGACTATGATCCTACAATATTGTGTAATTGTAAAATGATTATAATATCTTAATGATGTCCTATTATAATTAATTGGGTAAGCCTCAAGGTCGACTCAAGGAATTATTTTGAGGATATGGTATAAATGAAGGTTATTTTCCTTGTGATGAAATGTGACATGAAAGTGTGGATTCGAGTGTGATATGCAAAGTATTTGGTAAATGCGAGTAAGTGATTCAAGGGATTATTGGATGTGAAGTTGGTGATCTAGTATTGAGATCAAAAGAGGATTAGTCCGTTGAAGAGGATAGAGGAGTTCAGGATTATTCACTTCTATTATTCTGGAAGGAATAATACAGAGACCAGTTGAACGGTGAGTTCGTTGGTCTTGCCCCTGAAGCTGTTTGGACAGTGGATCCTTCTTCCATCTACAATTCCTAACACGGTTGGCACAACTCCTAAGAGGGTTTGAACCCCTAACAGAGATTCAAAGTCTTCTAACAGGGACTGATATATACAAAATGTATTTCGTTGGCTCCTAACAAAGTCCACCCTCTTACAAGGATGTTAGGAATAAGGTGTCTCAACCTTGTATAATTCCTATTCTTATTATTATTTGTTTTGTAAAATGTATTTTTGCAAATAATATGTAAATGTGAGTGTACATGTCTAGTTGGCATGTTGATCACTTACCTGTGTCAGCATCTTGAAGTGTGTGAAGGAGATCATGGCTGAAATGGTTATGACAGATTCCTATGACGCGTAAGAGCTATTTAAGGAATGAGCTATGACAGGTGTAAGATCATCTTATGACATGAGGCCTATTTGGGCGCCCAAGAATGAGTGGTTGGTGTGTGTAAGAGAATATGCCAAAAATAGGTTGGTATGACGGATTCCCTTACACTTCTCTTGTGACCGCTATTTTTGGCGGATTCTATGACAAGTTGTCATTGCCTATTCAAGGGATGGATGCCCTTTTCTTGTTATTGGATGTACATGTGGCATTGTGCATGGTTCTTGGTGGTTGAGCCATGAAAAACGCCCAACTCTTTTGTGGGCATTTTGTTGGGTCTTAAGATGTTCATAAAAGTAGTATTGCATGATATAATGCAAGAGAGTGAAAGAGAGAGATGAGAAGATATTTGCACAGGGTTATGCTGCCGGATTTTCTCTAGAATGGAGCAAGATGTAAATCTTCATGTGAAGGCTGAAAATGTATTGTAACTTGTTACTGAATAATACATTAGCTTGATGGTTTGGAGGGTGGGGTTTTTTACCTAGAAAGGTTTTCCCCACGTATATCTGTGTTCTCTATTCTGTCTAATTCTTCTAGTTCTATGATTGTAGAGTAATAATCTGTATGTCGTAATGCTGCTGAATTTTATTTAGATCGGTAAATTGCAATCACTTTCCTTTAAGGTTTTAATTGTGGGAAATCAACTATGTTTGTTTCCGCTTTTATGGCATAGTAGTATGCACTTGTATTTGCTGATTAGAAGTTGTACAAGCAACTTTTGTATACAGGATGTGCATACTGATCTCAGATGAATTTCTGGGATGCTCTCATTTCCCTTGAAAGGAACTTCTATATTAGTACATCATTTTGTAGGTACTATCCCCACCGAGGTTTTCCCTCTGCTCAAGGGTTTCCCTAGTTAACATATCTAATCTTATTGTGTATGATTATCTTCTTATGGTTGTTGATTATATTGTTTACATGGTTTGATAAATGTTTTAATAATTGGATGACCAATTATCTTGGTGGACTTTACTTTCTAACACAGTATGTGTGTACTCATAGAGCTTCATATACAAATGGAGAAAGTTATTGGAAAGCCTCTCACACCTTAACAATTTGAGGCTGGAAGGAAAATGTAGGGGATCTTTACAAAATTTCAGTATTGTCATCTGGCTTAGAAAGATCGAAACTCTAGCGAAGGTCAAGTATGGAAGTACGAGCGCTTGTCTAGCTTCTCAATAAGAAACCCGATGATCCTCGTGCTATTGCTTCTACATGATCGTACCCATATTCAAAGGTTTATGCACGTCTCCATCTCTTTGTAGATTGTAGATGCCCTCTTGCATGCATACCTCATTAGGAAATTCTCCATCAATTGATCGGCTAAATGCTCAATGTGGGAAGGCAAGCCTTGACAACCAATCCAGGACCCAAATCTCAATCTCAACCTCAACCTCAACCTCATCAGTTTTCAACGTCAGTTTACTCGATCTGTGACGATGATTCATGTTTTTTTTAATGCTTCAAAGAATAATTTTAGTTTTAAATAATAAGATTATACGTAATATTATTCCTATGCTTTCACATGAAGTTTGTGTGTTTACTGTATGAAACGACTGGAGTAATAAAAAATATTGGGACAGTAGAATTCCATATTCATATGCACGATTTGTCATAGTTCTTGCAGCTCCCTTTATGATTGAAGGCGATTCATTTGAATGAACGGAGTCTTCATAAAAAATTACAACTTGCCCTTGAAATAATATTTGCCTAGCACATATCCTGGGAAGCAATAATTTTGAAACCAGAAAAGGTGGAAGAAGCTTTTTTGCAGGGAAATAAATGCATTATGAATCCCATACTTTTGCTTTTGCATGGATGAATATATTCAAAGATGCAATGAATCTTCGAAGGCTGATTGTTTAGCAATGTTGTGTTCACACCGAGGGTCAAGATAATTTTTCTTGTTGTGGGCTAAACTTGCAAGTTCCATGAATCACAATACTAACTGTGTCATTTGTTTCAAAAACCAACAGATTCTAATTTATGTGCTCTTTGGATGCTGCAATGGTTCACTGCATTTGAGTTTTCCTTCAGCAACATGGCTCCGGTGAATTGCAAACTTGTGTTTTTTCCCTCGTCTATGCATCTGTGGAATATGGGTAGTCACATTTTGGCATCAACAACATCTAGAGTCATTCCCTAGATGCATCAAGTTGCAATTTGTTGGCGAAGTGATTGAATTGACTATTGAGATTGTCTACTATGTTGGGGACATGCAGTGCAAACATCTAATCTGTGTAGTTGATGATTGGAGAGAAGTCATTCTGTTGTGGCGAAAAATTGTAGCACCAGTCAATTAATATTAATAACGAGGTCTATAGTTGGAGCCATAAGGCACATGAATGGCAGGCAATTATGCACAAGAAGATAGTCATATATTGTTGTGATGATCCAAGGCACTGAAGAAATAGAAGCTAGACCTTATTCTCTGTGATATATTCACATTGATGTTGAAGTACGATATACATGACACATCAAGAAGTACTAAGATTATGAAAGATATTTTTGTGATGATCCAAGACACTAAAGAAATTGAAGCTAGAGCTTATTATCTATGTTATATTCACATTGATGTTGAAGTACAATATACATGACACATCAAGAAGTACTAAGATCATGAGAGAAGTCATGAACATAGGAGCAATTGTTTACAGTCTTGGAACTGAATTGATGATACAAAAATGATATATTTTTAGTTTCAAAGGGAGGTTACGTGACAGAGGGAGATGTCTAACTCTCTACAAGCTTATTATCTTGACGTGGTGATTCGCTGATAGGGAGTCTTTGTTGAGAGAGAATCTCAGCTATTCTTTTTCATGTTAATGCATTCTTCTTTGGGAGAAGTTAGAGGTGAAAGCCCTTGATCCACCTTTTGCAAGTAGGCATAGTGGAAATGCTTTCTTCTCTGGGAAAAGACTAAGGTGAAAGCCCTCATTCCACCCTCTATGAGAAGATATGGTGGACACCCTCTACGAGAAGGCATGGTGGAAATGTATTCTTCTCTAAGAGAAGTTTGAGATGAAAGCCCTCACTGCACCCTCTGCGAGTAGGCATGGTGGAAGTCATGTGTGTGACTCCATCACTTTAATTTTATGCGCTTAAGAAGTAATTACAATGAATTATGTTATGCTAAGATAACATGTGTTTATGACAATATATGTGATATTGACCATCTTTTGTTGTAGTTGTGTAAGCATGCCATACTAAAGATCTCTCTCTTAGTAAGAGAGAGTGTTGAAGATTGTAGTTGCAATAGAGATCGTTATCCCTGACTTAAGAAATAGCATTATGACCATAATGATCATCTTCAACTAAAGAAGATATTTATAATAATATTTGAAATATTATATAGACACGAGTCATGCATCATGCAAAGAGGCATGCATATGGAAATATTAAGAGTTTTTTATTTGAAAAATTAAGAGTCTTCAGTTGTGTAATGAGGAGTCTCTATTCTTTATATATATCGCATCGAGCAAAAAACATTGTACTAGAACCATTTTTTATTATCAATAAAAGAGATGTGTGGCTGGGTTTTTCCCTTCAAGTGGAAGGGTTTTTCCAAGATAAGTTGTTGTGTCTTCTTGTGCCATTTTCTAATGTTCATATTGTTGTTTTTTTTCATTTTTTTGGGTAAAAACATTAAGAGTTTAAGCATGTTCAAAGGGTTTGATAACACCCAAACCAATTGAAATCGGTTTGGGAAGTCGAATCAAGGTGTATAAAGCATGATCAAGGCATGAAATCTGCAAGAATGGTGATTTGAAGGCATAGTTGTACTGACTATTGCTAAAACATTAATAAAATACAAGTTTCTTGCATCTCCTTTGTCAGTTTATATGTTTTGTCGATTGGTTTCATTGGATTTATGTTGTGGATGAATAAGATTTGAAGTTGAAGAGTTCTCCAAATCATTTGAATGACTTTCTAATCCTGTGCAAACAAGTTTCCCTAATAGTGCTGACAGAACTTAAGGAAATTACATTGTTTTGAACTTGTTTGATAATCTCAATGAGCGAAGGGTCTATTTAATGAATATACCATCTTTTTCTCAAGGAATGGACTCCAGATAACTTGTAATATATTATACTAACCACAAATGTGCAAGAAAAGTGGAAGTAAGGGTGTAAACCATGAGTAACATAAGGGAATGGGAATGAAAAGTGTGGCAAGGCTACAGTAGTATGGAATCTGCTCAAACAAGGTGGTCTTTTTATTATTGTTGTTGTTTAATTTGATCAGTGTGAAGGTGTTGGCGCTTTGAATTAGTCTCAAAAGTGAAGGGAAGAGCCTTAATTAGGAAGCCATAGTTTTAGGCTTGTGTTAGTGAAGGTGTTGGGGCTTTCCTATCAAATGAGTGCATAGGACCAAATAACCTTGAAAATCCTTTGATTGGCATTAACACACAAGACTCTTGAGAGTCGTGGGGTTTGGGACCAAGTATTTCACATACTTCCTCTATAAAAGTGGTCTAATTTGCCCTTAAACACTATCAAAAGTGCCATTATTGTAAAGTTGGTCCAAAGTAACCCTATTTGGTTTTGGGATATGTTATAGCACTCTAAAAAGGGTATTTGAATCCTTGATTTGTTTGGTTGGTGTTTTCAGAAGTGTGGGAGAAAATGGTTATTGGAGGACTAATTGGCTAGTAGGTCTAGTTGAAGGGTACAAGTTGGGTTTGAGTGCATAATGAGTGAGTGAAACTTTGGAATCTGCTGATTTACATCTAATTAGGTTGGAAAAAGGGATTGGAGATTTTGGAAGTCATAGTGGAGATTGAGATCAAGATTTGCCTTATTGGAGCCTTAAGGTGCATTGAAAACAATTAGTTAGATACAGTGAGTGCAAGCATTTTAAAAGCCTATTTGACCAAGTTATCTTGATGCCCCAAGCCTCTGCATCACCATCTCAAGGACCTTGTCCAAATTTACATTTTTTAACTTTTCCTAATGAAAAGAAACTAAAAACCCTAACCATATTCTCAGAAGGCCTTGAAGAATACGAGAGATTTAACATCTTCGCATTCCTCAAATCTTCTAATGGACAGAAATTCTTATTTCTAAAAATGCTTCTGCTAGAGTTTCTCCACTTTTGAACTTCACCCATATTTATTGGAGGAGGTGTGTATAGCCCTCACTCCACAGCAGATTCTTTCACAGCAACATTAAAACTAATTGAACGGTAAACATGTATAAAGCAAGTACTGACAAATGGATTAAAAAACACTACAAAACCAATTGAAAAATCAGAAATTAACAGATTTTCGTAATATAATGTAATTAGGTTTGAAATTTTATTTACCTACCTTATTGGGGTATTTTAAAATGCCTGCAACAAGGCAATCATCATAAGGCCATCCAGTAGTTCTATGATCAAAGTTTTTGTATAAGAACTTTGTAGTACTTCAAAAAATTAATCATCTTGCTCCACTTCTTGCCTGCTCTTTGCTGCAAACAGAATAACTAAAACACACTTATTTCTGTTTTTTTTTTGGGAAATCACAGTACAAATCTTCAACAAATAACCTTCATGGATTGTAATATGGAAAGATGCATTAAAAAGCCTGTATACCCAGGCCAGCGGGAGCAAGTGCATGCCAAACTCAAAACCTGTACAGACTTTTTAAGAATTAAACAAAAAAAAAACAAGAGCATACCAGAAAACCCTACCTCTTTTGCTCATCTCTTTCTGAGCCCTTTCTAGCATGCGTATTAGCTGCAAATCTTTTTAATTCTGGCATGCATATTACTTGCAAATCTTTTTTATTCTGGCATGCATATTACCTACAGGCTTACATTAAAAAAGAATTACTACTTGTACCTGCAGTTGTAATGTATTACGAAGTCTGAAGACAATATATGAGACACTTTCTTTTTCCCTAATGTTTATGATAAAAATGAATAAAACCCCCAGGAAAAATATATAAAAAATGGACATTACAAATTATAGCAAAAAGTTGCAAAAACTTCTCCATGGCACAAATTAATAGGCAAGAGATCAACCAAAAACATTAGTGCCCTGCCTATAGCACAGGGACTAATAAATTTTAAAACAATCTCGATATTAATCTATAAACTCATATTCTTGGCACTCTTGATTCTTCTGGTTACGTGAGGTTGGGTGATCATGCCTATTTGTTGGCCTTTGCCCCTGTATCGGTGTTTTGTTTCAAACATACATGTAGTAGTCTGAACTTAGATATAGAATTTAATAGATTGTATATGATTAAGTGGTGTTTTATCACTACATCTCATTCCATTGACAGTGTTCGATCAATAGGTTTTCTGCCTTACAAATTTAAAACAATCTCAATACGAACCTATAAACTCATATTGTTGGCATTCTTGATCCTTCTGGTTATGGAGTTTGGGCAACCATGTCTTATTGTTGGCCTTTGACATGTAGTGGTTGTTTTCATAAATATATATAGTCTGAACTTAGATATAGTACTTGTACATGCTTAAGTGGCGTTTTATCCCTATATCTCACTCCATGGACAGCGTTCTTTCGATAGTGTAACAGTTCTAAATTACTGTTTAGTTTCTCCTTTTAAGATGGTTTCACGCGACTGCAATCTTCTTGCCAATTCCAATGAATTGATACTGGAACCTTAAAACTATCTTTTGCTATGGCTCCATGCTTCTGTAATCCGCCTGTCAATTCAATTTAGTGTATTTTTTTTCAACTTCTATAAGATTAAGAAATTATATAATATTTTATTAAAAAATTATACATCACCTATTTTTCCTCAGTCTCGTCCCAAACGTGGAATTAAGATTAAAATTCATGTTGTCTGACAATATTTGAACTGATCCAGGTACAGTGGATTGCCCAAATAAATGCAAGGAAAGATGTGACTTTGAAGAGCGGGTGGACATATGCCAAAAAAACTGTATGGAATGTTGCAACGAATGTAACTGTGTGTCTTCTGGCAGGACTGGATATTACCCTGATTGTGACTGCTACGCAAATTTGAAGGAATCAGGCCACGAATGTCCTTAAAATCTGACTAAGGGAAGTGTTTCATGAGGGTGCTTATTGAGAATCTTTTGCTGGATAACTGAGGCTCCTATATTGAGATCTGTGGCTTTTGGAATTTTGATGTGATTATTGTTATATCTGTCCTTTGATGGCAGATTGTATCGTGCTGTGATATTCTCTCCAGTTACCAAAGGTAGCTGGTCTTATTTGCATTATCGCATTGATTCAATTAAAAAAAAAACGTAGGTGGCACTAGAAATTGCCCCAACAAATTCCACGGAAAATAAATAACTCCTGCCAAGATGGAAATTGGAAATTTTTACTCATTTTTATATCTTTGTACAAACAGACTGTAACAGGAAATTAAAAGACAGCGAAGGGGAGATATAGATACTGTAATATCATGCAAATTAGATATTTTAAATTGTTTTTATGAGTTGTTTTAATTTTCTTTATAAATTTACATCAAACTTTGAATAAGATTTCAGCACGTAGACATTCACACAACCGTTCTGTTTTTTCTGAATTTACGTGCCTACTGTGTTGAAATATATTCTTGAAAATGAATCATAAATAATACAAAACACCCAAGCAAGAATTTTGTAGATATGAGTATGGCTGTTACTGTGTTCAATCTAGTTTTTATGATTTTATTAAAAAACAAAAATTCAGAAAGGGTTTTAATCGTCCTCTCTTATTCCATCTATCCCTATTACTACATCAATCCATCGCATTTCCCATTAAAATATTTGTCACCACATTCCAAACCAATTTAAACGTAAACATGATGAATTATTTGAAATTCTAAGACGCTAGACATATAGGAGAGATGAAAGTTAATAAATTCTATAAAACAGCAACCTTAAATCTAAACAGTATTGTTAAATCTAGAAAACGTTAATGTTCGTCGCAAAGACCATTGAAATGTCGAACCGTTTGGAGTCCTATACATCAATTGTAATGATGAAATGTTTGGAGTCCTATACTTTAAAGATTTTTACAGTAATAACAAGAGTTCTAATAGAGCTCCAGTCCCTGCTTTTTGGTTTAAAATATTAAAAAAATGAAAAATAATATTACAACTCCACGTACAAATATCTATGTTAGAATTAATGCTATTAAACAAAAGTTATTATATCAAACTTCGTAGCATTTGTGAAATCATTATTATTTTTCTATGAGAAATATTGATAGAACTCATAATATATAATATTGTGTTAAGTCCTCCAAATGTTTGTTGACAAAATTACACTTGTCTCTTTTCTTTGGAATTTAAAAGTCATGTTAAATTTTTATAATAAATTTGAAAGCATGCGAATTTATTTTTTATAGATTCTATTTATGTTAAATCATGTTTCTAGTAATAATATTTTTGATTGTGTAAGGAAAAAAATATTATAATAGATCCATGAAGATATATACAATATATATTTATTTAAAATTGTATTACAATTTTTCTTTCTAATTAAGTCAAACCATTACTATTTTTTAAATTTATATCTTATTTGATTTTAAAATTAAAAGTATTTATATAAATATTGTTAGACTTTAAAATCTTAATTCATAACCTCTACAAATCAAAGTAATTGAAAAAAAATTATTTAGTCAATTAAAATAATAAGATATTAAAATCAATAATAGAATAGCACAAATGATAATAGAAATATTTTAAATCTACTATCAATAATTAATCCAAAAACAAATATGATAGATGTAATTAAATTAAAAAAAGATATGGTAACAATAAGGTCAGTACATTAGTTTTTTGTCACAAGAAGCACGTCTTTCATTTATTTCTCTAATTTTTCATTAAAAAAAATATAAATTCAGAAATTATGCACAGACCAATCAAAAAAAATGAATTGACATCTTATTATAGATTTTTCAAATCTAAGCTTATGAATGAATGAAGGATTTCAATGAAACCACAAAGAATGGTGATCGTAGCTAAGAGGACTAATAATAATTACTTATATTGTGATAGCTACTAGCACACATAAAAGAAAGAGATATATAGCACACAGGTTCACATTAACATTATTTAATTCCATATCTTAAAACCACATTAAAATTAAAAATATTTTATTTTAAAAAAAAATACTCTCCAAATGAAGTGGAAATTATGAAGGAAAAAGATTCGCAAGTATCAATTTTTGGACAATAGAAATAAAGTATATTGATGATGAACTAAAATGCAGTAGATATTAACGAAAATTATAAAAGCCACGTTTATGAAACACGGATCAACATCAAACTAGCGAGCTGGACAAGGTTGCAGATAAGCATTCTGACCACATATCGGATAAAGCGAGCAAAAAATATTAGACAACCAAAGGAAATAAATTGTTCTCCAACGAATTTGTTGGTAACCGCTGCCGGTGAAAGTAATCTTTCTGGCAAAGATTCGAGGAAATGAAATGAATTTTTTTAGTAAAGGTTGTGACATACAATTACCATGATTTCCAATATTGGTCAGTAATAGATACCTGCACGAGGAGAAAATAAGCCCAAATTTTTAAATAGAAATAAAGGCAAAAAAATCACAGGTCATTGGACTCCAAAGCTAAGGCACATAATAACAAAAGCCAAAGACCCTGCCGCCATTGTTAGAGCTAAAACAATGGTCTAAATCGTGGGGAGAATTCTGGAAGTTCCTCGTTTCAGTGGCATCGGCGATTAGTTGTCGATCATTAAATGAAACCCTAAATTTGAAGTGCATTCTGACATAGTTATTATAATTATTATAATTAATGTTGTTGGTTCATATTTTTTTGATTTTTTTGAACTGGAAAAATAATATAAACCCTACCAAAATTTTGAGGAGCCAATAAGAAAATAAGAATAAATCAATATAAACTAATTTAAAAATAAAAGCCTTCTCAAAACTTAGAATCTGATTTTTTGAAACTGAACAAATTAATTGAAGGAGTCTACTGTAAACATTAGTTCCCTGCCTATTAGATATGCAAGGACTAACGAAACCAAAACCTATGAAAATGTAACGTTAATCACAAAAATGGTTCGAACTATTGAACTCAAAAGTTGTAACATGAATTATGACGTAAAATGTGGAAGTCTTTGTTAAACCCAAAAAACTGTAACATTGATCGTATAGCGTACTTAATGTCTGGACATAACATGGATCAAGACATTATTGTTCCAATCAAATGATTTCACAATTCTTTACAAATAGAGCTACCAAATAGAGAATAAATGTTATATTTTTTCCTAATTTAAGAAAAACAATGACTATATATGGAATTTTCTAATTGCTTGTTTTTCAATATTCTTCAATATAAAATTCATTAAATCCTTACTGTTTATATAACTCCCTTTTTAGGGCTAAAAGTTGATATGAATGTTTCGCCATAGAAATCAATTGTTAAAATGTGTTATTAGTTCTCGCCATGGAGTGGTGGCACATAATTTTTTTTTGGGGGACAAGTTGTCTTGTTTGAACATGTAATATTTTGTTTTAATTCCAATTTAAATTCTAATTTTATAATGGTCAACTTGATTTTTGCAAGGGTAATTTTGTTTTCCAATTTTGATGAAAATGGTAAAAACATCAGAAGCAAGGTTGTATGAAATGTGACAACCACCACTGTCCAGCACTGTAGGTTGGTCATTTACCACGATAGCAACGAGTTTAGAAGGACCTCTAAATTGAAGTGATAGAGAAATGTAAGTTCTAATTTTTTTCTATTTTTTCTTAAGGGTATCCTCAGTAATTGTGTAAAATACAAAACGAGAATGAGAAAACAAAGGGTGTGCTTTTTACATATTATTCAGTTCTCAATTTTTTTGGTGAGTGCCCTTGTCCACAACTGAATGGTTGTGTTAGGGCTCTTTCCCTAAAATTACTTGACAACCCAAAATATAAGAATGTCTTTTAAATGTTGTTGCAAGCAATGATTTTCCTAAAGTGGAATTCATCCTACCTTAAATCTACGAAAAAATTTGAAACTACAAACAAGCCATGTTTTCGTCATGCAAGAAATGTGCAAAATAGTCTTGCGTGTAAACATGAATTGCATTTCAAGATATTAATATATGTCATTCACCAACACATACATTGATGGGTATTGTGCAGAGGTTGTGTGTTTGACTCCTACCTCCCTTTCGTTTGTCGCATATAGAATGATGGGAGTTAGTAAAATGGTCATGTGTTATTTGGCTTCCTTCATTTCCTAATGCATGTTCCAGAAGCACTAACCCTGATCCTGTGTAAAGGCCTAATCCCATTCAATCCTCTAAGTGGGGTTTAAATCGTCCAGCAAGTAGCCTTAGCTGAATTGGTTTTCCACTTTTTTGCTACATCAAAGCCGTCCAACAACTTATATCGATTTGAGCACCATGTCAAAGCCACTTGGCAACAAACAAGTTTGGCCATCTTGTTAGTGAGAGATTTAACATGCTGGGCGCTCTAACAGTTTTTGAATTAGCGGGCTCGCATTCAAGCAGGAAACTGGTTGGGGAGAACCTGGCAGGAGGTACAGACCCTGGAGGAACTATGGGGGGACCTCGGATGATGGTAAGTCTGTACATGTTTCAGACACATTTTGTGGGGTCCATGACCCGCCCTTGGATTCGGCCTTTGCTTCTCGTGTGTCGGGTCAAGACAAAGAGGAAAAGAAAGATAATGTGGAATCTAATAAAGTTAATTCCTCTGTTGGAGAGAAGGTAGGGTCCTCAGAACAGAAGACCTGGTCATCACTTTTCGGCAGGAAACCAACTGGCAAATCTTCTTTCCCGCCGGTGACTTCTAAGACTAGTTGGGAGAAAGGTGAATTCCAAGTTTTTATCCCTGACCCCTTAGTGGATTTCTCTGTTTCCTCCATGGATTTCACGTTGGTGGGCAAATTTTTGGGGGCAAGACTAGATCTAGATTCTCTAAGGAAAATGGTTAAGAGGAAATGGGCTATACGCAAGGAGGTGGACATAGCTCCCATGCTGAATGGTTTCTTTCTGTTTATTTTTAACTATAAGGAAGATATGAATCTGGTTCTCTGTGGAGGTCCCTGGTCTTTTGGAAAAAGTTCTCTTACAATCAAAAAATGGGAGCCTAATATGGTTTTATCAGATTCCTTTTTCCTAACTACCCCGATTTGGGCCAAACTTCCTAGACTCCCTCTTGAATTCTGGCATGATGACATTTTTAAGGGTATCGCCAGTTCTTTTGGTGAACTGGTGGCTCTGGATAATGCTACTATGACCAGATCCAAACTCCAGAGTGCTAGACTGTATGTGAAGGTGGCGGATCTGAATCATCTCCCAGAAAAGGTGGATTTAATTTCTAAGCTTGGTAAGAAAACCCAAGAAATCATTTTTGAAGATCTTCCTAATGCTTGTTATGCTTGTAAGAAACAAGGTCATTTGGTTAAAAACTGCCCCTCCAAGAGTAAAAACCACTTGAGTAGTGAGAAGGAAGTGAAAAAGACTAAGGTTTAGCAAAAGAAGGTTTGGAAGCCTAAAGACGTTCATCTCAAAGAGAAGAAAGAGAATGAGAACTCAAAAAATCCACCAGTAGTTGTGGATAATGTCTCTGAGCTTCTTCTCGAGGATGGGGCTAGGCTCGTGTCTGAGACGGAGAATATGAACTCTGAAAAAGAAGTGAATGGCTTACAACTAGATCCCATCTTGCCTGAACAAGGTATAGACGACCTGCCGGATTTATCAAAGCAAATTGTTCTTTATCAAAAGATGGAGGATAAATGGGGTGATCTTGATGAGATGATTGAGCTTGAGGAACGAGAATTCTTGGTTGAATCTGGAGCTCATAGTGAGGAAGATGAAACTCAGCCTAGGGAGATGCAGGTTTTTGACGCTTTATTTTTCCAGGATACCCTTATTAAGGACCCTCCTATCCTAGAAGCTGTCAAAGAAGATGGAGTAATCTCAAAGCTTAAACCAAATTCAAGGAAAAGGGCTGAAAAAAAGAATAACATAAAGGGGGTCGAGACTCGAAGCAGTAAATTAGATTTGCATACTAAAGTGAATCCCAAAGCTTCGACCCTGGTAAAACATGGAAAAAAAATAGACCAGCAGTCCAAGGTGAAACCAGATGTTGGGTCTCCGGATGGACGTGGAAGGAAATCTTCTAAGAAAACCAAGGAGTTAGAAAGCCTGCAGAATATTGCTGATGGTTGTCAAGCAACTATTATAGATTATACCCCTAAAATATGGAAATGAAAATTATTACCTGGAATATTAGGGGGTTGAACAGTTACCATAAACTAGATGTTGTTAAGAATTTTGTTAGAGAACAGAAACTTGATTTTCTTCTACTACAGGAAACTAAGATGAACAAAGAGAAAGCAGAGCAGATAAAAGCTTTTAAAAATTACTCTATAAATGCTAGTAGTTCAGAAGGTGCTTCAGGGGGAACCCTAATGCTATGGAAAAAAAATTGCTTTGTTGGGACTATTTTGAGTGCTAGTAAATACTTTATGATTGCTAAAATTACTAGTGCTGATCAAAAAGAGGACTGGTATATTGTGAATATATATGCGCCCAACATGAAAATCCAAAGGAAGAAGGTTTGGGACTCTATATCCAATTTTAAAAGTATGGATTACTCTGGACGGTGGATAATCATGGGAGACTTCAATGTCCATCTTTATGACCATGAAAAAATGGGAGGTAATGCTACCCAGCTTGAAGGAAGAATGGACCTAAGGGAGTTTATAAACAAAGAGGGCTTAATGGATACGGATCTTCACGGCATTCAGTTTACTTGGAGTAATAAGAGAGTTGGCAATGATTGTATTCAGACAAGGCTTGACCGTGCTCTTATCTCTCCTGATTGGACAAAAGATTTCATCTGCAAGTTGGAAGCCCACCAGAAAATTGGTTCTGATCATTTCCCTCTTATTTTCACGGCTAATAAGCTTAGTCCTAAGATGAATTTTCCTTTTAGATTTGAGAAGATGTGGATGCAGCACCCTCAGTTTGAAAGAAAAATGGAAGAATGGTGGAACATCAAAATTGATGGTACTGCTCTCTTCAGAGTGACTTCTAAACTTAAAAATGTCAAAAAGAAAGTCAAAATTTGGAACAAAAACTGCTTTGGGAACATTTTTGAGGATAAATCTGTATTGAAAGAGGATATCCAAAAAGTCCAGGATAAAATTCAGGAGGAGGGATATACCCCAGACCTTCTTTTAGAAGAAAATGAAAAGCTGACTCAATACCATGACATCATTACTAAAGAAGAGATCTACTGGAGGCAAAGATCAAGATTGATATGGCTGACTGAAGGAGATAAAAATACCAAATTTTTCCATCTATCCACTCTGAAGCATAGAGCCAAATCTCACATTTCACATCTTATGAAGGGAGATTTGAAGATTGAGGAGGATAAGGACATCATGGATGAAATGGTGACTTTTTTCTCTGGTCTTATGACAGCTGACCCCAACATCAATATGGAACACCAGGTTGAGTTCCTCAGAGTGATCCCCACTCTGGTTTCAAAGGATCAGAACAAATTGTTAAGCTCAATTCCTAACAATGATGAAATTTTCGAAGCTGTTTGTTCTCTAGGAGGAGATAAAGCTCGTGGTCCTGATGGCTTTCCCATGTTTTTCTTTCAAAAACTTTGGAAACTTGTTGGAAAAGATGTTTGTGATGCGGTGAAGGAATTCTTTGGGGCAAAACAAATGCTGAAGGAAGTCAATTCCACCTTCTTGTGCCTGATTCCTAAGAAAATTGGAGCTGATTCGCCTGATCAGTTCAGGCCGATCAGTCTTTGTAATTCTTTCTATAAAATTATCTCGAAAGTTCTTACTTCTAGATTGCTTCTGGTGACCCCTTTGATGATTGCTGACCAACAAAATGGCTTCATTCCAGGTAGACAAATCTTCAACTCTGTTATTTCTACTCATGAGAATATTCATTCCTTATCTTGTTCTAACAATCAAGGATTTGTAATGAAAGTGGACGTTGCTAAGGCTTATGACAAAGTTGATTGGTCTTTTCTCTCAACCATTTTGATTGCCTTTGGCTTTGACAATAAGGTTGTTGGACTAATTCATCAGTTGATCTCTACTTCTTCTATTGTTGTCTTGGTTAATGGTAGCTCTTCTCATTTTTTTAATCCCTCTTGAGGATTGAGACAAGGGGACCCTTTATCCCCCATCCTCTTTGTTATTATGGCTGATTGTTTGGGGAGGTACATTAGAGATCTGGTGCATAAAGGAGTTATTAAGGGATTGCAACCCTCTTCCCATCCTCTTATATGTTCTCATGGCCAATTTGTTGATGATACCATCTTTATGGGGAAATCTGAAGTCAGGGAAGCCAGAAATTTGAAGCAAGCAATAAATCTTTATTCTTCTGCCTCAGGCCAACTGGTTAACTGGAATAAAAGTGTTGTGTTTTTTCTCAATACCCCTATTCTTAGACAACATAAAATTGTCAAAATCCTTGGATGTTCTATAGGTTCTTTCCCTTCTTCCTATCTGGGTCTTCCTTTAGGCTTGAAGGCTCCGGATTCCTTCTGGGAAGACCTTATTAACAAATTCAGCAAGAAGTTGGCTGGTTGGAAAGGGAACCTTTTAAGCCAAGCTGGTAAATTAATTCTTCTTAAAGCTTCTCTCCAAAGTATACCAACTTATGCTTTAAGTCTTTTTAAAATCCCCACTAAATTTGCTAAGGCTATTGACAAAATTCAAAGGAATTTTTTATGGACTAGTTCAGAGGAAAAAAAGAGAATGCCTTTAATTGCTTGGGACCAAGTTTGTAAACCGGTCAAGGAAGGTGGACTGGGCATTCAAAAAATCAGAAGCATGAATAAAGCTCTTCTAGCTAAACAAGGATGGCGTGTTTTCCATGAAAACAAAGAGTGGAGTACCATTTGGAAACACAAGTACCTTCTTAATTCTGTTTCTCTTTTTGATTTCTTCTCTTCTTCTGATGTTATTCATCCTTCCTCCATATGGGGAGTTGTGCAGGGAACAAAGAAAATTCTTGGAGAAGGGTGCTCTTGGAAAATTGGTAATGGGATTAGGGTGAGATTTTGGGAAGATGTCTGGCTTAAGGATCACCCCCTGATTGAAGATGTTCAAGATATGACACAAGTTGACTTATGCAAGCAGAGATATGGCACTCTTGTTAGTCATTACTAGCAGAACGACTCTTGGGTGAACTTGAAGGACATTGATCAAAGCTTCAATCGCATCCAATTATCTCTCAATGTTGTTTCTCTCCACCCTTCTTTTGAGGATAAGATTATTTGGTATGTTGATCCTAGTGGGCAGTTCAAAGTTTCTTCTTTATTTGTTTCTAAGGAGAAGGAAAATCTTCCCTTTTGGTCTCAGGCTTGGACTAAGGGTCTCATTCCTAAAATTAACATCTTCTTTTGGGTCCTGCTTCAAAATAAAATTCTGACCCTTGATAACTTGCAGAAAAGAGGTATAAATTTGGTGAATAGGTGTATTTTATGCAAGAATGGATTTGAAGATAGAGACCACCTGTTTCTGAACTGCTCTTATACCCAGCAAGTCTAGACTGAGATCCTAATGTATTGGAACTTGACCTGGGTTCATCAAAACAATGTGGAATCTTCTTTTAAAAGCTGGAAATGCCCTTCTAAGAATTTTGATGTTCAATTCCTATGGAAAATTACTCTTCCTCATCTCTGGTGGGGTATTTGGAAAGAAAGAAATAATAGAATTTTTAGAAACAGAGAGGTTCCAGGATGGGTGCTTGGTCAAAATATTATTAGAGCTTTTAAGGAGAACTTCAGATCTCTGAAGAACCCTGATCAAACCTTTCCTATTGATAATCCAATGCTTTCTGAAAATCCTAAACTTCAAACTGATAACCCAAGATTGACCATCACTTGGAGTTCCCCCCCTAATGGTTGGATTAAAGGAAACTTTGATGGTGCTGCTAAGGGCAACCCGGGAAGTGTGGGTTGTGGAGGTGTGTTGAGAGATCATATGGGAAACGTTAAAGATGCTATAGCAATTCCTATAGGCCAGACTAATAGTCACATTGTTGAAGCAACGACTGCCCTTTATACTATGAAAATTGTCGTGGATTTGGGATGTCCGAATTTATGGTTGGAAGGCGACTCTTTAAATATTGTTAATATCCTAAATAATAAAAGTTCTATCTCATGGTCGATAGAGGCCACAATCAAGGAGATCAAATACCTTATTCAAAAATTTGAAAAAGTTGTCATATCCCATACCTTTCGGGAGGCCAACGGTGTTGCTGATTGGATAACCAACTATGCTATCCTAACAGGGCAAATGGTGAGGTGGACCGATGAATTAACTAACCAAGTTGATCTCAAAGCAATTATTCATTATGAAGCCATCCATGCGCAAGTGGGAAAGATTTGTAAAGATTAGAAAGTTAATGATTTCGTGGAGTGATCATATTATTGCCAAATTTTCTTCCCCAAGGAAGTACACTCAAATGAATGCGATATGGTTTTCGCACGTATCTCCGAAAAAGGGAGTCTCTTTTGATGGGACGAAAAACAATTTTCATTTTAACCCTTTCATTCTCTGCGTCTAGTTACTCTGGTTTGAGTGCGTTCTCTATTCTCTACAGATGGGGGGCGAACCGCGCAAGCAGGAACCTAAAAACTGTGATGCTTGGAAGGCTCGTGAGGATGTTTGGAAAATTCTGCAGAAAGGAAATGCGACTTGTTATCTGGAGCGACTCAATGGTTTTAAGCCACACATCAGTACGGCTTTCTTTAAGAACTAGTCCAATGACAAAGTCACTCTCCATGGTGTTACTGTGAAACTTACGGAGGATTTTATTGCAGAGATCACGGGGCTCCCCACGGCAGGCATAAAATTCACCAAGCAAACCAGTATTTCAAATGCAGCCTACAAAAAGTTTTCGAAAACGAAAGACGAGGAGAAGCAACTGGAAAAGAGTGGTGATTTCTTCGATGTGCATCAGATAAAGGAGCTCTGGAGGGATGTTCTTTGCTGCATCCGTGAGTATTTCATACTTGATGGAAGAAGTAAAAGAGTTCATAAATGCCACTTTGTTTTTTTAAATCACTTTAGACACAGATAGAATATCTTTCCCCTTCTTTTTGCGGTTTTCTTTACTTCATAGTTTAGAAGCCCATAAGAAGGAGTCCAGACCCATTTTACATGAAGGGTTGATTCTTCTTATTGAGGGGTATTGTAAAAATAAACACATTGCCTCTACTCCCTCTAAGGACAAGAAGAAGGACTCCATTAAGAGTAAGAAGGGTGACTCTGTAAACGGTAAAGATAAAGCCTTGAATTTGAAACCCTCGGCTTCTCAAAAACATGAGGATGAGGAGTGTGAGACCGAGAAATCGGAAAGTTGTGAGAATATTAACCCTGAGGATGAGGATGATACTGACACTCGGGATTTAAGCTCTAATTTGGACAGGTACCCGGAGACTAAAGGTAACAATGAAAAAGGGAAAGAGGAAGCCAATAGTGAAGGTAATTCTGAACAGAGTAAATCTGTTAATGAGGGTAACCAGGCTATATCTAGTGGGGGTGATAAAGCGGAAGATAACACTGTCGAGAACCCTGTTGAGAAGAGAAAGGAGGACCATACGGCTAAAACTGCTTCTCCTGTCAAGGGGATAGAGGAAGAAAAAAGGAAGGACTCTGTGGGGCTCAAAAGGAGGATCAAACGGAAATGGAGGATAACAATGACAATGTCCGCTCCCCCCCACACGAGACTGCTGAAGATGATAGCGATTCAATGCAGAGGGATACCATGCTCACCTTCCTGCATTCTGCAAAGGTTAAAGCCGACACCATGCTCAAAGTAGATTCCTGGATCTACAATGAAATGATGGGTTTGAAGAAAAAGGTGGAAATTCTGCAACAAAACCAGGATACTATCAATGCCAAACTTAGCCAACTAGAAGGGCAGATGGGAGACATCCCTAACAAACTTAACAACTATGAGCAGAACCTCAGAAATGTTAATCAAGGAGAGTGGCACTAAGATGGAGCAAGTCACCTTGAGAATATGTGCGGCCGCTGCAAGCCTGCACAAAAGGGCTAATGAAGAAATCACTTCGGCCGAGGGTCGGAGCAAAAGAACAAGGCAGAGCTCGAGGAAGAGTGCAATGAAAGTTGTTGATGCTTCGATTGCTGATACCATTCAAGAGACTGCAGCAATTGGTAAGGAAGCTGCTAAAATGATCTTAGAGCTGCAATAGTGGCTCTGGGTCGGGTTCTCTGGTTTTGTTCCTGTCTGGTGCTGGTTACTGGTTGGGGTCTCTGGTCCTGGTTTTTGGTTTTTCTCGTTTAGACTGTTAGTGGTTCCAGGTCCCTGTAAAACTTGGGTTAGTTTGTTTTTGGACTTTTCTAGTGGTTTCAGGTCCCTGTAAAACCTGTTTTTGATACTGTTCTACAGTTTGTTGCAGGTTTCTTTTTCCTGTTGGGTTGTAATGCTTTATCTTTCTGCTTTTTGTTAAAGGGTTTCGGGGTCCCTTCAAAACCTGCTTTTACCGTAATCTAAAACTTATATCGATTTGAAGAAGCTTCCGTTGACTCTATCTTCAATCACCGTAGTTAAGGTTTGTCATACACACAATAACCCAACTTCATACTTCCTGGGAAGGCAAGGACTCAAGCTTGTACATAGTGTAAATTTTGTGTTTTGTTAGCATGTAGAATTTTAGCTAACTTTCAAACATTAGATCTAGCTAAGAAAGAAAGAAAAGAAGAAAAATTAGAACAAGAATAAGAACAATAAACTCTTTCTTATTGATTTACATGTGAATAGAATTACAATACATAGACTTCCTCAAAGAAAAAAGTGGAGGAAAAATGGAATAAAACTGTTAAAAAAAAAATAAGTCCTTAATTAGCTTACAAACTAAGCAAGTGTAAGTTTATCCATAAATCAAGGATAAAACAAGTTGCAAAAAACAAATATCCTTGAAGGTAGGAATAAGAAAACTAATCTTGCTAGTTTTATTGAACTAATACATAACTCTTGTTCTTGATGCAAATGTTTGTATATACCAAATATTTCAAAACTAATTTTCCTTATATTGGTTATTTTTTGCATTATCCTACTGTAACACTTCTTTTTTCCCATTTTGGGACACTATATTTCATCATCATGGTGATAGTAGCTACCATTGAACATAATGATGATCAATGTTTGTATAATAAGAAAGTACATAATAAAAAACTTATACAATTCTAATTTAAAATTTACAAATAATTTTAAAAACATATTATATAATGAATACTACTTTCAACTGTCTCCAATGTTGTTTCTACTTTCTTATGTATATTTTAAATCAATTAAAATAAGAAAAAAAAACTAGTACAAATAATACTTATAAGCAATTTCTCTATAGGTATCTATTATTTGCATAGTTTACACTAAACGGAAAAATGCTCTGTACTCTATATTTATAGGTAAAAAAAACAGTTAAATCCTGACAGCAACACTACCAAAAAAAAAAACATTTCAACACATCAGAAAACATTTTAATTTATAACCCAAATTAAGCAAGTCTACTAAAATTCTCCAATTTCAATTATACTTTAATTACAGCATTTCCAACTGCCAATAAAAATATGCAACTCCAACGTTATTCATATTCTGATCATATCAATAATCAACATGGAATGCTTACAGTAGATAGTAGGCGAAAATATTTCAATAGAAGGGCATGTAAAACTTGAGAGAAATTATTGTTACTGTGAAGTAAAAAGTAATTTCAGCAAAAGTCTGTTGCAGAAGTCATTGTCAGGGCATTATTAAGGCGTCGGGCCTAGGGCGTGGAGAATTAATTTGATGAAGTATAAAATGTATTTTAGAGGTTGTAATTCCAGCGTTTCAAGCGCATTCAAATATGTACGCACTCAGTGGTCCCTCCTACACTGGCGTGTTTCAGATGGCAGGTGGAAAAGAAAAAGTCACAAGTTTTGAGGTGGAACCGCAATGACTATTGCCTATCGACTGGACCCCACTCCTAGTCAATTCTTAGGAGCGGGAAAATCTTGTGCAAGTCATTCCAACGAAAGGAATCATCCAGGAAACTCTTGGGCATGTCTATTCTGCCACTTGCTCCTAATGGTCCTACTATTTATTCGATTGGAGACTTTTAATAAGTGCACGAACCCCACAGCTGTCATGTTGCTTTCCACCTTTTTCCCGATGGTGACAACTCAACTACCGCCAAAAATGTCAAATCCGACGGTCCCATGGACAACGTCTATACAGCCACGAAAATGCAGGAGAGGACTCGGTTAATTTTTTCAAAAGTTAGAAAAAGCAATGTAAAGAAAGTGGCAGTCTGACGGGGCCGTAGCCGTACTTCAATAATAACTGTATTCCAATTTCACGCCCATTTCATCTCAATTTCATTTCTTTCTTTCATTCATACATACCATACAATATAGCCGGACAGCAACGCCTAAATAGCAAATGTTACGTGGTTTTTAGATGCCGCTACATACATAGTATGCACAGGAGATTAGGCAGGTAGAATTCCGGATTTCCATTAACAGAACAATGCAAGCTCAAACCTTTTGATAACCAAGCGGATAGCAGAGACAATATCATATCGTCTTTGATAGAAGGTCCCTGATCTCCTAACATGATAAAACAGAGCAGCTTTAAAGGCAACACACACGCAATCGATGTAAGATAAAACACACACAACCGGTGTGAGGAAAGGAAGTTCCAAGTTATCTCTCCTCGGAATCGAGAAATACCCTTATGTCTCGTTCTTTAAGATAGTCGTAAAGATCAGTAGCCAGTGTTTGTCTGAGATCCGGACCTCTGTGGTTGATGAAGGCATCGGGCAGCGGCCATCTTTAAACATAAAAGATTAACACTTAAAACACTTTTAATGATAAGAAATTAAAGCTCAGCGTGTGATTTTTAAACGGTCCGCAGACAGTAGCCTTAAAAAGGATGGGATATCAAAGCGGCAATCAGTTTTAAGAATACACGACAGCTCTGTCAAACAGCAGATACCTGTTTGGAAAAATTGCTATATGAAGGATATGCAAGAGGCGAGAGCATGACCTCTTTGCGCCGAGCTTCACACATCTCTACGCGCGGTAAAGGGTGCCCCTGTTGGCCCTGATCTCATACGCCGTCCAGACTCGATATTCTCGGTCTCTTTGAGCACGCACGAGCAGTTTTGCTCTTCGCCCATCCAACCTTCCTAGTCCTAATTTTTGTAGACACCCAGAAGTTGATCGTATGTATCAGGATGCCTTCCGCCCAAGGCGATATATGCAATGACCTTCAATTAACAGAATACGTACGACTGAATAAGGCTTTCCCCTGCAGCAAGAACAAAAACACAGCCCTGACCCGCTCCACGCACGGGCTCGTTAAGCCCACGGAGCTCGGTGCTCTGCGTCAAGCCAACCACGATGTTCTGCAGCCTTGCGAGGGGATGGGTGATCTGTGCCTCTTAGACCTTACGAGACGCAGGCAACCGACTGGAGAATTAGATGCGTGCAAAGTGTCTTTTTGGCAACGTCTATACAGCCACGAAAATGCACTTCCATACGAAGGAGAGGACTTAGTTAAATTTTTAAAAAGTTAGAAAAAGCAAAGGTAAAGGAAGTGCATTTTCTGTATTTTGACCAAAGAATGTCACATCTGGTGGCAATTTTCTAAAGGTAAAGGAAGTGCATTTTCGTGTATTTTGACCAAAGAATGTCACATCTGGTTTGCAATTTTCTCTTTAAAAAAACTATCACATCTGGTGCCAGTTTTCTGCCATTGCCCAGCGGTAAAATAGTCGCTATCTAACCCATAGATTCCGGCCTCCCTCGCCCCTTCCTAGAAGGTCTATGAGGGACCAAAATTGACAATTTATTTATATTAATTAATTAATTAAAAAATTCCTCCCGACGCAGTACTGTCGAGCTTAATTTGTCAGATGCTCTGAATGACCTGCAGCGGAGACGTGTACGATTCCGATTTTCGATAATGTAAATGAGCCGTTCGAAAGATGTACGATTAGGCTGATGTAAGTGTAAATTTTCTTCATGTTCCCAATTGTGACTTAGTGAAAGTTCAAGAATAGATTAATATTTAATTTAATTTTTTAATCAATACTTCTTCTTTCGTGATTAGCTGTTTTAAGGAGTATTATTGTTTTTTATTCAAAAATATCAATAGGGGAGAGGACTCAGTCACCATGCTCTAATGGTTGTTGTAAGAGTTGTTAACTTAATACCTACACTTTATTTTAAAAAATTGAAAAAATACGATTTACAAAGGAAAGAAGAGCAATTCAGAGAAAATTGCAAGGAAGAATGAAGGAAACATTACAATAGAGAAACAAGAGGTAAAACAATCCACATAAGTACATAGAGAAGAGTACACATTTTCAAATACAATTTATCTGGATAAGAGGCTGAAGACTATGAAGCACCTCAATTTGTTGATTCTTGATTAGCTGAACTACTTGATGCTGGATACATTGGACCTGATATGTTGTCGTGGTACTCTTCCTAGAATCCCCCTACAATTGAGTGAAAGTAGAAGCAAGACAATAAAATATGTCTGAATAAAGTTTTAGAATTGCAAATTCTTAATGATCATAGGAGTTATCAAAAACTGCTTTACAATGGACTCTCCAGATGTGTAATAAGATGGTTTGTCGAACACTTTCAACAATGACATTGTTTCGAAACCCAACTCCAAGTAAAGCCTCCTTCCAATTAAGGTAATGCCAAAATATAGTAGGAAGACAATGAAAAACAGAGTTCCATAACTTCTTCGCAAAAGAACAGCCCTAAAAGATGTGACGCATATCTTCAGATTTCTTGCAAAAAGGACAATTAATGGGTTTAACCATGGTACATTTCAACCGGCTACCAACTGGTAACTTGCAATGTAATATCTTCCAAGCCATTAATTGTGCCTCAATGTTAATCTTTGACTTCCAAATTTTAGCTAAGAGTTTTGCCCAAAACATTTCACTAAATTTACAGTTCCATTTGTTGTTTAGTCGAGACTTCATGGGAAGATTAGGCAGTAGCTGTAAATATATTTTCTTCAAAGGAAAAGACAAGAAACGAAATGTTGAAAGCCATAGCCAGTCTTTGAAGAAACTACATTGAATTAGGCTACACAATTTCATAGACAATTTTAGAGGCACTAGAGATTCCACAAAGATAAAAAATGATTTGTATTTATTTTTCAAATTAAATTGGGCTCTAATGACATCTCATGGCAGCCAATCTAAATTATTGAAGTCCCAAAGATCTCCCACCATGTTAATGCCTTTTTGGGACACCAAATAAGGCAATTTAGGAAAACTCAAGGCCAAAGGTTGATCATGATACAATATATGTCTATTCCACCAAATAGAAGAAGTGGAAAAGCTAAAACCATGTTGGAGAGAACCATATCGCCATTTTAAATGATGGTTGACCCTTTGCCAAGCTTTCCAAATTGATTGGAGAGAAGGTGAGGCCTTAATAGAAAAGAAGGGAGCATGAAGTAACTTGTCTAGCCACCCCACACCTTGCCATTTGCCTCTAACCGTGGCAAGGAATATCTTATTTCGAACAAGAACTTTCCAAGGTTCATCCCCTTTAGCAACTCTAACAATCCATTTTGTTGCCAAGCAAGACCCCTGGGTTTTCGAGTCAATTAATCCCAAGCCTCCTCTATGTTTTGGTTGTATGGAATGAGACCAAGATGTAGATATAAACCCCTTACCGCCATCCCATTTAGTCCATAAGAAACGTCTAATGATTTTAATTAATTCCTCATAACCTTTGTTGGAGGGCATCCAGCTGGATGAATAATAAACATGAGTGGCCAAAAAAATCTTATTAGCAACTTGGATCTTCCCAGCAAGAGAAATAAATTTACTACCACAATTAAAAAGTTTGGCTTTGACTCTATTAAGATACCAAGTCCACATATCAAAGAGAGTGACTTCCAAGCCAAAGGGAATCTCGAGATATCTCATAATCTCACTGTGTTTAATATGCTTCCATTCACATGGAATCCAATAGGGAATATGCCCATCTCAAATTTATGTTTTGTCATGAGCTAGCTTAGAGCTAGAGACATCACAATATATTTCCAAAACATCTAAAGTATTAAAGATCTCTTGCTCAGAGTTTTGTAGAAATAATAAGCTGTCATCAACATAATGTGAGTTAATAACAATAGAACTTTGAGAATAGAAACACCTGAGATGAGTTTCAACTTCCATGCACCTTGTAACATATAGCCTAATGCATCTACAATTAGTACATAAAGATAAGGGGCAAGAGGGCATCCTTGACAAATATATCACTGAAGAGGAAAACGATTAGTCATCATATTATTGATAATGATTTGAGAGTTAGCATCCTGAAATAACATATGAACATGAGCTTGAAGTTTAGGACTAAAACCCAACCATTTAAGCATGCTCAAAATAAAATTCCACTGAATTCTATCATAAGCCTTATTAAAATCGAGTTTGACTAGAATAACATTCTAACAAATTTGTTGGGCCCATTTGCATGTTTCCCATGCTAAAATCAAATTATCAAGAATATATCTACCAACAATAAAACCAGTTTGTTCAAGTCGAACAATTGCTTGCGCCATCGATTTAATCCTATTAGCAAGAGCTTTTGCAATAATTTTGTAGGAAGTACTCAAAAGTGTAATGAGATGCCAACCTGAAATAGAATCTTCATTTTTCCCTTTGGGCAAAAGTTTGATTATACCACCATTAATAGCGAAACCCAAGGATCCTCTCTCAAAGGCTTCTAAGTATAAGTAATAAAAATCCTCTTTGATGTGTTTCCACATTGCTGTGTAAAATTCCATAAGAAGCTCATCGCTGCCTAGACATTTATAAGGAGCCATATTAAAAAGAGCATTTTCTAGCTCTTCCAACGTGAGGTTTCTATCAAGGCATCGACTGTAATTAGCAGCTATATGCTAAGGAATGTGAACTTTAACAATATCTTCTCGAGCCTCTTTAATGTCTGGCCATTGATCATCTTTGAATAGATGTTCATAAAAATGTTTAAAAGCTTTGCATATTTCAGCCGGATCAATAAGAAAAGAACCAAATTTGTCTTTAATGACACCAATCTTTTCCTTTTTGTGTTTATAATTGAAATAATTAAAGAAATATTGTGTATCCTTATTACCTTCTTTTACCCAATGTGATCTAGATCTAATTTTGGCTCTTTGACCTTTATAATTGTCCATCTTGCACAATTGGTTTTCAGTAGCAACAACAACAGATTGAAGGTTTATGTTATTAGGATCAGCACTAAGAAGTTTTGTTGCATGCATAAGTTTACCTTGAAGAGATTTTTCTTTACGGTTCTGTTGCCAGGGCATTTTTTTTTCCAAAAGATCGAAGAAAATTAGTGCATTGCGAAATGGCAAGACACCACCAATCAATCCAAGAATCTCCTTCTTTGGGTTTAGGAAGAGAATTCCAAATCTCCTCAAGGGCAGCAAGGCAAATAGGATTCTTTAAATGATAATCATTTAGTTTGAAGGGAAGGGAACTCTCTGAAGTTAAGTTTTGAGAAAAACTAATGCTGCACATAATGGGGAAATGATCATAAAGAGTAGAAGATTGATCCACTTGAACACAAATCCCCGATGGATCATAAATCAGCAGGAGACTAGAGGAAATATAAAACCTGTCCAACCTACTCAATTTTCTACTATTTCCCATTATGTAGTTGGACCAGGTATACCAGTTCTTCGAATGGCTAGCAAATTTGTCATAAATGGGATCAGTCACACCAATGGAGTTACGACAGAACAACCAACTATCAAACTCATCCTTACTAAGCTTTAAAAGACTATTCTAGCTGCGATCATGAGAATATTTAACCATGTTAAAGTCTCCTCCTAAAATCCAATCAGCATTGGGTAAATTATTAACCAACCAATCCCAAAAAAAATTCTCTCTTTAATAAAATTGGAGGCATAAATAGAGCAAAATCCTATAAGCTGTCCATTAATAAGAGTAAGGACCCAAGCACAACTGTGGGAGGGATCTTCTCTTTTGTCAATGATATATTTTGAAACCCAAGGAGCCATCCCAATGATAGCACCACCTTTACCATTTGAATGAGCCGTATGAAGAAAGGTGGCATCTTTCCAGATATTATGTAAAGAAGCATTAAGTCGAATGTCACTAATTTTGACCTCTTGGAGAAAGATGACATCGGGTTTCCACTTAATCACCATCTCTTTAACTTTATATTTGTGATGAGGGAGAGAAATCCCTCTGACATTCCAAGAAAGTAACTTAAGTTTCATGATATATAGGAGAGACATCAGCTTGAGCCAGCACACTGAAACTATTGTCAAGGGACAAATCATGTTCTTTGAGGTATGGACTCTTAGAGGTAGAAGGGGATCTAGATTTGGATTGAATTTGAAGAGTTGGGGAATCAGAAGAGAGTGGTTGGGGAGAAGTATGAATCAAGGGGGAAGAAGATGGTTTGGAAGAAGACAGAGAAGGTGAGGAATGGGGAGAGGATATGAGTCATGGAGAGGGACGAGTGGTAAGGGTGCAAGAAGAGACTGGATGTTCTTTCCTCTTCCTCACAACCCTCCAACCATCTGACATGACAATATCTTTATAAGAAGGGGCAGAGTCATCAGACACATTAGAATGAGTAGAGGGGATGGGGAACGGTTAGTCGCAACGAGAGCATGATGATGAGCAGGATTACTAGGTGGTGAGGTCTGAGGCATCTGAGCCATTTTGTTTTTCCCGATGGGACAATCATGAATCAAATGGCCTTCCTATTGACAGTAGAAACATGCATTTGGCTTATTCAAATAAACGATTGGCTGGTCTAATTCAAACCCAGGACCAAATAACTTAATGTTTTTAAGTAGAGGATTATTTAGATCAACTTCCACACATGCTCTAGGATGAACCCTTAGACTTGAAAACTTGTCTGAGTTATGTTTGCACCAAATGACTCTACCTAAGTGAGAAACAATGCCTTTCAAAAATGGTCTGAAAGCTAAATTAAGAAAAGGCAATTCAACCCACATAGGATAGTGGGAACAAGAAGGCTCTTCAAGATGAAAATTAAAAGTCCAAGCTTGCAACTAGTAGATTTGTCCACATATAACCCAGGTACCATACTATAAAACAACCTGGGCATGTTCAACTGATTTAAACATATAAGAGACATAACCTTTTCCTTAACCTCTTAAAGCCTCAATCGCCCATCCCCAACTTTCCTAGTTATAATGGGCCCATTTATAAAAGTCTGCCTCAGAGGGAATGCCCTTAATAAAAAACAAGATTATAGTTATGTTTTGGCATTCATCAATAACTTCTACAACATCATCAGGAAGTTGAATTTCTATAATTTTACCGAGGCTTTGGTCAATTTGTTCCTTTGGAGACTCCATATCCTTGTCTGCTCCAGGGTTTTGGTCCCTTTGTTCCTTTGAAATCTCCATTTCTTTTCCCACACAGATCGTATCTCCTTCATTTTTTGGTTGTTGTTTCTGTTGTTCTTATACTGTATTAGCATTTTCCTCCTCCATTGTCGTGTTTTGACTACTCCCCATCAGTCTTGCCTTAGTCTTGAGGTGCATTGCAGCGTTAGGCTTGCCAAAAATAACTAGGGTTTGTATACAGAGTGCTCCAGCAACGTCCATTCTAGTCATTCGTTCCAGTTGCTTTCTTTCGTTCAACGAAAACACATCCAATCGTCAATGATCCAACAAACTATCAACTTAATACCCACACTTATTGATTTAATATCCAACATTTTTGACAAACCAATAGTTGTGACTTTAAATTTGTTCTTGTTAATGAGACTACCCATAATTAAATGAAATGTGTCCCTTTTCCCAAAAAATAACCAATAGTGTGATGCCACATCAATTGCACAAGTATGGGGGTCTCTAATGCACTACAATTGGTATCACTTTTTTTTTGGGCTATTTTGGACACCTTGGAAAAAAGCATGCTAATGTGACATCATATGTGATGATGTGGCTCTAAAATCTTAATTATAATCTGGGGACTTGTCAAGTAAGCTTCGGTAAAAAAATGGAAGTGATTTGAAATTTCTACATAAGATTTTGAGAAGCGTGAAGTTAGGGTGCTCAATTACTAGGTGCTCTCCCCTAGTCTTCTTTACATCTTCAAGTTCACGGTGACCTCGGTTAACAACCTTTATCCAAGTAAAATGGATATTTTATTGCCACATGTATTTGTAATGTTTGCTATGATTATTTTCTTTTACGAAAAGGAAGCTAATTTAAAATTACTATTTTAAACCCACAGTCATGAATGGGATTGGATAGACCAAAATTGTTACATGCAAATAATGGATTAGTGCTAGGAAAAAATTAGTAACCGATATAGATGAAGGGCCTCTATAAATATCAAAAAGATATTAGTTTCAAGTTAATTTTTTGTAGTTTTTGAGTACAATTTGTCACATTTTTGTTTCTTATCTAGCATTGTTACAGGAGTTGTGCTTGTAGCTTTAAAGGGGTTATTTCATCCCATCTATATTATTCTTTCTTTCCTTTGTGTCTAGGAGTTTTTATTTATTTATTTTTAATCTGTGTTGAAATATAATCTAGATTTGCCAGTATGAGGAAAGAAATTTATCCCATGTCCTTTTAGGAATAAGAGCAGAGAGATATGGAGATATTTTGAAAGAATCATGATTGAGGTCCAATATTGTATTGTAAGATATAAATACACAAACATATATGAGATAGTGGATTGAGGGATCACAAAACTTATGAATGAGACCAGAGTATTTACATGTTTTCTTTGCATAGCTTTGGGATACTTTAATTTGATTTATGGATTGTTCAGAGGTTGGATGAGTTATGACTGTGATTGACTAAACTCCAACTTGCAATGGAGATAAGAACTGAAGAGAATGTATTTAAAAGGAGCTTTAATGACGGTATTGCTTGTTGATGTATAGCGTCTGTAGAAGTAATCAGTCATATGCAAGCCTGTATCATATTGATCTGATAATCATTATTTATTCTCTCTCTCTCTCTCTCTCTCTCTCTCTCTCTCTCTCTCTCACACACACACACACACACACACACACACACACACACACACACACACGAGTTGTTAATGATTACTATAAACATGCGATTCATATTCTTATCGACAGGTTATATATTCGACGGATTGTTTTATAATGGCATTGTCTTATTGTCTATGGCATCGACAACTATTTATATTAATGCAGTATTGGTTTACTTCAACTAACCATTAGTTAGTTATGCCTCCGTAGAGGTATGGCCCTATGTGGCTAGAGTCATGACTCTACGGGTCATAACTGTTGCATACCTAGATATATATGTATGTATGTATGTATATGTATATCCAATGCAGATCAGTGGGATGATATCTATATACGACATCTTAGACCAAGTGATATGCATGCCAAACATTACAAATACTTTCCAGTACTTTTCCTCTGCAATTTAATTTGCAGGAACATTGTTATATTCAAAATACAATCTATATTATCAGCAATATACAGTGAAGGAGATTCTGCACATAAGCAATTTGAAGATCACCCTTATTTGAAGAACAACTCTGCACTATTGTGATACAAGTAAGAGTATCTATTGTTCCCATATTTATTGTAATAGTTTTATCTATCAAAAATTCACAAAAAATTAACATGTTATCTAAGCCATTCTAACAAGAAAAGATATTACTCAAAATTAAATTCTAAAATCTCAGATTTTTTCAAAAACTAAATTATATTATTAAAATGGTGAATCATGTGAGACTAGAAGATAGGCTTGAGGGCGCATCTAATTTCTCACCATGGAAAATTAGAGTAATGATAATATTAAGGGAAATAGAATCAGAGGAATATATTTAGACAAATATATCAATGCCAGAAAATGAACCAGAGAAAGTAACATGGAAAAGACATGATAATAACGCAATTAAATCATAATAGATTTTGTAAAAGATCATATTCTTCCATCCATATCTAGTCTCAAGACTGCATTTGAGATGTTCTCCACTATTCAAGATACATTTGAAATCAACAATACTAGTAGATTATTAACCCTAAAACAAGATCTACTATATATAAAGATGAAAAATGGAGAATCTTTTACTTCATATTTTCTAAGGATTTCTAAACTAAAAGATCAACTTGCAACAATGGAAAATCGAGTTGATGACAAAGAACTCAACATGATAGCACTAAGAGGTCTTCCTCTATCATGGAAAAAATTTATTCGAAGTTTAAGCTCTCGACCCGAACTCCTTAATTTCGATTTTTAAAAAAATGTATGCACACAAGAAGACTCTAAATTAGTCTCAAGAGGACTAAGTACAAATCAAGAAGGAGAAATTCAAGCACTTCATGTGAAATCAAACAAGAAAACAAAATTCAAATACAACAAAAGAGATTTAACAAATCATATAAGCAACGTGATTGGTCCAAAGTTAGATGTTTTAAATGTGATAAAATTGGTCACTCACATAACTTATGGACTGAAAAGAAGAAAATTCAAGCAGCCTTAGCATAAATCAAAGGAGAGGGTATAGAGAAAGAAGAAAGAGAAAACTATGCTTTTTTACTTAGCCCTCTCAAGTGAATTAAACTCAAACCACAACACATGGATCATAGACAGTGGAACATCTCGGCACTGTTAGTTTGTGGTGACTGATTAGGGAAGTACTGTACATACTTCATAAATTCCTTGTGGTGACATTTTTCTAAACTGTGGCCAACATTGTGGCCGACATATGGCCGACATGTTGTAACTGTAAAGAGGCATAAAACTACATGTATAAAAAGGCTTAGGGTTAGGCATTTTCATAAGGTGTGATGCGAACATTGGTTCTTGCGATGGTATTTAGTTGTAAGGGATTATAGATTGTAATCACTGAATCATAATAATATTGAACTTGTTGTTTGGTGGACATAGCCCAGGGATTGGGTGAACCATGTTAAATCTTTGTGTCTTGTTTTCTTTTCTGTGTGATATATTATTTTCTGTTGCTGCTTATATTTGCATGTAATTGTTTTTTCTGTTTGTGGTTAAATCCTAACAAGTGGTATCAAAGTGAGGTTGTTTTTCAGTTATTCTTTACAAGAAAGTCTCACAGTTGAGTAGGAGTGATGGCAGACGAGGGTAAGTTGAGGGTTGACAAGTTTAATGGGAAGAACTTTTAGTTATAGAAGATGCAAATGGAAGACTATCTTTATCAAAAAGATTTATGGAAGCCATTAGAAGGAAAAACCAAGAATCATGGATCTATGTCAAATGACAACTAGGATCTTTTGGATAGAAAGGCACTTGGAAGCATTCGATTATGCCTGGCACCATTGGTGGCATTTAATATTACAAAAGCAAAGATGATAGAAGAATTGATGCAAACCCTAATGAAACTATATGAAAGGCCCTCCGCTTCAAACAAGGTATTTCTCATGAAGTGTTTATTTAATATGAAAATGACAGAAGGTGGATTTTTTGCAAATCATTTAAATGAGTTTAATACTATTACTAGTCAGTTATCTTCTGTAGGTATCAATTTTGATGAAGAAATTAGGGCTTTCTTGATTTTTTGTTCTTTGCCTAAAAGTTGGAATGGCTTGGTAATGGTTGTGAGTAATTATGTTCCTAGATCTAGTACCCTAAAATATGATGATGTGGTTGGTGTTATTTTGAGTGAGGAATTTCATAGGAAATTCTCAGGCGGATCTACATCTAGAAGTGCTTTGAACACACAAAGTTGAGGCAGAATGACTGAAAGAGGAAGTAATTTTAGAAATCATGGGAAATCAAGAGGAAAGTCAAAGAGGAGGAGGTCTCAATTAAGAGGATCGAATGACTACTGGTACTATGAGAGACCAGGGCATAAAAAGAAAGATTGTTTGACTGGAAAGAAAAATGAAGGAGATAAACCTGATGGAGACAAGGAGGCAAATGTGGTAAGTAACAAATCCAAAGAGGATATTTCGCTTCTATCTTTAGAAAGTGTTGATGATTCATGAGTTTTAAATTCTGGTGCTTCATTCATGCTACACCTCATAGAGGTTACTTCATTGATTATGTCCAAGGGGGTTTTGGGCCTGTTTATTTGGGGGATAATGAACTTTGTTGGATTGTTGGAAATAGAAAAGTTAAGATTAAGTTGTAGAAAGGGAATCATTAGCTACTACATGAGGTAAGACATGTTCCAAGGCTGAGTAGGAATTTAATTTCAGTAGGGCAACTTGGTGATGAGGGTTGTGTAGTTCCTTTTAATGATAAAAATTGGAAGGTTTCAAAAGGTTCCCTTATAGTAGCAAAAGGTGTGAAAATAGGCACCTTATATCTTTGTACAAGTCATATTGTTCCTTCTACTTTAATTTTTTCTGAGAAAAATGAATGTTTAGGAATAGTTACTGCAGTTAAGCAGGGAGAAAAAATAGTTGTTGTAGATTCTGATACAATGTTATGGTACTACAGACTTGGGTACATGAGTGAGAAAGGTACGAAAGTACTTCATTCAAAGAAAGTTTTACCAAGTCTGAAATGTGTTAATATGGATATATGTGAAAGTTGTGTGTATAGAAAACAAAAGAGAGTGAATTTTGTGAAGACTAGGAAGGAAAATAAAAGGGAGAAATTAGAGCTTGTGCATACAAATGTATGGAGACCGGCTCAGGTATCTTCCCTTGGTGGATCTCATTATTATGTTACATTTATTGACGATGCAAGTAGAAAAGTATGGGTTTATTTCCTTAGACAAAAATCTAATGTATTTCAAACTTTTAAGAAATGGAAATGCTTGGTTGAAAATGAGATTGGCAAAAAATTAAAATGTCTCAGATCTGATAATGGTGGTGAGTATTACAACCATGAATTTGAAGATTATTGCTCCACCAATGGTCTTCATAGACAGAAAACTATTCCAAGGACTCCACGAGAAAATGGAGTGGCTGAATGCATGAACAGGACTATAATGGAGTGTGTAAGGAGCATGAGGTTGCATGTTGGGTTTCCCTTACACATGTGGGTGGAGGTTGTCAATACTGCTATATGTTTGATTGATAGAGGTATCTCTACTCCTCTAGGTTGTGGTATTCCAAAGGAAGCATGGATTGGTAAGAAGGCGAGTTATTCTTTTCTCAAGACCTTCGGTTGTGAAGCATTTGGTCATATAGATTCTTGAAATAGAACCAAGCTAGAAGCTAAGTCAAAGAAATGTTTATTTGTTGGATATGGCATTAATGAATTTGGTTATAGGCTTTGAGATTTTGAAAATTGTAAAATTGTAAGAAGCAGGGATATCATATTCAATGAGAATGTGTTGTACAAAGATCTATTGTAGCAACATGAGAAGAAATAAAATGATTATGTAGTGCTGGATGATACTCCAAAAGCTGATGTTCTAGTAATTCCTCATGATGTGCAACAACCGCAATAGCAAATACCACACAACTTCGTGAATGTTAGACAGTCAACAAGGCTAAGTAGACCTCCATAAATATTTTCTCCTTTTATTCTATTTTACTTACTAATACTGGTGAACTTGAATATTATGATGAAGTTGTGTAGGTGGATACTAAGATTCAGTGGGAGTCTACAATGAAAGATGAAATGGACTCTTTGCTAAAAAATAAGACTTGGGATTTATGCAAATTGCTTGCAGGTAAAAAGGCTTTACAAAATAAATGGGTTTATAGGTTAAAAGAAGAGGATAGAGGTAAGAAAAGATTTAAAAGCTAGGTTAGTTGTAAAAGGATTTGCACAAAAAAAAGGTATCAATTTTGATGAGATATTCTCTCTTGTTGTTAAAATGACTTCTATCCGTATTGTTTTGAGTATTGTGGTTAGTGAAGATTTGCATTTGGAGCAGCTTGATGTTAAAACAACCTTTCTTCATGGTGATTTGGATGAAGAGATATATATGACTCAGCTATAGGGTTTTGAGGTCAAAGGTAAGGATAATTTAGTGGCAGATTGAAGAAAAGTTTTATAGGGCTTGAAGCAAGAACCTCGACAATGGTATCTAAAATTTGACAGTTTTATGCATGAGCATGGATATGGTAGATGTCATTCAGATCATTGTGTTTATTTTAAAAGGTTGGATGATGATAGATACATTATTTTACATTTATATGTTGATGATATGCTTGTAGTTGGGTCTAACATGGATCATATTAAGGGGCTAAAACACCAGTTAGCACATGCATTTTCTATGAAGGATTTGGGGGCAGCAAAACAAATCCTTGGTATGAAGATTTGTAGAGATAGGAAGAACAAGAAATTGATGCTATCTTAGGCTGATTATGTTGAGGTGTTGTGATGTTTCTCTATGGAGAATGCTAAAGTTGTCAGCACAACTTTACCTGGTCATTTGAAGTTGACTAAGGAAATGTGTCCCAAGACATAAGAAGAGGAGGATAAGATGTCCAAGGTACCCTATGTTTCAGTTTTAGGAAGCTTGATGTATGTTATGGTATGTACAAGGTTAGTTATTGTACATGCAATGGGAGTTGTTAGTAGGTATATGAGTCATCCAGGAATTGAGCGTTGGAATGCAGTCAAATAGATTCTCAGATGTTTGAGAGGAACATCCAGTAAGTGTTTACACTTTGGGGGCTCTACTGCTAATTTACAAGGCTGTGTTGACTTAGATTTGGCAGGGGATATTGATACTAGGTGGAGTACCATAGGTTATGTATTTACTATTGGTGGGGTAGCTGTGAGCTAGGTTTCTAGGTTACAGAAGGTTACTACTTTATCCACTATAGAGGTAGAGTATGTTTCTGCTACAGAAGTAGCCAAAAAGATTATATGACTTTAGTTCTTCTTGGAAGAACTGGGACACCCTCAAAGGGATAATTATTTTTTTATAGATAGCTAGAGTGCCATTCATCTTGCCAAGAATTTAGCTCTACATTCAAAGACAAAACACATTTAGTTGTGGTACCATTTCATTCAATTAGTTTTGGATGATGGATAGTTAAATTTAGATAAGATACATACAGATGACAATCCAGTGGATATGTTTACAAAGGTAGTGACAAGGGAGAAGTTGAATTCTTCTTCAACTTCGGTTGGTCTTCTAGACTGAACAGGAATAAACAAACAACAATGTCCAGGGTGGTTTGATCTAGCAGGAGCCTCATGTGGTAGTGGTATTGCTACAGGATCAATCTCCAAGTGGGAGATTGTTGGCTAGTGTGGGGTTTGAGCAGTCTCCAAGTGGGAGATTGTTAGTTTGTGGTGACTGATTAGGGAAGTACTGTACATACTTCATAAATTCTTTGAGGTAATTTTTTTTTGGACCGTGGCTGACATTGTGGCTGACATGTTGTAACCCTAAAGCGACATAAAGTTACTTGTATAAAAGGGCTTAGGGTTAGACATTTTCATAAGGTGTGATGCAAAAATTGTTTCTTGTGGAGTATTGAGCTATAAGGGATTATGGATTCTAATAAGGTTGTAATCGCTAAATTGTAATAATATTGGACTTGTTGTTTGGTGGACATAGCCCAGGGATTGGCTGAACCACATTAAATCTTGGTGTCTTGTGTTTTTTTCTGTGTGATATATTATTTTTTGTTATTGGTTATATTTGCATGTAATTTTTATTTCTGTCTATGGTTAAATACTAACAAGCACATCACCGATTTTAAAGAAAAATTTGAAACTTTCTCTGAACAAGCCTAAGAAGAAATTACCATTGGAGATAACTCTACTCATCATATTAAAGGAATTGGTTCTTGTTCACTTTACCTAAATTTAGGAATTACATTACAACTCAAAAATGTTTTATATGTACCAAGAATAAAGAGAAACCTAGTCTCTATTTTTGGTCTTGCTGATCAAGGATTCAAAATCACATTCCAAGAGGACAAAGTTCTATCTTGGCCCAAGAACTCTAATATCAAGAAATTCATTTCCATTGAATTTAGAGATGGAAGTCTTTATAAACTTTGTAATAATCAAAACTTAGCTCTTAGTCATAAAACTTCAAATTCCATTGAAATTTGGCATAGGAGGCTAGGTCACCTTCACTATCATGCATTTTCATCCATAGGAAAAATTGTAAAAGGTTTACCTAGTCTCAAAACTGACCACTTAAGTATTTTCAAAGGATGTTCTTTAGACAAAAATACTAAACAATCATTTTCTAAAAGTGTTCACAAATCTAAATCCATTCTTGAACTAATCCACACTGATCTTTGCGGTCCTATGTCTATACCTTCTCTTAACATGTGCTTCTTCTATGTAATTTTTATTGATAATTACTCTAGAAGAAGTTGGATCTATTTTCTGAAACAAAAAGAATCAACTGAAGTTTTATCAAAATTCAAAGAGTTCAAAGCCTTAGTTGAAAATCAGTTAGGATAGAAAATAAAAATTCTAAGGTCAGACAATGGAGGTGAATACATCTCTGATATTTTAAAGAATTTTTGCATTGCTATTGGGATTAAGAGGGATCTTTCTATACCATATAATCCTCAACATAATGGAGTTGCTAAATGTAAAAATAGAACAATCATTGAATCTACCAGAGCAATGATGTAATCTATATTCAAAATAGATGTCCACACTCAATATTGGAGAACACCACTCCAAAAGAAGTATTCATGGGCATTAAACTTGATCTAAGCCATCTAAGAATATTTGGATGTCCTGTTTATATCCACATTCCTAAAGAGAGAAGAACAAAACTAGAACCTTTTAGAAAAAAGGGAATGCTTATTGGATATAGTTAAACTACAAAAGGATACAATGTCTTCATTCTAGGTCAAAGAATAATTGATATTAGTAGAGATGTGAAATTTGAAAAAGATATTGCCTTTAATATCTCTAGAAATAGTGATGAATATATTACTGAATCTATCTTGAAGTAGATGAAAATCAACAAGTAGAAATTGAGAGGGAGAATGATATTGAACCATCCTGTTCCACTATGTCTAATCATGAAGATTCTAAAAATGTCAACAATAAAAAGAGGCCACTTTGAGCTAGGAAAATGATAGAAGAAAATTAGGTTGAACCTAATGAAGTGATTTGAGAAAGCAAAAGAACAAGAAATCAATCATGTTATGTTGCATTATTAATTGAACTTATAAAAATTGAACCTTCTAATGTTAAAGAAACACTTTCAAATTAGTCTTGGAAAGAAGCAATGATTGAAGAATATAACTTTATACTAAAAAATGATGTATGAGATGTTGTACCAAGACCTAAAAAAAAATCAGTTGTTTCTTCCAAATAGTTGTTTAAAATTAAGCATGCATCTGATGGAAGCATTGAAAAGTACAAAGCAAAATTTGTAGCAAAAAGTTTCTCATGGAAAGAAGGCATTGATTATGAAGAAACATTTGCACTAGTTGCTAGATATACTTCTGTTAGAACCATCTTGGTTATTACAGCATCCAAGTGATGGAAGGTTCATCAAATAGATGTTAAAACAACATTCCTAAATGACAAAATTGAAGAAGAAGTTTATATCGAGCAACCTGAAGGATTTAACACTCATGAAAGCATAAATCACATTCATAAATTAAAGAAAACTCTTTATGGTCTCGAACAGGCTCCCATAGCATGTTATGAAAGGATAGACAACTATCTAATGAAGTTAGGATATTCTTAAAATGAAGCCGATCCGAAGTTATAATTCAAGATAGATAGTGATGATATGATTATTCTTGTGTTATATGTTGATGATTTGTTGATAGTAGGTGAGGAACATCTCATAAACAAATGAAACCAAGAACTCAGCAGAGTTTGAAATGAAAGACTTAGGTCTACTTCACTACTTTCTTAGATTAAAAGTCTGGCAACAGGATAACTACATTCTTCTGAATCGAGGAAAATATACAATCAACATTTTAACAAAATTTGAAATGATGGAATGTAAACCAACTACTCCTCCTATGGAAGTAAATCTACAAAAGTTGAAGGATGATATGATCAATTTAGAACTTACAAGTTCTATTTACTAGAGGTAGATTATTGGATCTTTAATGTATTTGGTGAATATTCGTCCTAAAATATGTTATGCTACTAACACCTTGAGTCAATTTATGTGTGCACCAAAGAAGATACATCTACATGCAGCTAAATAAATTTTGAGATATCTAAAGGGTACTATTGGAATGAGAATCAAATGGGATAAATTGAACATCGAACTTAATGGATATTCTGATTCTGATTATGCAGGCAATCCTACTTAACGTAAGAGTACTTCTGCATATTATTTTCTTGTAGGATCTGGTATGGTTTCTTACTTCAACAAAAAAAAGACTTTAGTTGCATTAAGTTCCATCAAAGCAGAATACATTACATCTTCTTCGGGAGCTAGAGAAGTAGTATGGCTATGGAAGTTGTTAGAAAATTTATTCAAAAGACCTTTGAAGCCCATTGTGATTCATTGTGATAATCAAAGTTGCATCAAGCTTTCAACCAATCCAATTTTCCACAATCACTCCAAACATATTGAAATTCCTTACCACTACATTTGAGACATAGTGAATTGAGGAATCATTCAACTGTAGTACATTTGTACTAATGAAAAAACAACTAATATCTTAACCAAGCCTCTTGCTAAAGTGAAGTTGAAATACTTTAGAGAAAAACATGCTATGATTAATTTGTAATATTGAATATTGAATTAAAAAAAATTAATTCATGTGAGTTTTATGCTTCTATTGTTGTTTAGTCGCATCAGATATGTAATGAAAGGTGATGATCTTTCATGGACATACTTATTAAGAAGCTAATTATTTGTAAGGTAACAATCTTGAAAATGATAGGCCTGTTATCATGGACATCTCTAGATATTGCTTCGGGCAATTATAGATCATAGATTACAAACTCATTTGTTACCATGGACATCTCTAGATATTGTTTTAGAAAATTAGAGATCATGAGTAATGAATTTTTATGTTATTACTATGGACATCTCTAGATATTATTTCAGAAAATTAGAGATCATGATGTGGGTTAGGATAGTGTTCATAACTTAGTGATTTTTATTTTTTGACTAGTCAATGTTTTAGAGTATTAAGTTTAGATAAAGTAATCAGATATTCTATTATGAAATCTAAGGTATATTACTTCTCCCTTGCTAAGAGGGAGTGTTGATGTATAGCATCTATAGAAGTAATCAGTAATATGCAAGCTTGTATCATATTTATCTGATAATCATTTTTGATGTTCTCTCTCTCTCTCTCTCTCACACACACACACACACACACACACACACGATTTGTTAATTATTACCATAAACATGTGATTGATATTCTTATCGATAGGTTATATATTCGACAGACTACTTTATAATGGCATTATCTTATTGCCTATGGCATTGCTGATTGTTTATATTAATGCAATATTGGTTCACTCCAACTAACCATTAGTTAGTTATGCCTCCGTAGAGGCAAGACCTTACATGGCCAAAGGCCACGTAGTGTCATGACTCTATGGGTCATAACTATTGCATACCTATATATCCATTGCAAATTGATGGGAATGATATCTATACACGACATCTTAGACCCAACGATCTACATACCAAGCATTACAAATACTTTCCAGTACTTTTCCTCTACGAGACCACTATTATATTCAACATAAAATCTATATTATCAGCAATATACAGAGAAGGATATTCTGCACATAAGCAATTCGAAGATCACCATTATTTGAAGAACAACTTTGCACTACTATGATACAAGTAAGAGTATCCATTGTTCCCATATTTGTCATAATAGTTTTATCTATCAGAGATCCACAAAAATCAACATTGCCCTACTATTGTTGAAAAAGATGAAAAGGGAAAGAAACTATAATGAAAATGTTGTTTGTTGCTTATGAAAGGAAGGTCAATGGGTTCCATGCTACGAAGTTCACTATTATTCCAAATTTGGCCTACTACTACTTTTCCTGAAAGGTTTCACCCACTTATTCAATGATGAGAGAAAATACAACAAAACTAGTGGGGCAATTTGATTTTAGCAATCTTCCTAGAATGGAGAAGACTGAGAGGGATATAGTGAAGGGCCTTGTAGATCAACAAAAGCATTAAATGAGCTTGAAGGGAGCTTATTGAAAAGACTCCTCAAAATCTTCTTCTATTTCTACTTTGTATATGATCTTTCACCATTTACTTTTGCAAAGCAAGATATTTATCATGACTTTTGTTTTATGTATGGTTTTTCTACATTATAATTAGCGAGTATGATCTGTGTTGAAATGTGCTTGTGAGCTTCTTTTCCTAAATAACTGTTAAACATGCAGACTGATTAAACTTATTGCATTCTTGGCCTGTTATGAAAACTTAGATAACATAGCTTCCTTTTATCTACTATAAGAGGGAGTAGATGTAGTGTAAATAGAAGCCTAGCGACGATTTGGATAAATTACATGTTGAACTATTTTATTTTTAAATGATTGAAGATCTATTTATATGAAAGATGAAAATAAAATAAAAATGATATTAGGAGCAATTATCTCTATTTTGAAAATCAATATCAAATTTACCATCATGATTTTCTATATTTGTCTTTACATTGAAAATATTATGTTTGGATTCCTTGAATAGTGATTTATTGATATATTTTTATGGCCTTTTGGGATTTTTATCCATGTATGTTGATATCAAACTCCTTTGTCCTCTTCACCAGACCAATCCTCTTCTGATCTCAACACCGAATCTTCGAACTTTGCATCCAAATAATCCCTTGGATCACTTACACACATTTACCAACTTCGCATATCACTTGTCAAATTCGTAGTTGATATTGACTTCATGATTGATGTTGAGTTCATGGTTGATACTAAGTGTCTCTTGGTGTCAAGTTCGTGTATGTGCTAAGTATTGTCGAGTGCTAGTGTTTCCTTGGTCCTTCTTTGACCGAGTTGTCCATGTATGGCTCTAGTTTGGGCTAACCTTGCACATATTTAATTTTGTATTTGTATTTAATATTTGTTGAGAGCCGACTTGTGGCTTGGTCATGCATTTAATGTAAGGGTTTATCTAGTTGGTAATTTGTAACAGGTCATCTTGTGGTTGTGCAAGTATTTAAGGAGGTCCTAGTTAGAGTTTTGGGATCATTATCATTTGATGAGGAAGAGTAAGAAAGAGGGTTAGTGTATCATCTTAAAATGGAAGCACTTCCATGTTAAGAGCATTTAGCCCTCCGAGTAAGTGTTTTGGGGTCATGTCAAGTGCCTTGAATGGGTCTTTGCATGGATCTAGTTGTTTTCCCCCTGTTCTTCTTCTCTATCTCTATTTCGAACCTATTTCTAACAAACTACTCTATGAAACTGAGGACTTTGGCCTCTGGGTCAAGGTCAACCTCGTAGTTGATGTTGAGTTCGTGGTTGATGCCGAGTTCATAGTTCATACCGAGTGTCTGTTGGTGTCGAGTTTGTGCATGTGCTGAGTGCTAGTGTTACCTTGGTCCTCTGATCGAGTTGTTTGTGTTTGGTTCTAGTTTGGGCTGACCTTGCACATATTTAATTTCATATTTTTATTTAATATTTGTTGAGAGCCAACTTGTGACTTGGTCATGCATTTAATGTAAGGGCTTATTTAGTTGGTAATTTGTAATAGGTCAACTTGTGGCTATGCAAGTATTTAAGGGGGTCTTGGGTAGAGTCTTGGGATCATTATCATTTGATGAGGAAGAGTAAGAAGGAGGGTTAGTGTATCATCTTAAAATGGAAGCACTTCCATGTTAAGAGCATTTAGCCCTCTGAGTAAGTGGTCTAGGGTCATGTGAAGTGCCTTGAATGGGTCTTTGCATTGATATGGTTGTTCCCCTTGTTATTCTTCTCTATCTCCATTTCCAGCTTATTTCTAACAAATTACTCTGTCAAATTGAGGAATTTGGCCTTTGGGTCAAGGACGACCTTCTGGGTCAAGGTCAACCTCATAGTTGATGTTGAGTGTGTGGTTGATGCTGAGTTTGTGGTTGATATCGGGTGTCTATTGGTGTCAAGTTCATGTATGTGCCGAGCATTGTCAAGTGCTAGTGTTGCCTTGGTCCTTCTTTGATTGAGTTGTCTATGTCTGGTTCCATTTTGGGCTGACCTTGTGAGTATTTAATTTTGTATTTGTATTTAATATTTGTTGAGAGTTGACTTTTGATTTGGTCATGCATTTAATGTAAGGGTTAATTTAGTTGGTAATTTGTAACAGGTTGACTTGTGGCTATGCAAGTATTTAAGGGGGTCTTGGGTAGAGTCTTGGGATCATTATCATTCGATGAGGAAGAGTAAGAAGGAGGATTATTGTATCATCTTAAAATGGAAGTACTTCCATGTTAAGAGCATTTAGCCCTCCAAGTAAGTGGTTTGGGGTCATATCAAGCACCTTGAATGGGTCTTTGCATGGATCTAGTTTTTTCCCCCCAGTTCTTCTTCTCTATCTCTATTTTTAGCCTATTTCTAACAAACTACTCTATGAGACTAAGGACTTTGGCCTCTAGGTCAAGGATGACCTTCTGGGTCAAGGTCAACCTTGACCCTGACATAGATCAAGGATGAATTTGACCCGAACCTACAGCAAGGTTGACCTTGTCTCTGACCCTAGGTCCTATTTTCAATTTTTGGGAGTTTCAAGATCTTGGGCTTTAGAGAGTTTCTTTTCCCACTTCTAGGTTAGTTATTTTGGGTTTCAAAATGGTAGACTCTTAAATTACATTTAACCTGGGTCTATTCCTAGGGGTAAATGTTAAATGGGATTTAATGCTCCTATGTCAGCCTTCTCTAGGAGTTAGTGCCCTAGATCTCTATATAAGGAAGCCTTGTTCCCTCATTTTGACATCTACTTTCTATCTACTTTACATCCATGCATATTCAATTGTTATGAGCATATTCATATACATGAAGTGAAGTTCTATTAAGCATTCAAGCATTCAAGTATCCAATTCACCAAGGAGATCCATTGTTAGCCATTAAAGGATTCAATCTCTATGGAAATATTGGTGTTGAAGATCTAATGATATTGATTTGAGGCATCCTACATCCATTTCTACATGTATTTGGAGCATCCATGCTTGTGGATTCAAGAATTTGAATCCTCCATAAGGATTTCCACATAAGCAAGGTGAATTGTTCCATTTACTTTGTTTATGCACATTATAATTTCAATTATATTTCAAGGTTAATTCCAAACTCAGGTTTTACTGAGGCAAACCCCCCATCCAAAAGAAAAAACCATTTTCTTGTAGACAGATTCAGATACCCTTTTCATCAAACTTACAAGGTTTGCGAATAGAAATTTCATCGAAGCAATATAGGTCAAGGCCAACTTTTTGGGGTACAATTATGCCCCAGGATAAGATTGTGCCTCGCCAATAGGGTCAAGGTTGACCTCCCTTTAAAAAGACAAAAGATTTATGAGTTTTCTCTATCTCGACATTACTAGGCCAAAACATGAATAGATTGCAGATTTTCCAAAAACTACATAGAGACATCAAAAAACAAGATTTTCTAGATTCAAGGTTACTATTTATCTTTTATCTATTTCAGGATTTAAGAACATACTCCCTCATAATAGAAAGATCATATAACCCTCCTTTCTCCCTATTTTCCATCACTTGATACATTTCTAAATTGAATGCTTTCTCGTATTTAATCAATTTGGATCATTCCTTTCAAAAATTAGGGTTGTGAAGAGGGTTTCCATTTTTTTTCTATTCATTTTGGTGAACTCGACACACTTGCCCTCTTTTATTTTGTGGAATTAGATTCCCTATTGTGCTTTGTGGTGTTATATTTCCTTTCATTTCATTAGGTATTTTCTTGCATCAAGATTAAATTTAGTTTATGCTCTTGCATTTTAAATTCAAAAATACAAAAAATTTACAAAATCTCTTTCAAAATACAAAGATATTGTTGTTTTATAGTTTAGATTATTTTCCTTGTATTGGTTTATGAGCTTTATTACTTCTAGTCCTACTTCTAATCTTAGGGTTAGACACAGTCATAGACTTATGGGTACCTTTGAGCTTGAGTCTTCTTCTCCTTTCCTTAGGATCCTTGAGAAACTTTGTTCTAATCCTCTTATGGAGCAAAAATCTTTTCACTCATCTCATGATGAGGATGATGCTTTAAGAGTTCCTCCTAAACTATGAGGCCTCATCCTGACCCTTCGTAGCCTTAGATCTTACCTTATCATTTTGATACTCACGATTCAAGATGTCGAGACATTATCAGATACTTGAACATATCGTATTATTTCATGTTGTGTGATGTTATTTTCAAATATTTGATGTCCGTCATTTAATGCTTTATGTATATGTATGTTGATGAATTAAGTAAAATGTAGGATTAACACATTAATTTTGGAATCTTTATGATGAAGGATATAACTAGGATGCAAGAAACCCTAATTGATGTATGTTTCAATTTATGTGAATTTCTGATACGTATATATGTACATATGATTTTCAGGACTACTGATGTGTGCAATGAGTGTGCAGATATTTTTAGCCGAGGAAACCGACAGAGGAACAGAATTGATCCCTATGTGCCATTTGTGGAAACCTTGTTGTTCGTAACTAAATTAATTGTGAGATGTATGAATGTATCTTTTCGTGTTCAGTAAATGTGAATGTCTTGTAATTATGTTCTGTTAGTGTCGCTTGACACTCGTAAATTGGTTATGTTCTTCAGTATGCTGATTAGGGTTAGTTGTGTAACCTTTGGACCCAAGTTGGGTTAAGTTAGTGTCAGTTTGCTAATTGGGTTCTTAATCAAGTTTAGTCATCCCTAATCCAAATTAGTGCTTAATCTGCATTTTAGAGTTGTTAGTTGGTCTTAATTAATTCTTAGCTTTTGTTTGGCTCTAAACCTATTCCTAAGGCTTTAAAACATAGAATAATTATACCCAAAGGGTATGGGTATGGGTTAGGGGTCTTTTTCAACCCCTAAGCCCCTTTTATTGACTTTTGAGGCCACTCAAAAAGTCTCATTTTTCCTTTGTGCGAAAATTGCAAGTGGTTATCTTGAGTCACCTCACCTCACCTCCACTTAGTGTTTAACCATAGTGTGGGTTGAGTTAGGAGTTTCTAGAATTGTAAGTGGGTGGGAGAAGTTATGGATCCTTTTGGGTGGTTGAGTTTGAGGCTTATTTAGAGGCCTTTCTTGGACTAGTTGAGGTTGTTACCCAATCTCTACATTTAGACAGGAGTTCTTGAAGATTGAAGCAAGGAAGGGGAAATCTCTACTCAAACTTGTTCATTTCCATTACCTCTTTGTGAAGGTTGGAATTCTCATCTCCCTTGTTCAGATTTCATTCTTGTTTCATGCTTATGCTACCTTGTTGTTGTTTGAATGTTTTTATGTTGTGGGTATGTTGGAAAGATTTGAAAACCATATTATTTTGGATGATTTCTTTTTATGTTTATGTTGAAATTTTGAGTTTTTCTTGCATGGGATTTTTGGTATTACTCACCCTTGGATAGGGCAGAAGTGACCAATTTTGGGAAAGGTCTGTTTAGTCGGACTCCAACTAGTATAGAGTCTCTTCTCAAGATGAGAAGAGGGAGAAAGGGTAGGGTGTTATGGGCCCCTACCTGTTAGCACAAACCTTGTATGATTATGGTATGTTGAAATGGAAGAACAGAAGTTCTTGGTTTATAGCCCCGATTGGGCATCTATTTGGTGTTGTGCTTGACTTCTCCTGGTTGGAAGAATCCACCTTTCCCTAGTGTTGATTCATTTTGAATCATTTAGTGATAACCTTGTGTGAATATGCATGGTTGAATTGTTCTTGGTCATGCTTGTTGTCACCTGATCAGAATTCTGTTTCCATCCATGGTTCTAGAAATGTGTTGCAGAAAATGTTATGAATCCCTTGATGAGGGTCATGAAGAAAATTCAATTATAATGTTGAAATTTGGGATTGATATCCTATGTAAATTGGTATTTCAAACTTTGTTAGATTGGCAACGAAGCCGAGTTTTCTTCCTGATTCTTTCCCGGCTGAGCCTTTGAATCAGGTTTGCCAATAAAATTGGTGTTTGAGTAAAATTGTTCATCTTGTGATTTGATCATAATTTTCAAATTAGATGGATGCACATCAGGAATAAGATGATTTAATGATGGTTTAATTGAGAAAATTTTCAAGTTCCTTATATGTTCAAATGATAATTATGTTAAGGAAAGAAAATAACGTCTATGGTTGATATATTGCAATTCAAAGTTGTATAAGAGGTCATATTAAATATGGTGTTAATATGCTTCAAACTATTGTATCCATGTTTTAATTCTATTAAAAAATATAGACAAAAAATAAATATACATGCATTGTTTGAAATCTAGACTTAGAAAATTTTCAAAAAATAAATGTTGCAAGAGAGTAAAACTCTCTGCCTTTTGTATGGGAGATTCAATTAATTCATTTGGTAACAGAGAATAAAAAGATTCTCTAAAAGATCCTTTTTGCTTATTGAAAATTAGATTAAAATTAAAAACAATAATAATATAACCATAAAAAATTTATAAAAATAAAATAAAAATAAAAATAAATTTTTTTAACATTTTAAACTACCCTAATATCTTTTCTCACCAAGAAAACTTTATCTTTTAATGCTTACCCATCTGCACGTTAGTTTTTAAAAAAAGTTACTTTTGGCAAAGTCAAGATGAACATGATGGGGGGGGTGATGTCACCCTGCCCCCATGTCCCATCCACCCATTTCTCCTTAATTTGGAGCGCTCACTATTTTTTTGTTAATTCATGTTGATTTTTGCTTTTGGCATAGTTGTTTTTTTAAAAAAAGTTTTTGGGGCTTGCGATTCATTTGGGTGGCCCTTGCTTGATCCTCACCCATGAGAAGATGGGGGTACCATTGACGCAGGGTCAGTGAGCTCGGGCAACACACCCAACCCTTGGGAAGCATCCTTTTGGGGAAGGCCAAGTCAACTTGGCTAGTGGCCAAGTGGGGTGGTCAGGTGTAGAGTAGGTTAGTAGGTAGGTTTGTTTTATTATTAATTTTTTTTATTATAGTTTAGTTTGTTCATAGTATTAGTTGTTAGTTTTATTGTGTTTAGTTATGTTATGTTTGTTAGTATTAGTATTAAGTTTAGATTTAGTTAGTTTTAGTATTAATTATTTAGTTGTTTAATTATGTTTGTTTAATTTATATATATATATATATATATATATATATATATATATATATATATATATATATATATATATATATATATATATATATATATATATATATATATATATATATATATATATATATATATATATATTGAATATAGTTTAGTTGCTATTATAGTTTTAATTTTGTGACAATTGAATTTGGTATTTGATTTGCGATTGTATTAAAATTAGAATGATAAGTGTAGTTTGGTTATGAATTAAGTATCATGTTAAATTAATATTAATTTATAGGATCTACCATCATTTAAATTAGTGTAACGTTAGTGCTATACTGATATGATTTTAACTAGATTAAATGTATTTTTTATTTATATTTAGTTAGTTTTTATTTCATTAAATTTAAATTTAGTAAGATTTTTATGGTTTATTAATATGTTAAAAATAGTTAAAATGTTTAAAGTTAATAAATTTGATGCACATATATTCAGTTTTAATTCTAGTTAAATTGTTTTTCCTTAAAGTGAAATTTTAATACTGATTAATTTGTCAATTGAAAATTGTCTAAGAGTTTTATAGTTGCTTTTGATTATATACTTTCAATGAATCTAAACTCGAATATATTTACATTGTCATTTAAATAATTGTTTCTTATTGTTGAAAGTTAATGTAAGAACATAAGTTTATCGATATCAATCTTATAACAAAAGTTTCAAATCTTAATAATGTAATTGTCCTCATGTTTATAATCTTAAGATGTAATGTAGAGAACCTGTACTAAAACTTATATCAATCATTTCAACTTAGAGCATGTTTAATTATTAATTATTTAAAAAAAAAAAAAGTTTGTGTGTTTTTTCCCTCGTAGTTTGGGCATGACATAAACAAGTCCAAAAAATTTCAAATGAACTTGATAAAAAGGGTAATTGAATTCTTAAAGAAAACCATAATCAAGATTCTAATCAAACTATTGAGGCTCTTAAGAAAGTTATTTGTCACAGTGACCAAGGTGTTAATCTTTTGTGTGGTATTACTCACCTTGTGCATTCCAATGTTAAACCTTTAGCTCAACAAGCTCAAGATTTAGGGTTGTTTCCTCCTATCACTAGTGTTGAACCTTCTTTTGTTCCTCTTCCTAGTGTTCCTACTTATACTCCTTCTTTCGTGATTGCGATGGTTTCCTCTATCCCTATGAGTGTTCCTCCTGTGTCCCTTCCTAATTCACAACCTTCTTATCATAATGTTCCTTTTACTTATTCTACTCCTGTGCCAACTGTAGTTCCTAGTGTTTCTCCAGTTGTGTCTTCTATTCTTGTAGCTTCATATACTTTACCCAGTGTTTCTAATCTTGCTCGTTCTCTTATTTCTCCTCGTGATTCTACAATTATTAGTTTGGCTCAAGCTGGGTCATCTTTACAACAACAACTTGCATCCTTAACTCAAAACAAGTTTAGTATCCCTACTTGTGACATGGGAAGTGCTTCGTCTCAAGATATTATTAGTACCCTCATTCCTCAGCAAGATGATGTGCCTCATCTTGAGAATTATAATGGTAAGGGAGAACCTATTCATCATGTTAAAACATTTCAAATTGTTTGTAGTGATTATGCTCATGATCATAGGATTTTAGCAAAATTGTTTGCTCAAACTTTTCTTGACAAGGCCTTACAATGGTTTTTGTTCTTTGAATCCTTATTCTATTCATTCATTTCCTCAACTTGCTAATGCTTTTATTCAACAATTTCAAAACAACATTGGCCTGCAAGTGTCTTTGACTGATTTGATGCATTATAAACAAAATTCTAAGAAAATTTTGACTGAATTTATTGGTATATTTAAGTATTTGCATGCTCAGATTTCCTATCTTGTTCTTGATATTGATATTCAATGTATGTTTATTTCAAACTTGCAAAAGGATATTAGAGATGAGATTTTGCTTACTAAATTCACTTCTTTTCAACAACTTTGTGCAGTGCTTCATCATTATCAATTACAAGTGAGTCAATTTGAGAGCACCATTCCAATGGCTCCTTTTCCCGTTGATAAAGGTGATGCTACTCCTAATCCAAATAAAGCTCAAAATTTTAATAACAATGTCAAGATAAATAAACAAGCAAGTGCAGTTGTTGATCAAGTTGTTGTTGCATCTCAGAATGCCACTTCTACATCCACTACTTTTCAATTGAATCATACATTTATTCCTCTCTCTAAATCTTTACATTCTATTATGAACAGGTTGTTAACTGGTAATATGATTACTTTACCTCCTATTTTTCCTCTTTTACCTGCTACAATGGCAACTAAATCTTTTGATCTGAAAGTTTTTTGTCAATATCATCGCCAGAATGGTCATGATACTGAGAAATGTTATTCTTTAAAACATAAGGTTCAAGATTCAATTGATTCTAATGCTTTATTTGTTGATAGTTTTGATGGTAGTGGAAACAAATATGTTTCTCATCCTAATTAAAATTTGCAAATCTATACAAATCCTTTGCCTACATATGATACTAAATCTATTGCTCAGCCATCTTCTATGGATATTGTGTATGATTCGAAGATGGATGATCTTAATCATGTGGTTAACCAAGTGGAGCATGTGGCTCAATCTATATCTCCACCTCAATCTCAACCTCCGCTTTAGTCTCAAGTTTCAGTTCCACCTCAAGTGAAACCTAAGCCTAAATTGAAACCTCAACCTAAACCTTGAAAATAACCTAAGAAAAAATGACTTCAAAAACTTTTGATTACCTTTGATTATTCTAAGACTATTAAAGCTCTTGATGGTCCCCTTTATATTTATGCTAAGGTTGTTTAGATACCTACTCATGGTTGTCTTGTTGATCCTACCTCCTTAGTCAATGTTATTATAGAAGAAAATCTTTTTATGAAAAGTTTGTAACATGATTTTTATAATAAATTGGATGTGTGGATTCACTCTTGTTATGGTTTTCTTTATCCATCATTTGGTTCTATTGATTTATAGGTTCAACTTTGTGGAAATATTGTGAACACCACCTTTATTTTTGTTCCTACTTCTAATAAGTTTCAAGTTCAGCTTGGTTTACCATGGTTAAATGTCATCCATGTTTTTGCTTCACCTATTCATAAATTTCTTAAGTTTGTTTATGATGATGAAGTGAAGAAAATTAATCATAGTTTATATCATGCCTCTAGGCCCAGGGATTCGTCTACCATTGACCTCTTTTGGCCTTCATTACCTAATTCATGTCCTTTTCAACCTGATCATCTTTTTCGTTCATATCAAGTCTATAAGAAGAAAAATATTCTTGAGGTAAGATTACCTTCTAATGATCTTAACTGTGGTCTTTTTCCTACACCTTCCATATCTCCTTTATCTATGGCTTCTACATCTATTAATCAAGCTCCTCTTGTTGCTTGTTAGTTTGATAGTAATCCTATTAATCCTCCTATAGAACCTGTGAAGGATCCTACAATTGTTCCTCCTAGTTCTCAACAAAATTCAAGGAAAGCAAAATGCAACTCATCTTTTAACGAACATCGTAAAAAGCATCATGCTCAAGCTAAAGCTAGTAGTTTTATTCTTCAAAATCTTTAACTTCTTTGGATACAACTATGAATGATGTGTTAGAAGATGTTTTTACTAATAATGATGTTAAGTTACTTGATTCTAATGATTCTATTCGTATCTTAGATCCTATTTTGATTAATCTAGATGATGAAGATACTCTTGATGATATTGATGATGTTAATGATGACTATGAAACTATTGACATTGATGTTAATTTACCTAATATGCTTTCCTCAGAATTAACACTTACACCTAGTATTGAACATTGTGATTATCAAGAGGATGCTTGTTTGGAATTGCTATCATTCCTACTATGTTGGATATAGTCCCTCTTGCGAGTTACCCACCTTCCATACTGGATAAAAAATGAGATGGGGAGAGTAGGTGACACACTTGATTGGCTAGTCCTTCACAATAGTATTTGTTGAGTGATATTTGTTGCTTTGTTGGTGCAAGGTGATAAAAGAATCGAACTTGTTGTATTATCCCTCTATATGTATCTCTATTCTTCCATATGTTTTTTCATGTTATGTTGTACTTGTGCTATTGTTTGTACATGTTTCCTTGTGTAATCTTCTTGGATTCATGACTTGGTAGCACTGGTTCTTTTTAGTCTCTAGGTCATGGTCTGAATATATTCTTCTTTTTATTTCTTATGTGATCTTTCCTCCTTTGTGATCATAGTTCTAGTTTCTTTGGGGAATGATGTCAATTCATTTGCAATAATATCATATATATATTATCTTATGATCATACTAACCCCATAGTAGGTAGATCTCTTTCATGTTCTCTATATGTTTATGTGGTATTTCCCTTGATTTTTCTTTTTCTAGGGGCATCTTGTAGTGGAAACGTAATTAGTGAAGTTGTTTATGTTTTTCATCAAAGCCATTACTCCTGTTAAAGTGTTAGCAATTACTTCAATGTGGGGGCATACACTCTGCTCACTTATTGCACACGCGCGCGCGCACACACACACACACACACACACACACACACACACATTTCAATACACATATATTATTTTTCAAGATAATTTTTCTCCCTTTTTGGATTAGTGACTAATCCTTAAAGCATGGATTTATATTTTAGGATCTCTTGATCCCTCTAGTTTCAAATATTTTTGATCCCTTAAGGTTGAAGGTGTCCTTAAGATTGGATCTCTTTTGGTTTTACTCTTATAGAATAGAATATTATTGAGGGTGAATCCTTGATGGTTTGACTAGTGAGTAGCCACATTCGCTAGGTCGTTCAATTTCATCTTTCCAATTGTGCAGTTTCCTTGTGTGGTTCACAATGGGACATAAGTTCTCATTGGGCGAGAGAATCACTCTTTTTCTTTTCTCTTTTTCTAGAGATGTCTCTCTTATTGTGATCATGAAGTTAACGAAGACTTGAGTCTTTGGGAGCTTGAGGATTTCTTTGTCCCTTTGATTTTAATAAGATTATCTTGTCGTTACAATCTACTTTACCAAGAGTTTGCATTGAGTCCATACTCTTGCTAAAGTGGGGTTTAATGTATCATCTTAAAATGGAAGCACTTCCATGTTAAGATCATTTAGCCCTCCGAGCAAGTGGTCTAGGGTCATGTCAAATGCCTTGAATGGATCTTTGCATGGATTTGGTTGTTTTCTCCTATTCTTCTTCTCCATCTCTATTTCCAACCTATTTTTGACAAACTTCTCTATGAAACTGAGGACTTTGGCCTCTGGGTCAGGGTTGACCTTGACCCTAACCTAGGTTAAGGATGACCTTGACCATGACCTAGGGCAAGGTCGACCTCATCCTTGAGCCCAGGTCCTAGTTTCAATTTTTGAGAGTTTTAGGATCTTAAGCTTCTTAAAGTTTCTTTTCCCACTTCTAGGTTGGCTATTTTGGGTTTCAGAATGGTAGAATCTTAAATTACATTTAATCTAGGTCTATTCCTAGGGGTTAATGTTAAATGGGATTTAATGCTCCTATGTCATCCTTCTCTAAGAGTTAGTGCCCTAGATCTCTATATAAGGAACTCTTCTTCCCTCATTTTGAAATCTACTTTCTATCTACTTTACATCCATGCATATTCGATTGTTATGAGCGCATTCATCTACATGAAGTGAAGTTCTATCAAGTATTCAAGCATTCAAGTGTTCAAGCATCCAAGTCATCAAGGAGATCCATTGTTAGCCATTAAAGGATTCAAACTCTATGGAGCTCTCTTGTTGAAGATTTCATCCACATTCATCCAAGCCTTCTTCTATGCAAAGATACACTCAAGATTGGTGTTGAAGATCTAATGATATTGATTTGAGACATCCTACATCCATTTCTACATACATTTGGAGCATCCATACTTGTGGATTCAAGGATTCAAATCCTCTATAGTGATTTCCACACAAGAAAGGTGAATAGTTCGATTTACTTTGTTTATGCATATTATAATTTCAATTATATTTCAAGGTTAATTCCAAATTGGGGTTTGACTAAGGAAAACCCCCCATACAAACAAACAAACCATTTTTCTTATAGATATAGGTGTGGAACATTGAATTGGAGAGCAAATTCAGGATACCCTTTTGTCGAACTTGCGAGATCCATGAGCAAAAATTTTGTTGGAGCATTGTAGGTCAAGGTCAAATTTTTAGGGTAAAATTGTGTCCTTGGGTAAGATTGTTTTGAAGTTGATGAATGATCAACCCCATAGCTCCCAAGAATCATCTGCCTGCAAATACTTGTCATTGAAGAGAGAGGCAAAAAAATATGGAGGCAAGAATTGCGAGATCCATAGATGAGACATCTTTGATGAGAAAAAAAGAAATTGATTTAAAGAATGAATTGATATACAATATGATATGCAAATACAATAGGAGAGCTTGAATATAAAGGCCTCAAGGAATCTTGTAGAACAAGCTAGAAGATGCTAAGAGATAAGTGTGATAACTAAGCATACATCCAAAAAAGGTGGAGTGTCCTTGATCAATGTGAGAGGATAAGTATGACTTAGGTAGGAACAAACTCCCGTGTTGTCAACAACTCATCAACAACTCCTAGATGACAACTAAAGTCTAAACTTAAGTAAAAGAATAAATAATTAATAAATTAATTATTTACTCTAATAGATTGTGCCTCGACAATAGGGTCAAGGTTGACCTCCCTTCAAAAAGACAAAATATTTCTAGGTTTTCTCTGTCTGAACATTTTGAGTGAAGAACAAATTGTAGATTTTCTAGAAACTGCATATAGACATCAGAAAACAACATTTTCAAGATTCAAGGTTAGTATTTGTCTTTTATCAATTTCAGGATTTAAGCACATACTCCCCCACAATAGAAAGATCATATAACCCTCCTTTCTCATTATTTTCCATCACTTGATCCATTTCTGCATTGAACACTTTCTTATGTTTAATCAATTTGGATCATTCCTTTTGGAAATTAAGGTTCTAAAGAGGGTTTCTATTTTCTTTTGATTCAGTTAGTATGCAAAGATCAACATTGAAGATCAAAAGTTTGAGTTGTAACGTTGGCCGTAATCTGAAAGGCCTTACAATTGAGCATGTATTTGGTAATTTGATGAATCAATAAAGTGTTTTGGCTCTTCTATCTCTTTTGGTTGATGTTCTTTGTGTTGTGTTTCCACTGTGTTTACTCTTGCAGGTGGCTTTGGTATCTAGGTGTGCCTTTGGCCCTAATTTCCTTGGTCTCCCTATGTTAGGTGGTATTAGAGCTTGAGGTTTGTCCTTGTGGAGATTAGATCATGTAAAACCCTAAGTTGATTTGGTTGTAGGTAACAGATATGAGGATTTGACCTACAACTTGTAGAGGGTTACGATTGTTGAAAATAATTGGTTAATTGTGTATTATCTTTGATGTTACACAAAATGTCATATCTTTACCAGACAATGTATGTTGAGCTCACTTGGGAAATGAAGATAATTTCTAGTGTTTGTTGAGCATTCCAGTGTTCGCCAAGTTTAGAAGGTAGTGAATATCGAGTTCACTTAGGCATCAAAGAAAAGTTCACAAAAGTTGAGTGTTAACTGAGCTCACTCAGTTACCAAAGAAAGGTTGTGAAGATGTAAATCTTAATTGAGCTCACTTGGTTAACACATGAAAAATAATTTCTATAGTAGTGTCTATCGAGTAGGGTCAACTAACAAAGGATTTTCTTGTTTTGGCATATTAAGTTCAATGGATTTGTTTGTTGGTTCTAGCCAATTAAGGAGATGAATATTAATTATTCTAAGTTGTATTCAAGCTGACTTGACAATGGATATGATATAAGTATAAGGTCAAGTTGAGGATTAAATATGAGCAAGTGTATAGAAGAATAAAAGATGCTAAGAGGAAGCAAATTAGAAGGATAAACAAAATATCCTTGAGGAGCTGCAAAGATACATTCAATCAAGTATTTGATCTAGAATTGAGATATGTAATCAATAATTTAGTTGCATCAAAAATTAGGTCATCTCATTTTTAGTTTCTAACCATTGTAGCAGTGATCTAAATCTCTTAACATAGTTGGCTTGACAACTATTTGTAAATCCTCTAACAAGGTGGCATTTTGAGATTGAAATGTCTAAAGACGTCTAACAAGGCCACTCCTAACAAGGTGATTAAATATTCTAATAGGGTCACACCTAACAGTGTGTTTTGTAACCTTTAACTGGGTTGGCTCCTAACCTTTAAAAGAGTGAAAATCAGTAACTAGTTGCAATTAGTGGGTTTTTCCAAATTAGGTTTCCACGTTAAATCTTAATGTCACTTGTGTTCATTTTATTTCTTTCATGTGTATGTAACTAAGTTAGTTAAGGTTAATCATAGATAATATCTTAAAGATTGCATGTTAAGCATTTGCTGAGTTACAGTTGTTATTTCAGTGGTTATCGAGTTACATCATATTATCAATATTAACTGAGTGCTTGCGTGTTTACCGAGAAACAATATTTTTCAGTAGTGTTTATGTTTTGTGCTAACATCTAAGGGATCTGAGATTTATTTTAGTGGTAATTGATTCACCCCTCCCCTCTCAGTTACTCCTCTTATATTTCCAACAATTGGTATCAGAGTTTTTGGTGATTGCAAAAAAGGTTTCAAGGACCTAATCTAAAGATCAGGATGTCTTATAGAAGAGAGATTCCCAAGATGAATAGAGATAACTTTGAGGCATGGAAAAAAACTTATGAATTTGCACTTGGCAACCATCAATGATTCAGGTTTGAAATATTTGTAAAATGCTTACAAGGCTCCTACTGAAACATTGACTATGAAGGAGATTGTAGAAAAGAAAAATCATAATATGATGATGTTTATCAGTGCATCAACTCTTAACTATGTTGAATTGGATGAGGTTAAAGGATGTGCTACTACTAATGACATGTGGACCAAACTAAAGGATATCTATGGAGGTGATGGTAATGTGAAAAGAGCCAAAGAAGAAAGCTCAATAGGTTAGTTTGATCAGATGAAGATGAGAGAGGATGAAAACATTGCAAAATATGTTAAGACAATCAAAGCTAGTGTCAGTGTAATCAAAGCCTCTGGAGGGACAATTGAAGATGTAAAAGTGATAAGCAAGGTACTCAAAACCCTTCTTCCTATCTATGCAATCAAAGTGTCTACTATTCAAGAGATGATATGTGATCCAAATAACAAGATAAATTTGGATGCTCTAGTTGGAAGATTAATTGCATTTGATATAGATAACTATGATAATTATACTCCTAGTTCTAGAAATCTTGAGTCTACATTTGAAGTCAAGTTGTTGCTCAAGAAGAAAGATAACAAGTCTAGAGGCAAAGAAACTGAAAGTGAAGAGGAAGACAGTTTTGACAGGGATCTTGAAGCCACTGAAGCATTGCTTGCAAGAAGGTATCCTAAAGGCAAAGGAAAGTATAAAAGTAAAATTTATTTTATTTTTTTTTCTTGTGAAGAGGTTGGTCACATTGCTGCAATGTATCCAAATAGAGAAGAAAAATATGAAAAGAAGCATAAAAAGCACAAAGGCAAGAAGGATTTCAAGAACTTCAAGGATTATAAAGAAAAAGGTATGAAGTCCTATTTTATGGCTAAAGATTTAGATGGTAGTGATGATGATGAAATGGTCTATATTGTTGTAAAATATGAATTTGATGACGAAGAAGATAAAATGGCACTTATCTCTAAGAAAAAATGGTACATGGATTATTTATAGTGGTTGCTCACCTCATATAACTGGTGATAAGACAAAGTTTGAATGTTTGGAATATTATGATGGTGAAAGTGTAAGATTTGGAAACAATGAACCATGTTGCATAAAGGGAAAAGGTTGTATCTCACTAACCAATGAACTTAGATGTGTTAATGCTTATTGGGTTGAAGGACTAAAGCATAATCTACTAAGTGTGGCACAATTAAATAACATTGGATTCAAGGTAGAATTCATGAATGGAAAGGCCAAGTGACTAGATGGAAAAGGAAATCTAGTTGAGTTTGGTAACCAAACAAAAGGTAACTTATTATACCTAGATCTCAATGAAAGTTTATGTTTCATTGCTTAAGTAGAAGAAAGCCGATTATGGGATAAAAGGTTATGTCATGTTAACTTTGATAATTTGATCAAGATAAGCAAAAACAAAAGAGTGAGAGGTATTCCTAGTTTGAGGAAACCTGATATGGGTCTATGCAAAATTGATCAAATTGGTAAGATGGGTAAGACAAGTTTTAAAAGTCAAAACTATCATTCTAAAGATGTCTTGGAGTTGGTTCATACTTACATGTGTGGACCTATTGGAATTGAAAGTTATAGTGGAGATACATAATTTATTCTTTTTGTTGATGGTTATTCTACAATGATGATTGTAATGTATCTAAAAGATAAGTCTAAAACTTTTCAAAAGTTTAAGTGGTATCTGGCAAGAGTTGAAAAGGAAACAAGAAAGAAGCTGAAGTGTTTAAGATCAAATAGAGGTGGTGAATTCATTTCCAATGAATTCAAGGAATTCTGCACTAAAAGAGGAATCAAATGACAAGTATCAGCCCTTGGTACACCACAACAGAATGGTATAGCTGAATGAAGAAATAGATCCATCATGGATTGTGCAAGAACCTTGATGATAGAAAAAATTGTTGCAATCAAATACTGGAAGGAAGCAATTACTATTGTAGTACATACCTTGAACATAGTACATCTAAAGAAAGACTCAAATCAAACTTCTTATGAACTATGGTATGGCTACAAACCTAATGTAAGTTACTTGAAAGTATTTGGTAGCTAATGTTATATTCTAAAAGAAACTAGGAAAGGTAAATTTGATCTCAAATGTGATGAAGGCATATTCCTAGGATACTCTTGTAGAAGTAAAGCATATCAATGTATGAATTTATCTAATCATAAAATCATAGAAAGTGCACATGTAGGGATTGATGAGTTTGCAGAAAAGAGTGAAGAAGAGAGTAGCAAAGAACCTGAAGATTACATAAAGTTTGTTTACTATGAATCTGATGCATTGCCAAATCCAATTGGAAGTTAGTAGACTTCACCTACCGAGTCCCCAAAATCTCGCACCCGAGTTGCATCTAGTGCAACCTGAGTCATAGTCTAAAAGACCTAAGTTGTAGTCAAAAGCTACTAAGATGTAACCAAAGAAAATTGAGTCTAAAGGACCCAAGTCACAAAAAGTGGAACTCAAGCTTGATACAAAAGATCATGGTCAGGCTACTGGAACAAGTCCTAGATTGAAAGTACCTATGTTGGCAAGATATGTTAGAAGGCACCATGCACCTGATTAGATAATTGGAGACAAATTAGATGGTTCAATGACAAGAAACAAATTGAAATGTGCATGTTTACTTACTAAATTTGAACCTAGATAAGTTAAAGATGCTTTGGATAATGAAAGTTGGATTAAAGCAATGAATAAAGAGATAGAACATACAAAAATGAATAAGACCTGGACTCTTGTTCCTAGACCCAAGGATAAAAATGTAATTGGCACAAAGTGGGGTTTTAGAAATAAGCTAAAAGAAGATGGAGAAGTTTCTAGAAACAAAGCAAGGTTAGTATGTAAAGGTTATTCTTAAGAAGAAGGTATTGATTATGGTGAAACTTTTTCTCTTGTTGCAAGATTAGAAGGTGTTAGGAATTTACTTGCTTATGCTACACATAAAGGATTTAAAGTTTATCAAATGGATGTGAAATTTGCATTCTTGAGTGTAATTCTTGAAGAGGAAGGTTACATAGAACAATCCAAAGGTTTTGTAGATCCGAGCAAAAGGGATATGGTTTGTAAACTACACAAAGCATTGTATGGTCTCAAGCAAGCTCCTATAGCTTGTTATGAAAGACTTAATAACTACTTGATAAAGATTGGTTTTCAAAGGACAAATGATAACAACAACCTATATACCAAAGAAAGACCAGACAAGAAGATTATGTTGGCAAAAATCTTTGTGGATGACACATTGTTCACTAGAAATGATGACTTGTGCAATGCTTTTTAGAGGAAATGAGTAAGGAATTTGAGATGTCCATGTTTGGAGTAAATTTTTTTGTTGTATTATAGTTTCAAGAGAAGAAAGATGGTATCTACATTACTCAATCCAAATACATCAAGGAGATACTAAAGAAATTTGGAATGGAAGATTCAAGACCAATTGGAACACCTATGTCTACTAGACATAAGATTTCTAAGAATGATGATTCTAAGGAAGTAGATCAAGCCACAGACAAATCAATGATTGGTAAACTACAATATGTAGTGCATACAAGGCCTAATGTTGCATTAGCAGTCAGTATGGTGGCAAGATTCTCAGTGAATCCTAAAGAAAATCATATGATGGAAATCAAGATAATCATGAGGCATTTGAAGGGTATTGAAGATTATGGTTTATGGTACAAGAAAGGAGGCACTTTAGATTTAAAAGCCTTTATAGATGTTCATTGGGCATGAAGTGTTGATGATAGGAAGAGCACTAGTGGTGGAGCATTCTTTGAGTGTATTGGATAAGCAAGAAGCAAAATTGTACTTCTCAGTCTACAATAGAGGTAGAGCATGTTGCAGTAGTAATTAATTGTTCTAATGTTGTTTGGTTCAAACAATTGTTGGCAGGTATGAAGGTATAGATCAAGGATCTAGTGGTTATCTTCTATCATAACGCTAGTGCAATTAATATATCAAACAACCCTATGATGCATACCAAGACCAAGCACATTGCAATAAAATATTATTTTTTGAGAGAATTAGTGCAAGATAAAGAGGTAAGATTGGAATATATAAGTATTAAAGAAAAAATTATAGACATATTCACAAAGCCATTATCTAAGGATGCATTTTTGTATCTAAGAGGTAAGTTAGGGGTCATTTCCCTATTTGAAGCTCACTAAATAAATTTTAGTGATGCATCAACTAGTGCATGTTGAAGATCAGTCAAGTTGATGTAGTATTGAAAAAGGAAAATTGCATATGAATTACTACATGAGGTACATTGATATTAATTGAATATTTTCTTTGGCATAAGATGTCAAAGAGGGAGAGTTTGCTATCATATTCACATTAATTTTATAAAGAGGGAGATTTTTGTGATGAGGGAAAATTTGGAGAGATCTCAAAAAGGAAGAACTTGGTCTGAAATATTCAGAGCTGATATTAAAGAAGGAGATTTTTCTATCACAAGAAGATGTTGAAGATAGAGTTTGCTGACAGAGGGAGAAATTGAAGACAGAGAGAGTTCACATTGATAGAGGGAGTTCTCATGGATGAGAATCATAATGAAACTAAGGATATTTTCCTTACTATTATTTTGCTTTAAAAAAAATATTGTATTATGACATGTTGCATTGCCATCAATGCCAATGAGGGAGATTGTTGAAAAAATTTGGTTAATTGTGTATTGTTTTTGATTTTATACAAAATGTCATATATTTACCACATAGTGTATGTCGAGTTCACTTGAGCAATGAAGACAATTTCCTGTGTCTGCCAAGCATTCTAGTGTTTGTTTAGAAGGCAATGACTATCGAGTTCACTCAGGTGTCGAAGAAAAGTTTACAAAAGTTGAGTATTAACTAAGCTCACTTGGGTAACAAAGGAAAGTTGGATGGAACCAATGTTAATCGAGCTCACTTGGTTACTAAAGAAAGTTTGTGAAGATGCAGTGTTAACTGAGTTCACTCGGTTAACACAGGAAAATAATTTTTGAGTTAGTGTCTACTGAGTAGGGTCGGCTACCAAAGGATTTTCTTATTTTGGCATATTGAGTTCAATGGATTTATTTGTTGGTTCTAGCAGACTGAGGACATGAATATTAATTATTCTAAGTTGTATTCAAGATGAATTGACAATGGATATGATATAAGGTCAAGTTGAGGATTGAATGTTAGCAAGTGTATGGAAGAATAGAAGATGCTAAGAGGAAGTGAACTAGAAGGATAAGCAGAACATCCTTGAGGAACATCAAAGATACATTTGATCATGAAGAATCAAGTGTTTAAGATAGAATTAAGATCTGTAATCAGCAATTTGGTTGCATTAGAAATTAGATCATCTTATTATTACTTTCTAACTATTGTATAGCAATCTAAATCTCTTAATAGAGTTGGCTTAACAACTATTTGTAAATCCTCTAACAAGTTGGCATTTCTAGATGAAAGTGTCTAAAGACCTCTAACAAGGCCACTCCTAATAGGGTGATTAAATCCTTTAACAGGGTCACACCTAACAGTGTATTTTGCAACCTTTAATAGGGTTGGCTCCTAACAGGGATCACTTAAGATGAGTGTAAATTAGTAACTAGTTGCAATTGGTGGTTTTTCCCAAAATGGGTTTCCACATTAAATCTTGGTGTCACTTGTGTTCATGTTATTTCTTTCATGTGTATGAAACTAAGTCAATTAAGTTTAATCACAGATAATATCTTAAAGATTGCATGTTAAGCATTTTCCAAGTTATAATTGTTATTTCAATAGTTCCTAAGTTACAACATATTATCAATATTAACCGAGTGCCTGTGTGTTTGCTGAGCAACACTATTTTTTAGTAGTGTTTATGTTCTATGCTAACATCTAAGGGATCTGGGATTTATTTTAGCGGTAACTGATTCACCCCTCCCCTCTCAGTTACTTCTCTTATATTTCCAACAATGATCTTATAGGAACCTGATTATAATGATGGTTTGAGGTAGAGAAAATGTTGATAATGTTGTATTAGATACATTGAGACAAATTACAACTAGATTAGATGTTGTAGAGACAACCTAGAGGAGAGGAGAAAATCTTGATGATGTAAGTGATGATGAAATGGTAGCACCAAACCCTAATCCATAACTTGAAGAATATCAAGATGAGGCAAGATTGTTGAGAGTATTTTCTAGGGCACATTCAAAGCCTATTGTAGAAATTGTTCCTTATGATGGAAAATTGGACATCAATGTTGTGTTGGATTGGATCTTTGATATGGAGAAGCTCTTTGAGTATGCGAACACTCATGATAATAGGAAGGTGAAAATTGCAATTACTAGGTTGACGGGTCATGCCTCACTATGGTGGGAGCATTTACAAACTGAGAGACAAAGGAAAGGAAAGGAGAAGATCATGACTTGGCTGAAAATGGTGAACAAGGTGAAGAACAAGTTCCTTCATAGTAATTAACAAGTTAGCTTGTTGAGAAATATGTAAAATTTGAGATAAAGGGACATGATTGTGAAGGACTATATTGAAGAATTCTATAGATTGGACATCAAATTTGGACATGTGGATGATGATGTTGAAAAAATTGCAAGGTACACAAATGGATTAAGATCTAGGATTCAAGATGAGATAAGTTCAATGAAATTGGAAAGTATGGAGGAAGCATATCAATATGCCTTGGAAGCTGAGGAGATCTTGAAAAAGAAGCATGAACAAAGACAAAGAGCTAGAGGTGGTAGATTTTAGAGAGGTAAAGGTAGATCTTATGGAGAAGGTGGAAAATTTGAAAATTATGTGCAAGATAAGGGAAAATTTGAATGGAAGAGTGATGAAAATGGCAATACTAAGTGGAAAGGTGGTGATTCTTATCAAGGAGGTGTTGGTTCTTACTGAGGAAGAGGTAATTCTTATTCCAGAGGTAGTTTTTGTGGTAATTATTTCAGATGTGGTAAAGAAGGGCATAGACACTTTGAGTGTAGATCCTTTGAAAATGGGCAAGGTAATAGAAATGTTTTGGTTCAAGTGACACAGAGGTTTCACCGAGTGGACCTAAGGCTAGAGAAAATCTGATGGTGAGAAGAACCTTATGTTATAAGGGAAGTGATGAGGAACCTGTCATTAAGGAGAAGTCTTTTTAAGACCATATGTAAGATGGCTAGAAAATGTTGCAAGGTAATCATTGATAGTGGAAGTTAAAAAAAATTGGCATCAGAAGAGCTAGTTACAAAACTCCAGTTGCAGAGGCTAAAACATCCTAAACCCTATCATGTTTCATGGATCAAAGATGAGGATAAGATATTGGTAAATGAACAATGTATTATGAAGTTCAAGATTGGACATTATTTTGATGAAGTTCTAAGTGATATTATGCCTATGGACTATTGTCATATTTTTTTAGGTAGACATAGGCAATATGATAGATATATTATACATGATGGAAGTTTGAATCAATATACTCTTTGGGTGAATGGGAGAAAGAAAATGTTGTTGCCTTTGATTGAAAGTCTGGATGAGGTTAATTGTACTACTGTGAGAATTTGCATGGTTAAGAGAAAGCATTTAGAAAAAGAAATGAAGAAGAATCAAGTCTGTTTTGCTGTAATTCCTAGGAGGTAGAGTTGTACTAGTAGCGATCAAGTGACAAAAAGTAGTGGTGACCAAGTAACAACTAGTAATGACCGAGCAACAAAAACTTGTAGAAGTCGTGTACCAACAAAAATTGAATTTTTTTTGAATGAGTATAAAGAAAATGTTGCAAAGGATATTCTTAATGGTTTACCACCAGTAATAAGTATAAGTCATTGTATGGATCTAATCCCTGGAGCTAGTTTGCCAAATAAGGCACGATATAGATTGACACCTACAAAGAATGAAGAACTTAACATACAAATGCATGAGTTGTTGCAAAAAGGTTTTTATTAGAGAAAGTTTGAGTCCATGTGTTGTACTCATGGTATTAGCACCTAATAAGAATGAAGAATGGAGGATGTATACTTATTTTGGAGCTATTAATAAGATCACAGTGAAATATAGGTTTCCTATGCTGAGGATGAATGACATAATGGATTGTTTGAGTGGAGAAAAGTATTTTACTAAGGTTGATTTGAAGAGTGGTTATCATCAGATTAGAATCAGAGAAGGTGATGAATGGAAGACTGCTTTCAAGACAAAATATGGTTTTTATGAATGGTTTGTAATGTGTTTTGGTTTGACTAATGCACCTACTATTTTTATGAGGTTGATGAATGAGGTTCTCAAGAGATTTATGGGTAAGTTTGTGATTGTTTATTTGGATGATATTCTGATATTTAGTAAGACTAAGGAATAAAATATTAAACATGTTAGACAAGTATTACAAAGATTGAAAGAGGAAAAGTTGACGATTTACTTGAAAAAGTGTTCTTTTATGCAAGAGGAGATTTTGTATTTGGGATTTGTAATTTTAGTTGATGGTTTGAGAATGGATCCTATGAAGGTTAAAGAAATTTTGGAATGGCCTACACCTGAGAATGTGGGTAAGGTAGGATCATTTCATGGTTTGGCTATTTTTTACAAGAAGTTTATAAAGAATTTTAGTTCTATTTGTAATTGTTAGAATTTGTATAAAACAAATATAACCAAAATCTAATGAAAGATATAGATTAATAAAGAGGAAATAAATTGTCAGAATAAAAATACAATAACAATCGTAGATGTAAATGCTTAAAGGCATAATATCATCAATATTTCATAATTGCTAACACATAAGAGTTAGCCTATTTATATAGGTAAAAGTCACCTACCAAAGGTAGGAGACATGTGAGAAATGAAGACATGTGTTTAATTCCTAAGAATAATTAAATATATGTCTCATAAATATCTCACAATATTGCCTAAATAAATAAATAAAATCACATAAGTAAATTTAAGTAAAGAGTGAAATTGATAAAATATCAATTTACTCTAATAGCCCCCCTTAAGTGCAATTTAGGGAGACAAACTTAAGCTTACAAAGCTACATGAAATGCAAGATGGGTCCTAGCTACTAGGCCATGTTAGGTACCCATGCACAATATGCATAAAACATGTAATCTCTCATAAAGTGGAGAAAGAGGGAAAACCTCATGGGAAAAACCCTCCCCCAAAAAAGAGATGAAAATACAAGATGCATGGATGGATGGAGTAATCAAGACTCTCCCATTATGACATACATCGTGTATATGCTATAAAGAAAATATCTCCATAGGAAGGAAACAATGGAAGAGAGACCAAGTAGGCCCCCTTCAATGGAGAATGTACATCAATGATTGATGCTCTAGGCTGGATGCAAAAACCGCTCCATGAAAATTGAACCACATTCCTTCCTTTAGGGAGAAACTAGACCAAAGGTCTATGAGAAACATCTTCCCAATCTATAGGAATAAACCTCAAAAAATGTGGAATCTCTGAAAAATGCTCAAATGTCCCCATGTTGATATTGAAGGTTGGCTCTTCCAAGACATTTGCACTAAACCACTCTATTGAATAAAAAAATTTAGAATCTAGTGGGGATGAATGTAGAATAGGTACTGAAGACTCAAATTTCTCCTTTGAAGATATGTAGACCTCTTGCAACTCTTGTACATAAGGACCCACAGTCACTTCAACCTTGAAAGATTGATCATGTGGAGTATGAGTGTGAAAGTCAAAGTGTTCCCTCACAAAAATTGAAGAAGGATCCTCCTCGTCAAAGAGAAGATGTATATCATTGATGATGTCTCTTCAAGCCACAATGTAGGATTCCACAAGCAAACTTGAATTATCTATCAAGTAGTAATCCCATGAAGCTATAGTTGGAAGACGAGGAGTATCTTGTGGCACTAAATCACCTGAACCTATAAGTATATGAATCTCTCAAGCATCAGGAACATCTGTAGGTGCAAGATCAATAGGAGGAGAAGTAATGGATGGCTCTTTTGGGTCACATGAAGGATACCCAAGTTCAAGTAGCCAAAATTCTCCTCAATATGTGAAGAAACACTATAAGTGTGAACTAAATACACTGAAGAATCACTGTCATCATCAAAAAAGAGTTTGAAAAGTAATATATTCAAGATACATGATCAACCACTCCTATAGCAATGATCTTTTTGCTCTCTAAGTCTCTGGTAATAATATATTTAGGAGTGAAAATCCTTCTTGTTTGCCAATTAGTTAGTTGATATATGGAAAGGAGATTGTGATTAAGGTGGGGTACACACAACACATCTTTGAAGGTTCCCTCCCCCTTATCAACTGTTCTTTTCCCAATCACATTCATATAAGTATGATTTTCCATCAAAATAGGTGGTGCATTACAAGGCTCAAATGAAGAATAAAGAGACTATGAAGATGTCATATGATGAGAAGCTCCTCAATCTAGAAGACATCTTTTTGAATCATGACTTGAAGTAGCCATTAAGGCTCAAACTTTTCCCTTGTTATCTTTTCCTTTAGCAACATTGGAATGAGAAGAAGAGGAAATAGTCATTCTTGAAGGTAGATTTATTTGATTTTTCTTAAGAATATTCTTAAGTTCATCAATGTCCTTCTTGTAGCAATGATGTTCTTCATGTCCTTTCTTCTTAAAATATGCACAAGTAGAATTTTCCTTTTTAAATGATTCCTTGTATAAGGAAGAAGATTGAAATTTTATCTATGGCATATTCTGTTTATTCTTTTGTTTTTGTTTAGGATTCCCTTCTTCTTTCTGTACCTTACTCACTAGCAATTAATTCTTATGAGTTGGATGTCTTGAAGATACCCATTTGAATTAGCTTTACTTCCTCTTGGATTAGAAGATTTGAAAATGCATCAAAAGTAGGATCAACATATGTAGCTCCCATAGAAACCTGATTGGTACAAAAGGTAGAAACAAATACAGAATACACAAGACCAAGTTTGAGTAGCACATTGAGAATCAACCGTATATCTTCCTTAATTATCTTGCAATTCTATAGTTGTGTTCTTAGTTGTTTAACCTTGGAGATGTAGTCTTGGATGTTGTTGAAACCTTTTGGATCAAGATTTATTAGATCATTATCAATTTGATAATCCTTAATCTTGTCAGTTTTCCCAAACAAAGTTTCAGAGCATCCCAAGCCTCTTTAGGTGTCCTGATTGATTCCAAATGAAATTGTAAATCAAAAGAGACTAAGGAAAAAATATAGCCAAGAGCTTTCTCATGATTTACCTCCCATACTTGAAGAGCATGAACATTAGTGGGTGCGGTAATAGTTTCCTCTACATATCCTATGCACCCTTTTTCCCTGATTAAATTCCATACTACTTTTTTCCATGTTTCATAATTATATGGGTTAGGAGTTCAATTTGTGATTTCCTCATTTGTATGACAATCGAGAAATTCAAAAATAGATCAGCACAAGATCACACCCCCAATTTCACTAGTTCATAGATCACCCCCTAGAATAGATGATTTTGGCACTTTATAATTTAGTGCATGTATAATTTCCACTTTTGCAAAACATGGAGCAAAGTGGACTTTTGATTTTGAGAATTAGAACTTCCAATCTGAAGTAAATGAGGACTTATACAATAAGGACAATGGATTTCTAGGAATCCAAATAATTACTTGTGCCATTTTTAGCCAAAGGCTGAAAGTACAAATTTTATCCAAATAAGACTACCTTTTTATATCATATTTGGATTCTTCTTGAAAAATCATGCACTTTCAAAAAAAAGGTACTACAAAATGTGTCCGTATGAGCTTGTATGAGGCTCTGGAAGTTGCCAAATGTAGGACTAGACAAGAGCCATGTTGAAAACCTACAATTTCTCAAAACTAGAGCCACTAAAATGCCAAAATACCACCACCAATAGAACACTCTCAAATTCTAGCCCAAATAAAAATAATGGTTCAAAAAATTGGACTAAAAACAAGCAAGATATGGCTGTTTGAAAATCAGTTGTCAAAATGAAAATGCATTTGGTGCATGCATGATATTCAAATTCGACAATAGATAGATGAATGCCAAATTTAACTTAGGGTATTTGTGACTTGATGTGAAGACTTTTAGTCCAATATTGATAAGAAAGTGGGATTTTGTATGCTTTAAATGAAGTAGTGCCCAAGAAGAAGACAAAGGTGAGTGGTCGATGGTCTACCTTGGTGGCTTTTACACAGTGGTAGCTAATGTGTGTAGGTTGTTGACCTTTTCCTATGGTTAGGTTTCACATGGGCTACTGATCCAAATGTAGGTGGTTGCCAATTTTGAAAATGTATTATTATTTTTATTTGAAATAATAATAATAATATTGCCTTGATTTGTGTGCAAAGTAGAGGCAAGCAATTTTTTTCCATAGAGAGATTTGAGCACCAAAATAAGTCAAATTTTATATGAAAATTCATTGTTTGAACCTTCTTAATGCAATGGCATGCTCTATTTGGCCTAAAAATGCTTTATTTTGCGTGTTCTCCAAATCTAAGCTACAAAACCTTTTTTTGTAACTTTTGCAGATGGTCTCCTAAAAGGATGAAACAAAAGCTAATCTGACTTTCTCAAGCCTTCTAGACACAATGGAATACTAAGAAATGCTCTTTGAATCCTTTAAGGTGCTACAATCAATAGATTAAGAAAAAAACATATATGTAAAGAGAGATTTCAAGTCTTCATAAATCCTTTTTGATTCTCCAATTCATATAGAAACACAAGAGAAGAGCATATGGGATTTTCCAAGACATCTACAAAAATATGACCTATTCTTTCAAAAACTGCTCTAATACCATGTTAGAATTTTTATAAAATAAATATAACTAGAATCTAATTAAAGATATAGCTTAATAAAGAGGAAATAAATTGTCATAGTAACAATACAATAACAATCTTAGATGTAAATGCTCAAAGGAATAATAACATCAATATTTCCTAATTGCTAATACATAACAGTTAGCCTATTTATATAGGCAAAAGTCACCTACCAAAGTAGGTGGCACATGGTCAAATCCACCTACCAAAGGTAGGAGACATGTGAGAAATGAAGACATGTGTTTAATTCTTAAGAGAAATTGAATATGTCTCATAAATATCTCATAATATTGCCTAAATAGATAAATAAACTCACATAAATAAACTTACGTAAAAAGTGAAATTGATAAAATATCAATTTACTCTAACAGTAATGCTATGACTAAGACAATGAGAGGAGTCACAAAGGATTTCAAGTGTACACATGGAGCTACTAAGAGTTTTGAGACTTTGAAACAAAAAGTTGTTGAGTTACCCGTATTGGCTTTGCCTGATTTCAATAAAGTATTTCAAATTGAATGTGATGCAAGCGGGAGTGCAATAGAAGCTATATTGAGTCAACAAGGTAAACTTGTTGCTTTTTTTAGTGAAAATATGAATGATTCTAGAAGGAAGTATTATGTGCATGATCAAGAGTTTTATGCTATTGTTCAAGCCTTGAAGAAGTGGAGACATTATTTGACTCCAAAGGAGTTTTTGTTGTATACTGATCTTAAAGCTTTACAATACTTGGGAAGTCAACATAAATTGAATCATATACATATGGAGTGGGTTGAGTATTGCAAAGTTTCACATTAGTGATTAAGCATAAAAGTGGAGTCACTAACTGAGTTGCTGATGCATTGAGAAGAAGATGTTCTTTGTTGACCGAGATGAAGGTTGAAGTTCTTGGTTTTGATTCAAGATGAAAGAGTTGTATGATATTAACCTTGATTTTTCTGATGTGTGGAGAGAGTACAAAGCACCAAATCTATTAGATCACATGAGTAAGTATGATGAGTATTTTATTTGAGAAGGTATGTTGTTCAAAAGAATTCAGATGTGTATCCCTAGAAGTACTATGAGAGTTAATCTAATTAAGGAAAAATATAGTCGTGGATTGGGTGGATATTTTTGAATTGATAAGACATTGAGCTTGCTAAATGATATGTATTATTGGCCACATATGTATAAGGATGTTCAAAAAATTGTAAAGAGTTGCAGAGTTTGTCAAGTTACAAAAGGAGTAAGTCAGAATACTGGTTTGTATACACCTATTTTTGTTCTTGAGAAACCTTGGATTGACATCAGTATGGATTCTATTCTTGGATTACTTAAGAAAACAAAGAGGTATGATTCTATATTTGTTATTGTGGAAATATTTTCTAAGAAGACTCATTTCATACCATGTAGGAGGACATTAGATGTTGAGCATGTTGCTGAAATTTTCTTCAAAGAGATTGTTAGATTGCACAAATTACCAAGAAGTATTATTTATGATAGAGACAATAAGTTTGTGTTGAAAATATAAGAGGAGTAAATGAGAGGGGAGGGATGAATTAGTTACCACTAAAATAAACCCCAGATCCCTTAGATTCCAAAAACATAAACTTTGTTGAAACTATTGTTACTTAGTTAACACACAGGTACTCAGTTAACACCAACAATATGTTGTAACTCGGCAAGCACTATAGTATCAACGGTTACTCAACAAATACTGAACATGCAAATCTTAAGATATTATATGTGATTAACCTTAATTAACTTAGTTTCACACACATAAAAGAAATAACAAGAACACAAGTGACACCAAGATTTAACATGGAAACTCAATTTGGGAAAAACCACCAATTGCAACTATTTACTATTTTTCACTGTTCTAAAGTGAACCTTGTTAGAAGCCAACCCCGTTAAAGGTTACAAAACATATTGTTAGGTATGACCCTTTTAGAGGATTTAATCACCTATTAGGAGTGGCCTTGGTAGAGGTCTTTAGACACTTCAATCTAGAAATGTCACCTTGTTAGAGGATTTGAAAAATAGTTGTTAAGCTAACTCTGTTAAGAGATTTGATATACTGCTACAATGGTTATGAATACAAGAAAACCTAAACTATTGGAAGTATGTATAAATAATCAAATATTAGTAGCATGTGCATATTAAAGATTCAAAACAAATTAAAATACAAGTAATGTTAGACTTGAGTTTTAAAACTATGCAACCAAAAAACTACAATCCTCATGCAACCTCAATGCAACTCAACAAGGGTGCCCATAAGAGGCCTTGTTGATGTGCTCAAAGATGAGGGATGTGGATGTGCTCTCCTCAAACACAACTATGTGTTGGTGTTTTTACACTATGAAGCAACAAAACACTTAATACCAAGGTAAAAAAAGATCATGACAACCTAAGAATTAGCTAATTTCTATAAATAGTTATGTGTACTTCATATCCAGACCCAACTTCAACAAGATTAGAAAGATTTTCTACTCTTTAGGCTCTACAAAACCAAGGTGGATGCACTTGAGGGATGAAAAAATTACAACATGATACTGCATATATATTTCACTCATTCCATGACATTCTATAGCAATACACATCCCTTATAGTAGATTGGTCACAATTCTTCTTAGATCTACAAGTAACTCTGGGCAATAGCAGCTAACTAAGACTTGAAAATTAAATGTAAACAAGTGATGACTAGCTTTGATATTATTCAAACATTAAAGTGAAATTGATTTTAAATTTAAGCTTGATGCTTTTTCATGGTTTCTTCATATGCAGATTGAACTGATTGATTAGTGCCTCATCCATTGGCGTTTAGAGTCTATCTAATTTATGGACCTAATTGACTGCATTACAATTGATATTGTCAGCAATTCTCACTAAAATTCATTTTTACATAAATTCTCACTACTACCATGGAGATCCTATCATATTCACTGAAGAATTTACCATGATATACAACTTAACATAATTGTATTTAATTGAACAAGCTTTGCTTATGCAATTTCAAGATAACCAATAATAAAATTGGAGACAAGATTTAGGAAGAAAAGATATGGGGAAAACTCATCTTTATATTAATTTCCTTTGAAAATTGTATAATAACTATAATAAAACTCAAAATGACTCAAGATAAGGCATCAAGATCCTGTAACATCAATGTATTCTCAGATAATTGTAGAGAAAATACATCATAAAGTTTGCATCAAGACTGAACCAGACAACACTTAGTAAAACTAAAAGTATATAATGACTCAGACCTCTTTCTCTAGCCTTTGGATCTCACTTATATAGTATGAGATGCAACAAGCTTTAGGCATAGAGAAATTGACAACTGTCCTTAAGACAAAAAAAATCTACAATGTTACTATCATAAAAGACAAAACATTACGCAATAGGAAAAACTTTACATCATAATATTATTTTGTGGGACCACTTTTTGTTACACCTTTTGTCACATTTCTTTGTTGGTAAAAAAATTGATGATTGGCCTTATTATTGTTGTAGCTCCTTGGACGATGTAGCCAATGGGATTGATTGTGATATATCTGGCTTTGCTTGTTGCGGGCTAAGTTCTACTTGAGGCTCTCCATGTATATTATCATGGATTGATAAGACAATAGTTATATCTGATTTCTCTTTTGCCAAGTCACCAGTCTTGGTTTTTGTGCTTGCAACTGTAGTTGGTTGCTCACCTTTGTCCTCTTCTTCTTCTTTTATTGATGTGTCAATAATTTACCAAGTACTTGATCTTGTTCTATATCTTCATCATTAGTTTCAACATGTTCTAACTACTTTGCATCAATGAATTCTGCCATCCACTTGTCAAAAAGTGTGTCATCTAGCCAATTAAATTGTAGAATGTCCTACTATTTCTTCATGACATATTCTGCAACTTTGTCAATTTCAACAAAATCTTGCTTTAAAGGATGAAAGAATAATGGAACCTTTACAATTTCTTTAGTAGTAGTTGTGCAACATGCATTTCCTTTCTCATTTATGACTCTATTCATCCTTAAACAGAATAAGTCATTCAATTCTTGGGCCCATTCCTCTTTATCTTTTAATTTATCCTTTTTGTCAATTGCATGTGGGAAAAGTCTAAAAGTAACACTCCTATATTTGTCCAGATAACTAATGATCCTCCTTTGTAGCTCAATTCTTTTATCATCAAATTCTCAGAGATCATTGGCAACATCATAAGTCTTTTCTAAATGCTCATAGGATAAACTAATGATAAAAACATAAAAGACTAACCTCTTTATTCTTTTTACTCCATTTGTTGACAATTGGCTTCAAAGCTTCATCATTTGCCTTTATCTCATCCCATATATTTATCATCTTTGCTAGTTTCTCATAAAATGAGGGCCAATACATTTTATTAACTGAATACATGAGAGCTTTCCTTAGCTTATCCTCATATTGTACATCCAGTTCCACATATAATGCCCATAATTTTCTCTTTTCTTCTTCAAAGTCTTCTACAGTATAATATTGTGGCCTTTGTGGTTTTTCTAGGATTTCTATGAGAGGAGTGGATTTAAAAAGCTCCACTGGTGAGTAGGGATATGTAATCTTAGACCTACTAGATTGTCCCTAGCATCCCATCAATTTATTTTCAAGTTCAATTCTTTTTTGAACTTCTTTATTGTATGTAACCAAGACTTTCTCATAATTTTGTTGTAGCTCTAGTCTTTCTCTCCTCTCTTTGGGCTATGGCTAAGGTGAAGTTGGCTGATCAAATACCTAGCTCTTCTACCTCTCCAGTGGTAGTTTCTTCAACTCTCTTTACAATTAGGCTGCCTGTTAAGCTGGTATCATTAGGCTAGGAAGAGCTAGTCCTAGATCCTTTCCTTACTGACCAATGACTAGTGCAACATGGTCTTCATTAAATTTAGCACCTTTCATTTCTTCCCCCCCCTTCTCCTTTGCACTCAATTTATTTGTAATAGAATTGAAGACCATGGCATCTGTAATATTCCAATTGGGTAGCAACAAAACCCTAGATACTTTTATCATTTGTCTCCCTTCTTTAGGGGTCAAGCTCTTGAATTCTTGCATCATCTCTTCTTTTATTTGATTTTGTATGTCTGCTTCTTCCATTTCTAGATGCTTTGTTTTCAACTAATTGCATCTTTCTTCAAACATTCCAATGTTTGTTCTCCAAGAAAATTGGTAAAAGGCTATATTTGAAAAATTTGTCATCAGAGATAAATTCATGGCTGGCCTATTCCATCATAGGGTCCAACTTCTTTCCTTTGTAGTATTCCACTATTAACTCAAGGCTTGACATTGGAGGTTCTTGAGGATTTCCTTACTCCAATTCTATTGTAGTAATGAAGACTCCCCATTGGGACCCTAGTTGTTCCACCCGCTCAATACTAAGTTATTCATCTCCTATTTATAATGGGGACTAGGTGGGAGAATATTCCTCAACTTGAGGTGCTTTTTCTTTTTCCATTCTTTGCCTCTTGGGCGTGGGCTTATCTAGTCTTTCCTTAAGAACAACACTAGTTGATCCCATTATCTATTTTCCTTTATCTGCAATGACCTTTTTATTTTGAATCACACTATAACCAGTTCTCCTTTGAACATATAAGTTCCCTGATCCTACTGTAGGAGTAAATTATCACCTCCTCATAACTTCTCTGATCTTTTTAGGAAAATATTTAATAAAGAATAGTTTCTTTTCATTCATGATCTCCATAATTTTAGTAAAAGTGGTCATTAGTTTATTCAACCTATCTGCCTCTTTTTTTGCATCCTTTAGAGGCTTATAATTATTATCAAAACAATTAATGAATTCCAAAACTTTGGAGTAAACTTTCCACTTTTCCTTTTTGATCTCTTGCTCTTGTAGTGAGAACTCATTCCTTATTATATCTTTGGGGAAGTAGGGTTCATTATCTTTTGAACCAACTTTAGCTCTTCGCTTGAACACATAAAAAAATCCCTCAGTATCATAAAAATGGGGGTGAGATACAACCATCTTGTACTAATCTAAAAATTATAAAAATATACCTAACCACCCTTAGTGATAACAAAATGGTGAGCCATAGTACAAGTTTGTAAAAGTAAGCCTCTAGATCTACCAACCAACTGAGTCTCTTCTAACCTACCTATCTGCCATAGCATCTTAGCTATCCCTACCTTCAGAGGTACTTGGTAGGGAAATACATAAGGATTCCCTTGGAAACCATAAACCCTAAAAATAGTTGAAACAAGGTCTGGTATGATATCTACCCAGTTATGAGATACTTTCAATCTAGAAGGATTGTCCATGGGCCTAATAAAAATCCAACAATGCCTTTGGGATTCTCACTTAATAAGAGACTTCTCAACCTTGATGAAAATATCTATAAAATCTGACAAAAATAGCCTCCTTTACATCCCATGTCATGTCTACACTCCACAACTGGATTGGTAGAGCCTCTCTTTCATATTCTTGCTTTAGAACCATCTCCTTTTCAAAATATGTTACCCCCTTAAAAAAGAACATGTGCATTAACAGTGACTAATGGCCAAAAGTCTTTTCCACCTTGCTTTTTTCAATTCCAACTAATCTTATGTGGATCTCTTCTTCTGTATAGGATGCAAAATCAAAATAGTATCCACACCAAAAGAAGAAATTTGAGTCATCATATACATAAATTTTATTGGCATGAAATCTTGTTCATCCTCATCAAAAACCCTACATAGAGTCATATATATTTCTACAACCCTAGAAGTAAAAAATTCCTTCTTAAAAGGCTCTTTAGTAGATTCTGTAACCAATGGAAAATTTCCAATTGAGCCCAAATGTGCCCTTAGTGCACCTTGCCTGACCTTATCCCTCTTAGATAAATATTCTTTTTCTAGTCCTTATAGGTCAATGGTCTCATGGTAATCTGAGAGTGGCTTCAAACCAAAAACCTCTCGAATTTCTTCAACATTTATGCTTATTAGGCACTCCCCATCTAATCTTCTTACTATCCTAACTGTTGGATCATAATTTTTAGTAATGGATGTGAGTAGGTCAACATCCATGAAAACACCAGGGACCACTAGTTTTCCCAAATCAAAATTCCAGATATTCCCATGGGGAGCAAACAATTTTCTTTTTGAAAACCACTTCTTAAAAAGATAAAGCCCTGTTTTGGAAGTGATAGCATCCTTGACCCAATTCCCTTTTTCATACAAGCAATTTGCAATTTTGAGCCTAGGGTTCACAGGAATTAACTTTTTAACCTAGGATGACTCAATTGTAGATTCAGGTAGTTGTTCAAGAAAGTCATCATGGATATTTCTACTTGCATAATCTACCTTTCTAAAAAAAAACTTTATTTGGAGGAAACTTTACTAATAATGTAGAATACCAAAATTTTCTACTGTCTAATGGATTTAGATACTTACTTGGCTATGTGTTACTCTTTTATTACAATTCTACAACACACTATGGATACTAGAAATTCTTTCACACTTTAATCATGCAATGAAGATTCTTCAATGCCTCTTAGTTCTCTAAAATTTTGAAGTTTGTTTGCATAAAGAATAAATCAGTGAAATGCTATAATATATTCCTAGTTCTACTTCACATGAGGAGCCTTAATTTTCATAAATGAATTGTAAGGAAGAACAGGGTGGCATCACCTTCCAATTTTGAAAACAAGCCGTAGATTTCAAAAAATTTGACAATCTAGGAATATGACTTAGTCTCAAATAGCCAAGTTGGTAGTCAACCCAATCAAATGTCACCACATAAGCCTTTTCTTTCCACTACTGGCAAGTTTTATTGGACCCATTGGTGCTTTTCAACACATGTCACGCTCTTGCCATGTCGCTATGCATAAACCTTGAGTAACTCCTAAATGCAACATAGCGACCATCGTTGATGCAACTTTGATCGAACAATGCACATTCCATGATTATTTTATTGCAATTTTGGTGAGTCCTTCTAAATTTCCTTTGGTTTCCATGTTGAGTGCAATAAAAATTGAGCAAGTCTCCATAGTGATATGGTGACCACCGTCAATTTGGGAGAGATGTGAAGGCTCCAATCTACATGTATATTTTCCTAAGTGCAAATCCATGTTGCATATGACATGATATTAGCTTGGCATGCTGGTAGGGCTCTTTATGACAAGTGGTTTCTATGGCATCATCTCTTAAAATCAGGTCCTACCATCTTCTTATTTTACGGGAGGTCACCATGTCACTACCGATGAAGTTCTCATAATTTTTGGTGGTGACATTGTGACCATCGTATACTTAGAAGAAATTTGGCATTGTGAAGATAACATGTTCTTGTTATAATATTTTATTTACTACACCTAACACTTCTGACATTCCATCATGTTGACAAAGATCATTAATGACAGACCAAAATCCTGATGGTCGTCTTTAGGTTTGGTCCCACCATGTTTCACTTTTGCAGGAGGTCGCCATGTTGTGACTGGCAAAAACCTTACATTTTCTAGTGGTAACATAGAGACCACCATTGATCCTAGAAAATTTGACAGTGTAGATGATTTAGCTTGAAACCAAGCATATATTACTAGGTCCCATGTGTTGAACTTCCTTGGTCACTATGTCTAACGCAAGGAAGGATAGGGAAAACTAGGGCCAAAGGCACACCCAACTCTCCAAACCACCCTACAAGAGTTAATACAATGGAAGCAAACATAAAGAACATAAACCAAAGGAGGAAGAAGAGTGAAATAATTTTATTGATTCATCAAAATATCTTCATACATGCCTAGCTGTAAGGTCTTTTGGGTTACAACCAAATAGAAATACATTCACATTCAAAGATCCAATAGTAAATTTGCACTTTCAGTTCTACTCTACAATCCTCTTCAAAAAAAACTTCCCTAACTCTAAGCCTAAAAAATCTGTATATACTTTCCAAAATGGCTTACAAATCATTCTAGAACATTACATAAGAGGAAGGCCAAGCCAACAACAGTCTGGACACATCCCAAGAAATTTTTTTAACATAAATATTGCGATCAAGATAAATCCTGCAAGTCGGCTCATAGAAATCACGTCCAAATCCTGACACTTGGCATAAAAAGGAAAAATCAACATGTGAAGGGTCACTCGGCATACACTGGGTAAACTCAGCACATGAAGAGTCACTTGGCATATATTGGGTAACTTGACACATGAAGGAACACACAATCAACACTAGATTGCTACAATAACTCGGCACCAAGTGCTATAGTAACTTAGCACCAACATGTAGAATGAGAAAAAATGAGCAAGATAACAAGGTAACCCAAGATGAGATTATGTCACTCTTCTTTCTCCTTTGGTTGCTATTCTTTGTGTTTGCTTCCATTGTGTTAACTCTTGCAGGGTGGTTTAGAGAGCTGGGTGTGCCTTTGGCCCTAGTTTTCCCTATCCTTCCTTGCGTTAGGTGGTATCAGAGCTTGAGGTTCATCCTTGTGGTGATTAGATCATGTAGAACCTTAAGTGAATTGAGATGCAGGGTTGTAGATCTATGGATTTGACCTATAACCTGTAGAGGGTTATGATCTTGCAGGAACCTAATTTGTAAATATGGTTCATGGTAGAGGAAATGCTAATAATGCCATATTGGATTAGTTGAGACAAGTTGTAGCTAGATTGGATGCCGTGGAGACAACCCAGAGGAGAGGAGGACATCTTGATGATGTAAGTGATGATGAAGCAGCATCACCAAACCATAATCCAAAACCTAAAGAAGATCAAGATGAGGAAAGATTATTGTGAGTGTTGTCTAGGGAAAATTCAAAGCTTGCTCTAGAAGTTGTTCCATATGATGGAAAATTGGATACCAATGCTGTGTTGGACTGGACCTCAGATATGGAGAAGTTCTTTGAGTATGAAAACACTATTGATAATAGAAAGGTGAAGATTGTAGTCACTAGGTTGAAAGGTAATGCATCACAATGGTGGAAACACTTGCAAATTGATAGATAAAGGATAGGAAAGGAGAAGATCAGAACTTGGCCAAAGAAAGGTGAAAAAGGTAAAGAACAAATTCCTTCTTTTTGATTACCACGTTAGCTTATTGAGAAAGATGCAAAATTTGAGAAAAGAGACATGACTACAAAGGAGTATACTGAAGAATTCTATAGATTGGACATCAGATCTAGACATGTGGATGATGATGTTGAGAAAATTGCAAGGTACATAAATGGATTGAGATCTAGAATTCAAGATGAAATAAGTTTTGTGAAGTTGGAAAGTGTGGAAGAAGCATAACAATATGCCTTGAAAGCTAAAGAGATCTTGACAAAGAAGCATGAACAAAACAAAGAGGTAGAGGTGGTAGTTTCTAGAGAGACAGAGGTAGATCTTATGGTGAAGGTGGCAAATCTGACAATTTTGTACAGGATAAAGGCAAATATGAGTGGAAGAATGATGAAAAAGGCAAGATCAAATGGAAAAGTGGTTATTCTTACTGAGGAGGTACTAATTCTTACTGAGGAAGAGGTAATTCTTATTCTAGAGGTGGATTTCATGGTAATTGTTTCAGATGTGGTAAAGAGGGACATAGATCCTTTGAATGTAGATCCTCTGAAAGTGGGCAAGGCAACATAAATGTTGTGATTCAAGGAGATGATGAGGGTTCACCAAGTGGACCTGAGGCTGAAGAAAATCTGATGGTGAGAAGAACCTTATGTTATAAGGGAAGTGATGAGGAACCTGTTTTAAGGAGAAGTCTTTTCAAGACTAGATGTAAGATGGCTAGAAAATGCTGCAAAGTGATCATTGATAGTGGAAGTTCTACAAATTTGGCATCATAAGAGCTGTTTACAAAGTTTCAATTGTAGAGGAAGCATCCTAAACCCTATCATTTTTCATGGATCAAAGATGAGCATAAGAAAGTGAGGAATGTCTTGTGAAGTTCAAGATTGGGCATTACTTTGATGAAGTTTTGTATGATATGATGCCTTTGGATTGTTGTCTTATTCTACTGGGTAAACCTTAGCAATATGACAAATATACTATGCATGATGGAAGATTGAATCAATGTACTCTTTGGGTGAATGGGAAGAAACAAATATTGTTGCCTTTAATTGAAATTCCAGATGAGGTTAATTGTATTTTTGTAAAAATTTGCATGGTTAATGGAAAACAATTTGAAAAGGAAATGAAAAAGAATCAAGTTTGTTTTGCTATAATTCCAAAGAAACCAAGTTGTGTCAATAGTGCCCAAGTGCTAGAAAATAGTGTTAATGGAGTGCCAGTTAGTGGTGACCGAGGGACAACTGGTACTATTGACTGAGTACTGGAAGAAATTGCTAAATTACTAAATGAGTATAAAGAGATTGTTGCAGAGGATATACCTGATGGTTTACCTCCAATGAGAAGTATGAGTCATTGTATGGATCTGATTCTTAGAGCTAGTTTTCCTAACAAAGCACCATATAGATTGACACTTATAGAGAATGAAGAACTTAATAGACAAGTACATGAGTTGTTGTATAAAGGTTTGATAAGAGAAAGCTTGAGTCCATGTGTTGTACCTACTGTATTAGCACCTAAAAAGAATGAAGAATGGAGAATGTGTACTGATTCTAGAGCTATTAACAACATAACAGTGAAATATAGGTTTCCTATGCTGAGGATGTGTCATGCCCAAAATTTATATGGCATAAACATAACTAATTTATTTATTTATTATTATTATTTTAAAAAAAAAAACTTAGGAAAACATAGTCAATTAGGTTATTTCATAATTACGAGTGAGAATGCCTAACAATTATGATTATAAGGTTGCAACATGCTCCCATGTTGACTGAAGAATCTCAAATTAGGTTGGATAAAAGTTCTATTTGAGTTGGAATCAAGAATCGGAAGGGACAATTTGATGATAAAACATCAACAACTAGTAGAAGGAAACCCGATTCTAGAATCCCCTTAGCACTAGCATTTCTTAGGGTTGATAGGTTGTCGGTTGTCTCAGAATATACTAGATAACGATCTTTCTACACTTGAATAGGTTCAAATGGATGTACATGGTAAGGTCACTTGATATAATAATAGGAGGCAATGCAAGTGTATTTACCTCTTGTTCTCTTACTATAATTGCATATATATATATATATATAATTTCCTACTAACTAACTATCAATATAAACAAGTTCTCATCTACTATTATCTAACCATGTATATATATATAATTTCCTACTAACTAACTATCAATATAAAAAAGTTCTCATCTACTATTATCTAACCATGAAATATTACTAACAATCCAAATTAACAAGAACCAACTCACCATCAATAGTTACGATTGATCGAACTATATTATATCTAAGTTAACACTTTACCATCAAAGTTCCCCAAATCATTCTATGTTACTTACTATACCACTACTAAACAACAATCTAAGTTACTCATAGCTCACATATTACTAACAATTATTAAATCATCGATCTATCATATACTATCCCCTTGCTATGTAACCCATGCCTACAATCTACCTTCCATCAATTATTGAATCTAGTAGATGACTTTATCATTTATAATCTTACCAACTTATTTAATAATTGCATATTGCCATATTCCTATACATATAACTATAAAACCTTAGATTAATATTTGTATATTAAACACATATACTGATTGTATTATTTGTATTATATATCATGCTACTTAATATATATACCAACTTAAAAAAAAATCATTTAATACTTACTTTTCTACATTTAAAACTTTTATGTGTCACTAACTAACCTTAACTAACCCTTTAACACCTAGGCGAACCAACTTCTAATTCCCACCCCTCGTAACTCCCTTCTTTCCACATACTATTACATAATAGTTAAATAAATATTTAATGAACCTATCTATTCCCTCAATCACTACCTCCTAGCCACACATCCCTATGCTCCTTCATACTAAATTACTTTTCCCCAAAACCCTATCCCCATTCACACATTGTTAACTCCTCATTTCCTACCTAAAATATCTCTCCATTCAAGTGCCCTTTCCTAAGCGCTACATTTAAGCTCCCCACTCGCCTTCCTAGGTGCATGTTTGTGTGTGAGGCCTTCTCAAGCTACAGACTGCACATGCACAAATGTTTCACTAAACCCAAGGCAACCCTATTTAGAAAGGGCGTACTTCCATCTTTCCAAGGTGGAAACCAAAATGGGAGGGAAGTTTGACTCCATGTTAGATCAAAAGGCAATGTTTAAACTCCTTCCCATGCACTGAAGTCGTACAAGAGATATGAGGTGCCTTTTTTTTCCATCTCCCACCACTTATGTATTCTCACATGGCACCCCATTTAAACCCCAAACTTAGTCTTTTAGCCTAATACTAATCTTCTAGTATTATAATACTAATACTAAGTTCCCTAACTACCTAGGCTCCTCCCATCTCCCTATGCACATTCATAAGCACTCTTCTCTAGATCAGCACCCTTATCCCTCCCTTTCACATACATGTCAACATCAATGTTGCTAGTATGTTGGGGCAGGGGGGGGGGTGTATGAGATGTAGGTTGATGCCAAGGAAAGAGGGGGAGTGATAAATCATGTGATTCTCCTCCCTTTTCAAACTAGTCACTCACTCTTGGATAAAGTGCATATGCAGGTTAGTGCTTAGATGGGATAGGTGTTAATAGTTTAGTTTATAATATATATAAATATGTTTTTTTTGAAATTATTATTTTATGTCTTACTAAAAGGGCGTGGGTGTTTTCCCAAGGGTCACATGACCCTTCTTGGGAGAAGATTTAGATTGCATTCTCCTTATAAATTATAGGGCATTTTATTTATTATTAAGGAATTTGAAGGGGTGTACATGCAGATTACTTTATTGCTCTATAATTGGGGAGTGGTTTATTTCTCCCTCCCCATACATTTTCTAGAGAGTTTAATACTCATTCTTAGCCTAATTTTTTAAAACTTCTTATGTGTTTCCTTTTCATTATTTTTGCTCTAAAATCTGTTTGCTTTATCTTCTCTATTCACTAATGGTGCTGTGAGCACTATTATGGTAGTAATATTGTGTTATTAAAAAGTCCAATATAAACTATCTAGATTAATGAATCTATTAGGATAACTTGAACAATCAACATAACACTTGAAAAAGATTTGAAACAAGATCAACTATGATGCAATAAGATTAATTCTTCCTAACTATAATGGAACTTCAAGTGATGGTTCTTATTGTTTTAATGCATCAATAATTTTACTTATAAGAAAAATCATTTTGAAATGTGTTAATTCCTGATTCAAAATGAGCATGATACAATCGGTACACATTACATTACATGAGTATCAAACAATGAGATGTCTATAGAATGAGTTTCTTTTACATTTCATCTATGATTATTATGATTGCAATAATCTTCCCATTTTAAAACATCTAAATGAATGTCATTGAAACTATCATGAAAATACCTATGATCATCATCCAAGCTCTTCATCTTTTCCATGAATCACAGTAATGTACAAAATATGGAGATTTCCAACCTTACAAATGAAAATACAAAAGGTTTTCCTTTCCCTATTACATCCATGCAATCATTGATTTCAACAACAAAAAATAGATGAAGAGAGACTCTCAAATGCATGTACAAGGCACAATGACAAGTTTTCTCCTTCAAGCAACATCTACAAGATGATATTTCCAAGATTTTTCCCATTGCACCCTTGAGCACCTATTCTACAAACACATCACAACAAAACCACAAAGACCATGGGTGCACTCCACCCAACCATAGTCCTTCAAATAGACCACCCCCATGCTAGGGGAACAAGGCTCAAACTAGGTTTCACATACAATCTTGCAAATGCATAAACATTACATTTCAAAACTTGAACAATCCCATCCCAAGGATATTTCAAAATGGTTTACCATTGAAACCATAAACATAGGGAAAAGGTGTGCTTCAAAAATGGATATTTTCCATATCAAACAATACCTGCAACAAAATAAATTTCATGCCCTTTTGGGGCTTCCACCATATAACAATTTCATGCCCTTTCGGGGCTTTCACAACATCCTCCACACACACTACCATCACCTATAACTCTCTTGGAGCCCATACTCCACCAAAACTTCCTTTATCCATCATACTTCCCTTATCACCCCCAGCAAGGTATGAATGATTATGGCATACAATGGAGCCCATACTCCAAGGTTCTCAAATACATTTTCAAGCCCAACTAAGCCCTTCACCCTGGACTTCTCTTCCCTTCCCAAAGGGTGAGTGAAGCCCTTACACCCATAACAACACTTGTGCACAAATCATGGAAACTCAAGAAGGAAAAAAAAACAAGAGAACAATGAAAACCCAAACTCCATACTCATCACAACACAATACAACACAAAAAGCTACAAGACGATATCAGATATTTATTCTTACAATGACATTCTCCTTACCTGCATACTCATAAATGCAATACCAAGATTCAATTTCAAAATGGAATCAACTAACTACATGGTAAGAACACCATTCAAACATTTACATGAATACTACATCACAATACAATGCCATGAAATCTGCTCACAATATGAACTCACACCCCTACATGCTCATGAATACAATACCATTATGCAAGTTTTGAAGAAAAATAATACATAGGCAAGAAGAAACCAACCTTGAATCCTTTTGCAAATGGTAATGAATGGTTGTAGAAGAGCTCCCTCCCCAAGCTTACAAACCCGAAGAGTCTCTAAAATTAGAGAGTATTTAGACAACCCATTAATTTTCTCCCAAGCTCTCTAAAAGGCCTCCAACTTCTCACTCAGTTAAAAAAATGGCCCAAACAAGAATCCTCCCTTTTCTTACATCTTTGCCCCTTTTTGAAATTATACCTTGACAAAGTGGAAGAGAACATGTGAACTCTTCAATTTCAACATTCTAAGAAAGTGACATGTTTGGAGGGTTCCGAAAGTCACCCAAGCCTACTAAAGGTTAGACTTAGACCACCAACCCATACTATTATCATGTGGGCACTTATTTTTCACCATGGTAACCCCTAGGACCATTTTTTGATCCCCAAAAGTTAGTGGAAAGTTGGAATTTGAACTTTAATGGATAGGGACTTATCCTAACACTTTTAAATGTGAGGTTAACTTGGATATTATGATGGGATTATGTTTAGGTTAGGTTACTTTCCAAAAAACCTAAATGCCATGTCATTTCCATGTCAACAACATGTGTCAAGTGACACAAACATAACATATTACATTTAAGATGACCTATCTCCAATAATACATGCATTCAACTATCACCCACATACCATTCACATTACAAAATAAAACACATTACAAAGAGGTTTGAATCCTTCCACAGATCCAACCTCAACCATGTCATGTTTCACATGGGTTTGAGCCTTGGTCCCCTATTAAATCCCATGATCAAATTCTTGCACACTAAACTCAAGCATCAGTAGTCCAAGAAAAACATATAAGAAATATATAAATAAGTACAATAAATCACTTCCAATTTCAACATTAGGCTTGCATATTTCATCATTTCCAATTACCTTTCCCTTTTCTATTCATTTTCTTATAAAACATTCAAAACATTAAAATACCAATCCCTTGCATATCAACATTGATTCTTATGTAACATGATTAGATTAACATTCTGAACAACCCCATAATCTATTTCTACCATAGTGATGAAATATTGAATTCATGACTATTAAGTTACAAGGCATGTGAGTTGGGTTCGTTTGCATATCTAAATCTATCATTTGGCACTAATTTTCACCTAAACATTACAATTATTTCTACAATTTAATTTCCACTAAAGCAATTAAAATAGTTTAGAACATGAAATGAAATCATTAAATACATTAATTAGGTCCTAATATGCAGACATAAGTGCGGATCATCAAAATGTAAATATTAAAATGACACCACCCTATAGTCTCAAAAGTGTATCAAAACATAGAATTAGAAGTATCATAATGCCAATGTGTCATCTATACCCTAATGGTCTAGGTGAGGCCTCATAGGATGGATGACATAATGGATTGTTTGAGTGGAGAAAAGTATTTTTACCAAGATTGATTTGAAGAGTGGATATCATTAGATCAGAGTTAGAGAAGGTGATGAATGAAATATTGCTTTCAAGACAAAAGATGGTTTCTATGAATGGTTAGTTATGCCATTTGGTTTGACTAATGCACCTAGTACTTTCATGACATTGATGAATGAAGTTCTTAAAATATTTTTGGGTAAGTTTGTGATTGTTTATTTGGATGATATTCTGATATTTAGTAAGACTAAGGAAGAACATCTTAAGCATATTAGACAAGTATTGTAAAGGTTGAAAGAGGAAAAATTGCTGATTAATCTAAAAAAATGTTCTTTTATACAATAGGAGATTGTGTATTTGGGGTTTGAGATTTTGGCTGATGGATTGAAGATGGATCTTGAGAAGGTTAAAGCAATTTTGGAATGGCCTATACTTGAGAATGTGTGGTGCGGTAAGATCATTTTATGGTTTGGCTAGTTTTTACAGAAAGTTTATAAAGAATTTCAATGCTATTTGTAATGCTATGACTGAGACAATGAGGGGAGATAAAAAGGAATTCAAGTGGACGAATGGAGCTGATAAGAGTTTTGAGACTTTGAAACAAAAGATTGCTGAATTACCTGTATTGGCTTTGCTCGATTTCAACAAAGTATTTTAAGTTGAATGTTATGCAAGTGGTAATGCAATCGAAGCTATATTAAGTCAAGAAGGTAAACCCATTGCTTTCTTTAGTGAGAAGTTGAATGATGCTAAAAGGAAGTATTCTATGTATGATCAAGAGTTTTATGCTATCATTCAAGCATTGAAGAAGTGGAGAAATTATTTGATTCCTAAGGAGTTTGTGTTGTATATTGATCATAAAGCTTTACAATACTTGAGAAGTCAACATAAATTAAATCAGAGACATATGAAGTGGGTTGAGTACTTGCAGAGTTTTGCATTTGTTATTAAACATGAGTGGAGTTACTAATAGAGTTGCTAATGCATTAAGTATAAGATGTTCTTTGTTGATTGAAATGAAGGTTGAAGTTCTTGGTTTTGATGAAATGAAAGAGTTGTATGATGCTGATCCTTATTTTTTTGAGGTGTAGAGAGAATGCAGAGCACCAAATCTGATAGATCACCTAAGTAAGTATGATGATTATTTCATTCAAGAAGGTATGTTTCTCAAATGCATTCAATTGTGTATTCCTAGAAGTTCTATGAGGTTGAAACTGACTAAGGAAAAGCATAGTGGTGGATTGGCTGGACATTTTGAAATTGATAAGGCATGGAGTTTGCTAAAAGAGAAGTATTATTGGCCACAAATGTATAAGGATGTTTAGAAATTTGTAAAGAGTTGTGTAGTTTGTCAAATTGCAAAAGGAGTAAGTCAAAATACTAGTTTGTAGACACCTATTATTGTTCTTGAGAAACCTTGGAGTGACATCAGTATGGATTTTGTTCTTGGATTACCTAAGATAGTGAATGGGTATGATTCCATATTTGTTGTAGTGGAAAATTTTTCTAAGATGACTCATTTCATACCATGTAAGAAGACATTAGATGCTAAGCATGTTGCTAAACTTTTCTTTAAAGAGATTGTGAGATTGCATGGATTACCAAGAAGTATTATTTTTGATAGAGATAGTAAGTTTGTTGGTTATTTTTTGAAGACTTTGTGGAAGAAGATGGGTACTAAATTGAAGTTTAGTTCTACATTCCATCCACAAATAGATGGACATACAAAGGTTGTGAATAGAAGCTTGGGCAATTTTCTAAGATGTTTAGTTGGGAATAAGTCAAGTAATTGGGAGATGGTATTGGCACAAGCTAACTTTGCATGTAATAATTCTATGAATATGAGTACAGGGAAGACACCTTTTGAGATTATTACTAGAATTAAGCTTAGAGGAGGATCAAACTTAAGAGATGTTTCTGGTGAAGAAAAGAGAAGTGCTGCAGGAGAAGAATTTGCTAATTTTATGGAGTCTTTGCATAAGGAAGTAAAGTCAAGGTTGGAACAAAGTAATCAGAAGTATAAGGAGAATGCTAATTAGTCTAGAAGACATCATGATTTTGAAGTTGGTGATGAGGTGATGGTTCATTTAAAAAAAGGAAGATTTCCTATTGGAACATACAGTAAGTTGAAGATGAAGAAATTTAGACCTTGTAAGATCTTGAAGAAGTTTGACAATGGTAATGCTTATGAAGTTGAGCTACCTGATGACATGGATACATATCCTATATTCAATATTGCTGATTCATATAAGTATCATGAGTTAGATGATGAAGTTGTTGTATCATAAGATTATCCTAAGAAGAAAATTGAATAAGTTGAGCAGATATTGGATCAGAGAGTTGGCAAGAGCACAAGAGGAAAAGGTTACTATGAATATTTGGTGAAGTGGAAGAACAAGCCTATTAAAGATGCTTCATGGATTTCTCAATCTGAGTTGCATTCAACTTAGATTGTGACATATAAATGATTTATGAGAATCATTTCTTTCAACCCCAGTTGTCTAATGCAGGAGCATCCTAGGTTTCCTTGTTATCTTGCTCATTTTTGTTCATTCTGCATGTTGGTGCCGAGTTACTATAGCACTTAGTTGGTGCCAAGTTATTGTAACACTTAGTTGGTGCTAAGTTATTGTAGCAATCTAGTGTTGACCGAGTTTTCCTTCATGTGCCCAATTACCCAGTGTATGCCAAGTGACTCTTCGTGTGCCAAGTTACCTAGTGTATGTTGAGTGACCCTTCATGTGTCGAGTTTTCTTGTTTATGTTGAGTGTCAGCATTTGGACATGATTTCTACAATGTGACTTGCGAGATTTATCTCGATTGCAATATTTATGTTAAGATCTTTTCTTGGAATGTGTCTAGGCCATTGTTGGGTTGGCCTTCCTCTTATGTAATGTTCTAGAATGATCTATAAGCCATTTTGGCAAGTATATATAGAGTGTTTAGGCTTAGAGTTAAGGCAATTTTTTTGGAAGAGGATTGCAGAGAAAAATTGAAAGTGTAAATTCACTATTAGATCTTTGAATTTGAATGTATTTGTATTGGGCCATAACCCAAAAGGCCTTGCAACTAGGCATGTATGAAGATATTTTGATGAATCAATAAAAGCATGTCACTCTTCTTCCTCTTTGGTTGTTGTTCTTTATGTTTGCTCCTGTTGCGTTAATTCTTGTAGGGTGGTTTGTGGAGCTAGGTGTGCCTTTGGCCCTAGTTTTCCCTATCCTTCCTTGTGTCAATGTCGCATATAGGAAACTTCATGCAAACTTTTATAATGAAAACATGACTACTATAGATCTTAAAAGATCTGATGGTAAGGAATCTTTTGGGAGATTATGAAGAAAAATGAAAATTCTTTAAAAGGTCCCCAAAAAATATACTTTATTTCAATATGATTTTTTTGCTCAATTTAAAAGGTGAAACATATGACCTAAAGGGCTTGCTTAGGGCAAAAATCTTGTTTTAACTAGGGCTTTTCTTAGGGTTAACTAATTTTGAAGATACCAAACCATAATTTGCATAAAAGAACCAGGAACATTCATATTAAAACATACTCAAGAAAGCACAAGGTAAAAACATGACCAACACTATGGATGAATCCCTTTGAAATTGATCGAATGAAAGCAAGAATGTGTATATGAAACTATACTAAATGAATGAAGAACACTTCAAGAAATGACTATGGAAGTAGCCATGCTTGAGTGTATTCAAAGATGTGAAGGTGAATGCAAGAAAATAACTAAGTTACTAATGTAAAATGGAATGAATCTAAATCAACTACCAAAGAGTTAGAAACCATGTATGAAAATCTCTAAGAGGCTCTAGGACTAAACTAGCATGATAACAATGAAATTAAGGAGAGTGATCAATGCTTGAGACAAGGGATCTATTTATAGGCTCAGAGAGACCTTAAGGAGGTTGCATCCATGTGGCATCCACACAGGTGCCACAAGGGAGACACATGAGCTAAGGGACAAGCCATGTAAAAAGTCATGGAAACCCACTAAGGTTTGAGGGACTCAATATTTTCTCACACATGTGTAAGAAACTTTGGAGGGGCAAAGTAAAAAAAGAGGGCTTCTAGATTGAGGGCTAAAGGTGTGTTCACACATGTGTGAGAAACCTTTCAAAATGAGTAAGGGACAAGAGGGGCCACTAAGTTTTGAATTTCTCACACATGTGTGAGCAACTAGTTAGGGCTAAAAATTCCATTGGGCTTAGGTTTAGAGTTGAACTAAATAGGATTAGAGAATTTAGCAAAGTGGAGGAATTTAAATAAATTGAAATTTATTTAAAAAGGGGGGTAATGAAGAAAACATGTATTGAATGAATTTAACACAATAGGGAGAAGTATTTGAAATAAATTCAAAATACATAAGGAAGATGAATGTATTTAATTAAATAAGTAGAAGAATATGATAAAATATAATTAATTAACTAATAATTAATTATAGTGTCCAAGGAGATATTAATATAGTGTTTAGGAAAATTTTAAGTGTCTACATTTTCCCCCTCTTTGATGTAGTGTCAAGATGACATTGCATCAAAGAAAAGAAAATATAGGTTGCCCTAGCGAGGAGAGGAGTCAGAAGAATTATGCTAGACTAACGACAGGGAAGGAGGGTGCCTCCTAGGGAAAATAGAGCAAAAAATAAATTTTGGGCAATTTTCATGAAAAAGATTGTAAAAGAAAAGAAAGGGGAGGGAAAAGGCATAGATGAACATTTTGCATGACTTGGGGATAAACAGGGGTAGACATGGCCAAGGAAATGGTATGGGCTCAAGAGGGGACCTCGAACAGCCTAAATAAGCCTCCAAGGGGCACATGGAAGAGTCATCTGCACACTTAGAGAACACAGAACTAGAGTGAAGGATGGATCTGTTCAAGAGACTACAACTTGGAGAGCATGTTTAAGAGAAACAGAGCTGACATGGGGACCATCAGTAAGTCAACTATCCTAGCTTGTCAAATATTCAATTCCATTTTTGAAATGTGCATTTATTATGGGGGAACTAGGAAAAAATAGGATTAGGGTAGAGACGATAGTTCTTCATTTTATTGTCTTTGTAGACGATAAACTAGGGAAAGCAATTTTGTTGAGATGATAGGATATGTCTTGTCATCTTTGAAGACAATAGGGTTCATCCTATCCTTTGCACAAACATCAAAAGAGGGAAATAAGAAGCCAGAGATAGGGTTGGAGATGATGATCTCCATGTCATCATCTCTGCAAACAACAAATTGGTAGCCGTTGGCTAGAAAACTAGTGTCTGCTCAGCCACTGGAGATGCCAAATTAACATCTCCATGGTTTTTTATCTCTGGCCATCCATGTCTACATGGATTGGCATCTTTATGAATTTGGACGAATCAAAAAATTTAGGTGATGGGGATGATGGGGGGGGGGTGGGGGGGTGGAATAGAGCATGATGCCCCATGCTTAGATAAGAAAAAAGAGCAGGAAATCAATGGTAAATTGAGTATTGCATGTCTATACTATAGATGGTAATGATGACATTTCAGTCATAAGAGCACTATCCACCAACTATGGTGCTACCTGAGAGACTCACAAAGGTAGAGTGGGGACATGTTTGACTATGTGGACTGGAGCATGTCCATGAGTGGCCAGATCTGAGGGCACACTCATCACAACTCTCAACATTAATAGAGCAGTGGCATACACCAACTTCTAGTTTCTATCTTCCTATAGGATAGATCATAGTCACTTTTTTGGTTGTATAGTAGATACTGAGGGTGTTGATCCATAGTAGATATGTGGAGTATGTGCTAGAAGGGGCAGATCCTTATTTGTGAGAGTGCTTTAGGAGGTGGCGAGAAAGGCTGTTGATTAAACGATCATAGCTGACATGGAGGGAGGCATTGGACTAGAGGTTGCCATGACTTGCTCTATACTTGGCCTCACTTATATGGAGGATGACGTCAAACCATGCTAGGCATGGATTTCTATTCGGATGGACATGGGTGCTAAGCACTTTGTTGCAGGATAATGGTGTAGTGTTCTACTGGGGTCAGACCATCATGGGCTAGCTATACTATGATCTCCATAAGTACACTTATAAGACATAGTAGACCATAGGTCTAGTGCTGACTCTACTCATGGTATGGTTGTGGGAGCATATATTTGCTACGCAACCTATTATGAGACAAGAGACATGACTTCATGGTGAGCCATATGCATGTTAGTAAAGGCCACTAATTCAGTACACATCAACCGAGTTAGTAGGATTCTAGAGGAGATGTCTGGATGAGATCATCATGTTTGACTGGACATTGTATGTAGGTGGTGTGTAGTGGGGGGCCATATTGGTAGTAGAGGGAGAGGATGACACTGAGAATCAACTTTATCTTTCATACATGCAAACAAACTGTGGGTTGATCAGTTAGAAAGTTCACATAATCATGAGATATATGCCCTCTAGGGTGCAACTACAATTCGAATGGATGCATAATGTTGTGCTAGATAGATTCCTATATCCAGTGGTATCCCAAGAGTGTGGTAGACTATGGGGACATGGGACCACTTTAATACTGGCACGAGCTCCATGGCACAACATGTAGCTAGTGCCATGGGTACATGGGTAGGACCTAGGAGATACAAGTATGACACCCACATACACACAGTGGTGGGCAACACATCAACCATTGAGATTGACAATGCTAGGAGCACCTCCACTAGCAGAGTAGCCACAAGGTGGGGGAGATGGGGCTGGAGGGGGAGATGGTGGATAGGCAGCAACAGGGCCACCACTAGGGTAGGGCCATAGTAGGGGCCACAGAGATGGTGAGTGCATCAGTAGAGAGTGTCGACACCATTAGGACCACCACTAAGGTAGGGACCATAGCTAGATCCATAGGTATAGGGGCCACTAGTACAGGTACCATAGAGGCCACCTCAGTAGGGGGATGTAGATACCACAAGGGCTAAGTGGGATAACTTCTAGACTAAGGTTGCCTGACTATAGGGAGATGTAGCAACTAAGAGTGCTCAAGCTGCGAGTGCATAAGAATAGATTTTTTGGCTATAGAATGAGATATAGGGAGAGCAGGCCAAGGTAGATAGTGCACAAGAGGACCTAACAATGCTATAGGTGAGGGTAGATGCTGATGATTTCAAGGATCTCACCCTACATGCAGAAATAGATGAGTTGGTCAAGATAGACACTCTTCGGCAAGAGGTGGCCGCCCTATGCGCAGAGACAGACACCTTTCAAAGGCAGGTGGATTAGTATCATGGCTAGTGAGACATCGCCAGGAAGATGTTGTAGGGTGGGGGTATGGTGTTAGTGATGTAGGAGGCCATGACTAAAAACTGACATGAGGTAGGTTATTATAGGAAATTGTATCGTGAGATCATGCCAGTAGAGAAGCGAGAGCTAAATTTCTAGAAGGTATCCAACTCATGGGCCATAAGGGTTTGTTAGAGGTTAGAGTCATCAATGGGATAGGGTAGAACTTTATGAGGAGGGGGCTCCAGAGGGGTAGGGCCCTCACAACTAGCCACATGAGCCTTAGAGCTTTAAGTTTTGATGCATTGATGCAGATGCAATCAGTTTTTGATGATGTATTATGACACGATGTACTACATGATTCTTTTGTATACATACTATACATGGAAAATTTCTCTTTTAATATATACATGACATGATTCAATGGGCTTATATTTTTATACATGGTGGTTTTTTATGGATTGTTATGATGCTTATGTTTATTCTATTTTTTATGAGTACTATATGTGATGCAGGGTGTTATGATATTGTTACTGATATTGGTGATGCAAGATGTGTGTGATGTGACATAATACTTCCTATAGTGCATATATGATGACTAATGTGTGGATGATGCAGATGCATTTTCTTAGTTTATATGTATGGATTTACTTTTTTTTTTGCATTAGATGTATCACAATGTGTATGTTACTAAATGTAATTATTATGATATCTAATGGACAAATAATGTGACTGAATGAATGAAATGCATAATGTAATATGTAATGAATGCAACAATACAAACAATGAATGTATCCTAAACGAAAATGTCAATAACATGTTAAGTCACACTTAAAAATGCAAGAATGAAATGATGCAAACTTAAAGTGCAAAGGTGAAACATGAAAATGTAATATGAATGAGACCTAAATAATGGCCTTGTGTCAAACTATAGCTCGTAGGAATCAAGTAACTTAGTATAGAGGGAGGGGGTAATACGCAGAACCTTTGTCTCAAGTAAAGCGTAATGAAATCCTATACTACATAAAACCTAACTATACGATATTGAGGGGTTGAATTGTGTTTATATGGGAGAGCACACCATAGTTTGATTTTGCAAAAGGAGGTATGCACCCAATTCTATAGAAGCATAGATGAGAATATTCCTTTGTGTGGACTAGACTCTAAAAAAGAGAGTAAACTTTAGGACAATCTATGTAGTTTTCATTGTCATGATGGAACAAATGTCATATATGCATTGGAGAGGTCTAGGCACACACAAATTCTTTTTAGGGATCTTGGAGGAAAGTGTGCTAACCTATTTTCCTTAGTGAGCAATGCATAACCATAACTCGAAATTGACATAGATGTACTAAAAAAATCATGAAAATAGATCATACTACAAATGACATGTGTAGTTAGTTGGAACCATTCTGATAATACCAAGATATGGAAGATCGAAGCACATTGTAAAAGGCCCCTACTAATACAAAAAGATGAAATCAACCAAAAGAGACCTCATGACCAAGTAGTCATTCAGCCTGTAGCTCCTACCAAGAACACTAGTTAAGGAGTGAAGGTTGTAGTTCCATATTGTAGGAAGGATTCATCCTATAATAGTTTGTTTGTCTAAGTTGTTTTCACGAGTGTTTGTTGGCAATAGCTGTGAAAGAACATTTTTCTCAAATCGTTAAGTCTCAAATGGTGATGTGTTTAAATTCTATTACAGTCACTATTGTGGTAAAAGAAAAGCTCAATTTAATGGGGGTAGGACAAACATTTGACGGGAAAGTGCCTCGTGGACTAGAGGTCTTTCAAATGATGAAAGTGAATGGATGCCTTGTAGGTAAGAGGCCTTTTATTGGTTGCATGAAAAACACAAGTTAGATAGGACTTTGGCACAAAGATGGGATGAAATGGGGGGAATGTGGTGAAGTAAGATGAGCCTTATAGATAATGGACCAACATTTTTTTTAAATGTTTAAATTTTCTAAAAAAATTTAGTCATTTCTTTAGAAACATTTTACAAATGTTTTTGGAGTTTTTTTGATTTTTTGATTTTTTTTGATTTTTGTGGAACTTTAGCAACACTATATAGAAACTAAGAAACTCAAGCATAGAACCGATTGAGATGTTGAATATCTATAGGCTCAAGGAGTGGATCTCCCTCTAAACTGACAATATGATATGACCCAAAGCCATATTTGGCTATAATGACAAATGGACCAAGCCAATTAGCTTCAAAATTTCCTTTCTTTTCAGAGTTCTAGAGATTTCTCATGTTATGCTGCAAAACTAGATCACCCACCTCAAATTCTTGAGGTCTAAACTTTTTGTGAAACTAGAGTTTAAGGTGATTTTGATACATGTGGAGGTGGTTTAGGGCATTGAGGCATCTCTCATTGAGGAGTTGCAGCTCTTGCAATCGAGCAACTTGGTATTCTTCTTTGAATATCAAATTCTTGAGACATATTCTGAGGGAAGGGAGCTCAATTTCAATGGGTAAAACAACCTTAGAACCATAAACAAAGGAAGATGGAGTGGCTCCTATAGGGGTATGGATGGAGGTTCGATAAGCCCAAAAGGGCAAGAGCAATTTGGAGATGCCAATCACAACCAACTGCATCAATGATTTTCTTTAGGATTTTCAAAATGGTTTTATTAGTGGCTTCAACTTGACCATTGCCTTGGGGGAAATATTTGGTGGAGAAATGATGGGTTATAATGAATTTCCTACATAATTTGGCAACTTCCTAATTTTTGAAAGGAGTCCCATTATCAGTCATGATGTCTTGGGGAATGCCAAAATAACAAATGATGTAGTTCAAGATGAACTTGGAAACCTATTTTCTGGTAGTGTAGGTCAAAGGAATAGCCTTGACCCACTTTGTGAAGTACTTGTCAATAATGTACTTGTGGCCATTTGTGAAATTTAGATATATTTGACGAATAAGATCAAAACCCCAACGAGAAAAGGGACATGGTTTGATGGTGGGTTGAAGGTCTTGGGTAGGAGCGTGTATCAAATCTCCATGTTGCTGACAAGGAACACATTGTTTCACAAAATGGTAGGCATCCACTTCCATAGTAGGCCAATAATAACCTATTATGAGGAGCTTTTTTGCTAATGTAAGGCCACTGGAATGGGCACCACAAATTCCTTGGTGAACCTCTTCTAACATCATTCTAGCTTTGTCTAAACTGAGACATCAAAGGAGTGTTCCATCAAAGTATTTTTAGAAAAGTGTGTCACCTAGGATAGTATATTGGGCAGTGTGATAGATGAAGGTTTTACCTTGATTTTTGGAAAGGGCTATTGGGATTGTTTTATGATAAAGGTAGGTGAAAATGTCAAAGTACCATGGAGATTCAGGACTGACAATCTTACACACCAACTTTGATTCGGGTTGCTCAAAGGCAGGAAGGAAAATATTCTCAACAAGAAATTCACACTTAGGACTATATTCAGACATGGCGATCATGGAGGATATGGTAGCCATAACATCTGCTACTTTTTTAGTTGTCCTTGATATCTTCTGAAAAACTATCATAGTGAAATGTTATTTAAGATCTTCTACTATCTACTGATATGGCAACAACTTTTCATCCTTTGTTTGGCACTCATTTGTAACTTGTTTAATGACCAATTGGGAGTCTCCAAAGACAAGTAGGCTCTTAATATTCCATCAAATAGATTGATGGAGCCCTATTACTAATCCTTCACATTCAACTATGTTGTTTGTGCAAGAGAATGAAATCTTGTAAGACTTAGGGATAAGGTCTCCTTGCAGTGTAACAAACAAAATTCCTGCCCTTGATCCTTTTTGTGTGAAAGAACCATCAAAATAAAGTTTCCATTGTATACTAGGGTTAACAATCATAATTGTGTCATCTGGTAATTCTACTATGATAGGATGGTCTCCTTGAAGAGGTGCTTCTGCAAGTTGGTTGACAACGACTTGTCCTTTTATACCCTTGTAATCTTTATAGACAATGTCAAATTCACTTAAAATCAAGACCCATTTTGCAGCACGACCAGTGAGGGAAGCTTTTGATAGCAAATACTTAAGAGGAAAATAACCATATCCATGAAAATACCTATCTGAGGCACTTTACATGACCCCAAACCACTTACTTAATGGACTAAACACTCTTAACATGGAAATGCTTCCATTTTATGATGATGCATTAAGCCCCCATTTTAGCAAGAGTATGGAATCAATATAAACTCTTGGTAAAGTAGATCATAATGAAATGATAATATTATTAAAACCAAAGGGACAAAGAGATCCTCAAACCCCTAGAAACTCAAGTCTTTATCAACTAAAAGATCACAATATGAGAGACATCTCTAGAAAATGAGAAAGAGAGAAAGAGTGTGATTATCTCGTCCAATGAGAACTTATGTCCCATTGTGAACCACACAAGGAAACTATGCAACTAGAAAGATGGAACTGAACTGCCTACTCATGAGAATGAGGTGTGTAGTATGATTAAGCATGTAATGGCAGAGTTTCTACGTACAAAATACTATTGCTAAACAAGCTTACTGAATAGAAGTGTAATTCAACTCATAGCCTACTAATATTTGACTAATATAATAGATACCTTGCTCATTTCCATTGTCATCTAGTTGTGCTAAAAGAGCACCCAATGCAACTGTAGTAGCATAAATATAAATAATCAATGGTCATCCTGGAAGCAAAGGAATTAGCATTGGTGGATTAGCTAAGTATACTTTGAATTATTCAAGTGCTTTTTGACATAGGCAATCCCATTGAAACTTGATGTCTTTTCAAAGAAATTGTTGGAGTGGATGGACTTTATCTACTAGTTGTGACACAAATTGTCTAATTGATTATAACTACCCTTGAAAGTTGCAAAGTTGTTTCAATGTGGTAGGGGGAGGCATTTCCATGATGGCTTTCACTTTTGTGGGGTCTACCTCAATAGCTCTTCTTGACACTATGTATCCTAAAAATTCTCCTAATTGAACCCCAAAGACACACTTCTTAGGGTTAAGGTAGACTTTGTATTTCTCCAATATTTCAAAGATAGTGGTAAGAACAACAATATGGGAATCACGTGTCTCATATTTTCCTAGGATGTCATCCATGTAGTCCTCCATTATTACATGTAAAAGATCATGGAAGATTGTAGTCATTGTGCATTGATAGGTAGCATCGATATTCTTCAAGCCAAAAAAAATGAATTGATAAAAAAAGTTCCCCATGGGGTAGTAAATGTTATTTTATGTTGATCTTCTACAATTCTAATATGATTGTAACCAGAGAATCCATCCATGAGAGATAGCATTTCATGTTTGACAGTCAAATCCACTATAATGTCTATGTTAGGTAGTGGAAAATTATCCATAGGACACATGAGATTTAAATCTCAAAAATTTGAATAGAGGCTGATGCCCCCAGAGGATTTTCCTTTAGGAACAATGTTGGACACCCACTTAGGATAATCAATAGGTCAGATGAACTTTTCTTCTAACATTTTCTACAATTAAGCTTTTACCAAGAGTGCTACCTTAGGATGCATTTTGCGTAGCTTTTTTTTTAATAAGTTTAATCTTTGGGTCCACTACTATGTGATGCACAACTAGATATGGGTCTAAAATAGGAATATCTTTTTATGTCTATGCGAAGTTGATTTTGCCTTTTTGTAGGAACTTAGTCATCAATATTCATTCTTTAGGTGGTTTGTGGATTATCTACCATACCCAAGTTAACTAGAATTGTGTCTTCATTCAATATAGATGACTTTTCTAGTGGTAAATATCTGAATGGCATGTCAATCTCTCCCTCTTCTTACGCCTCTAGGAGGTTTTAATCAGAAGATGCATCCTTTATTTTATATTTTTCTTCATCCAAAATTTCTCCAAAAGAGTTTTCACTAGATGATGTTACTTCTATTTTTTTAATTTTTGTTTTCTTTTTAACTTTTGCGACTAAGAGAGTTGACTTGGCTACCAAAGTAGGCTTTTTCATTGTATTAGATGTCATGCTTGTAATCTTGGAGATTCCTAAGGCCAAAGAGTGCCATCACTGCGCCATTAGAGTTATAGATATTGAGAGTTGGTGGTTTATCTTGAAGGTCCCAGTCTATCATGTCAGGATTAGTGAGGGGTAAGTTAGTGGATGAGAGGCCAAGTATTGTGATGTTATGGACATAGTTATCTAGGTCATCCTCAATGTAATGGAAGGGTACTTCAAAGAATTCCTCCTCCTCAGTCTCAAAATTAGGCTCAATTGTACAATAGTTGTCAGCAAAGGACACCTTGGGTTTAATGGAGCCCAAACCTCGACCTTTAAGATAGCTATTAGCCTCAAGGGGTTTTTTGATTCCATCTTTTTTAGGTCCAAGGCCTATTCCATGATATCCTATGTTTTCAATGATAGGAGGAGCCTTAACATACATATCTTTGGGAATGTCCACAGGATCATCTTTACTGTCATAATATAGCCAATCTAAAATATTAGGCTCGATGTGTTCATTACTAAGAGAACCCCAATGTTCAAAGGTTGTTTTATTAACATGCATAGTATCCTTATTTGTGGGAGGAGGTATTTGGGAAGGTTACCAAAGGATTAGGGGGGTAGTGGTAGTTGTCCAATGCACAAGGCATTCTCAAAATTATACTCTCCCATTCCTTGGTTGACGAAAGTAACCTTCTTCATTATAGCATTGAGTTTGGTAGTATCAAGCTTCTCTTTTCCTTTACATGAATTTGAATCAATATTGGACACCTTTGGAATTGGTGTGGAAGGTGGTTCCATTATGGTGAGATATTTAGGAATAAACTTAGAAAACTCATAGATTGGAAAAAAATTCATTGGGGCACCTTCCAATCTCTTACAAAAAAAGAAAGGTAGAGGATCTCCTAGAATTGTGATCTCTCTTCCTTGGTGGGGAAATGTTAAGCATTGATGATAAGTAGATGGGACTACTTTCAATGTATGTATCCAAGGTCGACTGAGCAAGATGTTATATGGTAAGTCCAAATCTAGGACATGACATTCAATATTAATTATAGTGGGCCCAACCTTTAGCGGTAGCATGATAACTCCTTTTTCTTCTCTTTCTCTTTCATCATATGATTTAATGGTGATTCTTTTATTTATATCTAGGAGGTCCTTTGGAATCCCCAAGAAGTAGATCATCTTCAATTTACATAGGTTTGACCCAGATCCATTTTCTATAAGGACTCATTTTATGTTATGTCATTATATAAGGACTTCATTATGGAGTGAAAAATTATGGTGGTGATTAGGAACTTGGAAATATTTGTCTGTAAAGACAAGGTTTTGTTGTGTGGCTAGATTTTTGATCATGGTAATGAACTTGGATGCATTGATATTTTCAAGAACATGAGACTTTAAAAGAGAAGTCTCAAGGATTTCTTTGTGGACAGGTGAGGTGTTTAGTAGCTCAAGGATGGATATTTGTGCAGTGGTCTTCCCTAACTAAGATAAGACATCATAATAGGAAGCAAGTATATGTCAAGTGGATGGTGCAACAGGTCCATGTGGAACTGATAGATTAGTGGGATTGGGAGTGGTAGCTTGCAAAGTGATTCTTCTCTGCTAAGTCATTATATCACAATCATATGCTTGTAAGACAAGGGTTTTTACATGAGTGTCTACTTCTTCGATGTGGCCATACATGGAGTCAAAACCACATATGTCATTTATTTCTATTTTACCACACAAGGAGTCAAAGCTTGAAATATGGTTCGTAGTGTAGTCATAATGTAGCACATTAGACATGGAAGCTCTATTTACATTATTTGTGTTGTTATTTCCATTATTATTGTCATTGTTGTGGTCAGGGAATGACTTTTGAAAAATCTTCAGTTTAACATTCTTAGAGGATGGTCCTCCTTCAACCTTAATTTCCCCATCATTGACAAGGTTTTTGATGAAGCCTTTGAGCTATATACACTTATTGGTGTCATGTCCTTTGATGTGATGGTGTTTGCAATACTCATTATCCCTATACCACTTAGACCTGGCTTATTTTTATCGAAATGTTGTGTATTGGGAAAACCCATCACACTGTTATCCACTAGTTTTTGGAATATGGCCTCTAAGGGTTAATGAATATTAGTGAACACTCTATTTCTGTCATAATCATGATTGTAGTTTGTATTTTGGAATTGTTGTTGTTGTGTGGAAAGAATTGTGTTTGATTATGAGATTGTTGGTTGTTCTAATTATTGTTTTGATTCTGACCATGGTTCAAATTGTTGTTCTTTTGACAATGATAGTTGTTGTTGTTATTGTTTCCACCTTGAAGATTTTGTACACTCTTAACATTAGTGTCACTATCGTGGGTAACACCTTTGCTTTTTGACCAAAATTTTAGTTTTCTATTATTGTTCATATCATTACTTGATGATGATGAGCTATAGTGTTTAATGGATCCCTTGTTTAAGAGTCCATTTTCAATGTTCTTGCCTTTCTTGACTAATGTGGCAAAGTCTTTAGGGCTAGCCATTTTTATTTGGAAAGACATCTCAGGGATTAAATTCTTGATAAATATGTCTACAAGATGTGAATCCTCAATCTTGTAAGCATGCGATTTGCAAGATGATGCCACTATTGTAGAAAATGAGCAAAGGTTTCACTAGTTTTTTATTTTGTATTGCACAGATCACTCAAGGAGACATGATGCTCGATGTCGTATAAGTATTGTGCTACAAATTTTCTTGTCAAGTCATTGAAGGAGGTGATAAAACCTCTGGGTAAGTTCATTAGCCATTCAAGTGTAGGACCTCCAAGGCTTCATGTGAATAGCCACTTGAGATAATCCTCACTATAGGAAACTTCTTGACACAAGACAAAAAATTCTTTGAGATGTGCGACAAGACATGTTTCTCTTGTATATTTGTCAAACTTGGGAATCTCAAAGTTTGGTGGAAACAATATCATATTGATAGATCTATCAAATGGAAAGGGGCAAAGTTCCTCAAAAGAGAAGTCTTTCACCCCTTTGTTGTTGATATTGTGGAAAAAATTCTTAAGGTCATGTAAGTGTTGGGCCAAATTATGGTTTGGTTGCATTTGTGATTGTTGTGAATTGGTGTTGAATCCAACTCCATAGTTGTATGAGTTCCCAAATAGATTATAGGGTGGATTATGAGGCGGTGGAGGTGGTAGAGCTCCACTTTGGCCAATGTATTGATATGTAGGTGTTGGGAATAGAATAGATGTTTTCAACATACTTGTTGGTATTTGTAAATAGGAGGAAAACATCGGTTGTGTCAAGATGACCATTTGTTGTATAGGTACTTGCCCAATGTTTAAGCATCCTATAACCAGACATGTCAAGGTTGACTACAAAACACTAGCATGTATGGTTATGTTGGGCATAGCACTAATGATTTGTTGGATGTGTTCTTCACTTAATTGGAACATGGGTTGTACTAAAGTTGACATAGGTATAGAAGTAGTTCCCACTATAGTTTCTTTTCCTTTGCTATATTGTTGTGCTATGGTGGAATTTGCCAATACTAGAGCACCATCTTTGGTAATTTTTCTAAACAAAGTGTTCTCATCAAAATTCGTAGGGATAGTAACACCATGTTTGACAAGGTTTAGGAAGATCTCAATTTTGTTCACCCTAATAGACTTTTCCATCATTTCCAAGTTGTATGGGTCTGCAAGAAATGTTCAAACATCATTAGGAATGTCATTATTGTCAATGGTATCTTCATCTTGGTACACTCATTCCTTATCATGCATATTGCTACCTATAGTGGTGTTTTGAAAAGGGTTTTCTAGTTCCTATGTGGGTGCTGAGATAGGCATACCAAAGTTTGTACTAGGGGGGAATGTGTTCCCTAATGAGGCTAATTGAGAAGGAAACAAATTCTCCATCTCTTTTTATCTTAGTGATTCCAATAAATGAGACATGGGATTAAATGTGAATCTATCAGATCATGTTTATACCATACAATTATGATCAAAGCAATGGATGGGAGATGTGTGGAAAGAGAAAATTTGAGACCAATTGAACCTTATATAATAAAAGGGCCAACAACCTAAATGTGAACAAAATAACTTGTTGCTTTTGAAAAACCAAGTGTGATATAGGATAAAAGCATCTTTCTCCTACCAAAAGATGGAAAAATGACCTTTAGGAAAGATAGGACACTGAATAGAGGACTCAATATTTGGATATGGACTTGTGATCCCTAATGAGTGAGTGCAACTATGATAAACATTTGTTTTGTGGATAAAGATCTAGTGTTGAAATCTTGGCAATTTTGTGACTAAGATGTTGATTAAGGTTCAAATGATCATCTTCTCTAGAGGAGATTTTGCAAATGAAAGACTAGAAGTTTTAAAAATGGATTAATGTAGAAAATGTTATGGTCACTATGTGGGTAGTTAATCATCTCTTACTGGAAATAGAAATCTTAGGTTTACTCTAGGGAAAATAGACCAATTTCAAAGTTTAGCATTGTATAAGATTCTATCATAATGATATCATTTATGCTCTTCATTTTTTATGCCTTTGATAGCATATTAGAATCATTTATCACTAGGTGCTAGGCTTTTTCTTTCCTTGTAGGAAAACGATTTGGATAACTTCACCTTCTTATGTTTGACTTTGTTAGACATGGTAGGAACAAAAACAACCTCAATTACAAGACCAAGCACAAGAACTTACACAAAATATTGTGAATAAAAAAACCTAATGAATTTCAAATGCTAGACCAAGTATAAGGACTTATGAAAATAATCGTAGGTTAGGAGGACCCACTTACGACCATTTTTCTTATTGAATTTTCAGCTCACCATTTTACTTTTTTTAGACTTGTTTGATGTTTGGTATTGGTTTTGGATGTTTAAACACTTAGGCATGTTGAACACATCAACAATCCTAATAAGGCTATAACTAGGATGTACAAAGATTATTTAGAGGGCATCATTGATATACACAAGGTTTGTGAGGCCCAAATCTATAGATCAAAGAATATAGTATCACACATTCAGGAGGAGACAGTAACCCAAATCTTCACCTTCACTTCCCAAATGCATAAAGTTCTTTGGGGTTTGGCTAAGAGTGACAAAATTTTACTTCTAAGAGAGGTGTCTTTTGATTCACCTCTTGATATTTATACTCTATTAGAACACTAGAGTTGAGGTCACCCCAAGAGGTGATGAAATCCCCAAGAAGGCCTCCTAAAAAACATTAAAAAGGAGATCACTTATTTCTTGTGCACTCAAGATCACCTAAAGGCGTGAGAGGATAGAATATGTAAGTGGCCTTAGGGTTTAAAAGCCATTTTTTCTTTTCCAAATGAAGCTTTATATTTTCTATCTTCTTTTGAAGATACTCGTGTCTAAACATACATTTTTCTTTCCAACTTGACAATGTAGCCAACATAATAAAAGTGAGGATTCATCAAAAAAAGTAAATTGATCGTCATTAACATAAGAAAATTACTAAAAGTACAAAAAATTCTCTTAAGTCATTCAAGATTGACTGTATTCATTTTAAGCACCAAGTCCAAATATTTCATAGTAAGCTTCTTTGTCCCTTAAGCATTCAAGAGTGTATTTGCTATCTAACCATTCATCCCAATAAAAAGCATGTCAATTACTTAAGGAACTCAAAATTTCATTTTGCTACTCTATGCATCTATTCCAATGAAAAGCTTTTTCATTCCTTAAGGCATTAAAGAGTGCATTTGAACAACATTCATTCTATTGAAATATGTGTAAATTCTTTTAAAACATTAAAGAGTGTGTGTAATGTTACCCTTAAATGCATTCAAGTGTTTGTTTGGATTTAGGTTTTAGTTGCACCATACATTCCAAGGACAAGTGATTAATTCATACAAGTTCATTTTTTTTATTAAAACTCTACTAGTGATTAAAATCACTATTAATTTTTCAAGTGATAAAAATCACTATAAATTTCCCAAGTGATTAAAATCACTATAAATCTCTGAAGTTTGTCTCCTGTAATAAAAACCAGATTAGAAATGCCTACATGTCAAGTAATTAGTAAATTAGGCATCAAAACATAGGTCAATCTGAAAATAACCTAAGATGACAAAACAAAGGCATGGACAAAAGAATATCTAACATGACAAAACTCTTAGATGATAGAACACAAAGTAGTATAGTTGATTTTTCACTGACACCTTGCAGTTACAAATAATAGAATAGTATCATAGATGCTAAAATTTAAAGACACCAAGAATCACGTAGACAACAAAATGGTGAAAATTTTGACTTGTCCACATACAACATAAGCAACAACTTGATCAAATGAAAATAAAGATGACAGTTTATGGTTTTGCAGGCCACCCACAATAGAGATGACAATATACTAAAAATTGTGGAGATGATAGCTTAGGATTTTGTAGAGTAGCTCACCCATAACAGAGATGATTGTATACTTCCTAAACAACATAGATGACAATATAACCTATAGAGACACCAAAATGAAGTGCAGATGACATAATGTTAACGATTGTGAACTACTATTATGGATGGAGATGCTGATCTATGGAGATGACTGAGCATTTGCATAGATGACACTACATCCTAACAGAGATGAAAATCCACATTTTTTGATATCAAGTTTCAAGTTTTGACTGAATTCAAAAATGGAAGAGGGACATGTGTCCCACCAGGTGTGCCAAAATATATACAAGAAAACCTAACCCATCGGGAGCACATGTAAAAAAATAAACATGAAGAGCATGTGCATATTAAAGATTTAAAATAAATCAAAATAAAACTAATGTTAGACTTGAGTTTTAAAAATATACAACCAAAAAACTAGAATCGTCATGCAACCTCAAAGCAGCTCAACAAGTGGGCCCATAAGAGGTCTTCCTGGTGTGCTCAATGATGAGGGATGCGGATATGCTCTCCTCAAACACAACTATGGATGAATCCCTTTGAAATTGATCGAATGAAAGTAAGAATGCATATATGAAACTATGCTAAAATGAATGAAGAACACTTCAAGAAATGGCTATAGAATCAACCATGCTTGAGCGCATTCAAAGATGTGAAGGTGAATGCAATAAAATAACAAAGTTACCAATGCAAAATGGAATGCATCTAAATCAACTACCAAAGAGTTAGAAACCATGTATGTAAAATCTCTAAGAGGCTCTAGAACTGAATTAGCATGATAATAATGCAATGAAGGAGAGTGATCAATGCTTGAGATAGGGGCTCTATTTATGGGCTCAGAGAGACCTTGAGGAGGTGGCATCCATGTGGCATCCACATAGGTGTCACAAGGAAGACACATGAGCTAAGGGACAAGACATGTAAAAAGTCAAGGAAACCTATTAATGTTTGAGGGGCTCAAGATTTGTTCACACAAGTGTGAGAAACTTTGGAGGAGCAAAGTCAAAAAAGAGGCTTCTAGATTGAGGGCTAAAGGTGTGTTCACACACGTGTGAGAAACCTTTCAAAATGAGTGGAGGACAAGAGGGGTCACTAAGGTTTGAATTTCTCACACATGTGTGAGCAACCAATTAGGGCTAAAAATGCCATTAGGCTTAGGTTTAGAGTTGAACTAAATAGGATTAGAGAATTTAGCAAAATGGAAGAATTTAAATAGATTAAAATTTATTGAAAAGGGGGGTTATGAGGAAAACATGTATTAAATGAATTTAACACAATGACGGGAAGTATTTGAAATAAATTCAAAATACACAAGGAAGATGAATGTATTTAATTAAATAAGTAGAAGAATATGAAAAAATATAATTAGTTAACTAATAATTAATTATAGTATCAAGGAAGATATTAATATAACATTTAGGATAATTTTAGGTGTCTTCAGGTTAGAGAGTAAAAATGATATGACCTGATTGCTAATGCAATTATATTGCTGATTTTAGATTTTAATTCTGGCTTGAATACTTGATCCTTCTTGATCAGATTAATCTTTTCCATCCAAAAAGGATATTCTGTTGATCCTTCCAATTTGCTTCCTCTAAGCATCTTCTTATCTTCCACACATTCTCACACTCTCAATCCTTAACTTGACCTTATACTTATATCATAGATATTGTCAATAGCTTGAATACAACTTAGAATAATTAGTATTCATCTTGTTAGTTGGGTAGAATCAATAAACAAATCTATTAAACTCAGTATGCCAAAATAAGAAAATCCTTTTCTAGCTGACCTTGCTCTTTAGACACTAACACTAGAATAAATTTCTTGTGTTAACCAAGTGAACTTGGTTAACACTGCATCTTCACAAACTTCCTTTGGTAACCAAATGAGCTTGGTTAACATTGGTTCCATCCAACTTCCCTTTATCAACCAAGTGAGCTTGGTTAACACTCAACTTCTACGAACTTCTCTTTGATGCTCAAGTGAACTCTATAGACACTATCTACTTGACAAACACTACAATACTCAGTAGACACAAGACAATGTCTTCATGGTCCAAGTGAGCTCAACATACACTGACTAGTAAAGATATGAAATTTTGTGTAACATCAAAGACAATATGCAATTGATCAATAATCTCCCTCTTTGGCATTGATGGCAAGACAACATATCATAATATAATGAAATTTTAGAGAAAAATAAAGTAAGAAAAATATCCTTAGGTTCATTCTGATTCTCATCCATGAGAACTCCCTCTATTAGAGTGACCTCCATCTATTAGTATGAGCTCCCTTTGACTTCAGTTTCTCCCTCTGTTAGCAAACTATATCTTCAACATCTTCTTCTGATAGAAAACTCTCCTTCTTTGATATGAAAACAAGTTATTCCTCTTCAAACAATTTTTTTGTGATATGACACATCCAAACTCTCCCTCTTTGATATCTTATGCCAAAAATAATATTCAGTGAATATCAATATGCCTAATGTATAGATTCATATGCAATATGCCCCTTCATTATTGCATCAACTTGACTAATCTTCAACATACATTGGTTGATGCATCATTAAACTTCATTTAGTGAGATTTAGATAGGGGAATAACCCCTAACTTACCTCTTAGATACAAAAATGCATCCTTAGGTAATGGCTTGTTGAATATGTCTACAATTTGTTCTTTAGATTTTACATATTCCAATCTTACCTCTTTGTCTTCCACCAATTCTATGAGAAAATGATATTTTATTGCAATGTGAGTGGTCTACATATGCATCATATTATTCTTTGATATATTAATTGCACTCGTGTTATCATAGAAGATAACCATTGGATCCTTGATTTCTACATTCATACCTACCAATAGTTGCTTGAACCAAACAACATTGGAACAATTAACTATTGTTGCAACATACTTTGCCTTTGATGTAGATTGAGAAATGTAATTTTGCTTCTTAATTGTCCAAGACACTATTCTCTTACCAAAAAAGAACACTCCACCATTGGTGCTCTTCCTATCATCAACACTTCTTGCCCAATCTGCATCAGTGAAGGCTTTCAAATCTAAATTGCCTCCTTTCTCGTACCATAATCCATAGTCTTCAATACTCTTTAGATACCTCGTGATTCTCTTTATTTCCATCATATGATTTTCTTTTGGATTAGCTAAAAATCTTGCCACCATACCAACTGCAAGAGCAATATTAGGCCTACTATGTAAAACATATTGAAGTTTTCCAATCATTGATCTATATGTGGTTTGATCTACCTCCTTGGAATCATCATTTTTGGAAAGCTTATGTCCAATAGACATAGGTGTTCCAACTGCTCTTGAATCCTCCATTCCAAACTTCTTCAGTATCTTCTTGATAGACTTAGATTGAGTAATGTAGATACCATCTTTCTTTTATTGAATATGCAAGCCAACAAAGAATTTGATTTCTCCAAACATTGACATCTCAATTTCCTTACTCATTTCCTCTAAAAAAGATTTACACAATTCATCATTTCCAGTAAGCAATGTATCATCCATAAAGATTTTTGCCAACACAATCTTCTTGTTTGGTCCTTCTTTGATGTATAGGTTGTTGTTATCACTTGTCCTTTAAAAACCAATCTTCATCAAGTAATTATGAAGTCTTTCATACCAAGCTTTGGGAGCTTGTTTGAGACCATACAATGCTTTGTGCAGTTTACAAACCATATCCTTTTTTCCAGGATCTACAAAACCTTCAAGTTGTTCTATGTAAACTTCTTCTTCAAGAATTCCATTCAAGAATGCACATTTCACATTCATCTAATACACTTTAAAGCCTTTATATGTAGCATAAGCAAGTAAGATCCTAACACCTTCTAATCTTGCAATAGGAGAAAAAGTTTCATCATAGTCAATATCTTCTTTTGAGAATCACCTTTGCATACTAATCTTGCTCTATTTCTTGAAACTTCTCCATCTACATTCAACTTATTTTGAAAACCCACTTTGTGCCAATTACATTATGATCCTTGGGTCTAGAAACAAGAGTCTAGTTTTTATTCCTTTCTATTTGTTATATCTCTTCATTTATTGCTTTAATTCAACTTTCATTATCCAAAGCATCTTTAACTAATCTAGGTTCAAATTTAGTAAGAAAGCATATGCCTTTCAATTTGTTCATTATTATTCTACCATTTGACTTGTCTCCAATGATCTGGCTGGGTGCATGGTTCCATCTAACATATCTTGCTAATACAGGTACTTTTCATTTAGGACTCTTTCCACTTGTCTCACCATGATATTTTGCATCATGCTTGGGTCCTTCAGATTTAGACTTGGGTTGCACTAGCTATGAATCAATAGCCTCTAACTGTGACTTGGGTCCTTTAGAATATGACTCAGGTTGCACTGGCTACAACTTAGGTGCTTCTAGAGATTTTGGGGACTCGAGAGGTGAAGTTTTCTAACTTCTAATTGGATTAGGCAATGTATTAAGTTCAAATAAAATAAAATTTATGTAATCTTTAGGTTCTTTACTGCTCTCTTCTTCACTCTTTTTTGCAAACTCATCAATCTTTACATGTACACTTTTTATGATCTTATGAGTAGTTAGATTTAAACATTTGTATACTTTACTTCTACTGGAGTATCCTAGGAATATGCCTTCATCACTTTTGACATCAAATTTATCTTTCCCACTCTCCTTCAAAATATAACATTTGCTACCAAATACTTTCAAGTAACATACATTAGGTTTGTATCCATACCATAGTTCATAAGGAGTTTTATTTGAGTTTTTCTTTAGTTGTACTCTATTCAGGGTATTAATTGTTATACTAATTTCTTTGTTCTAATATTTGATTACAATATTCTTTTCTATCATCAAGGTTCTTGCATAATCAATAATTGGTCCATTTCCTCTTTCTGCTATACCATTTTTTCGAGGTTTACCAAGGGATGATACTTATCTTTTGGTTCCTCTTTCAGTGAAAAATTCATTGAATTCATTAGAAATGAATTCACCTCTTCTATCTGATCTCAAACATTTTAGCTTCTTTCCTGTTTCCTTCTCTACTCTAGCCAGATACCACTTGAACTTTTGGAAAGCTTTAGACTTATCTTTTAGATATATTACTATTATCATCCTAGAATAATCATTAGCAAATAAAAGAAAATAATTATCTCCACTGTAGCTCTCAATGCCACTAGGTCCACCAAGGTTTGTACGAACCAACTCCAAGACTTCTTCAGAATGATAGTTTTTGCTCTTGAAACTTGTCTTGCCCATCTTAGCAATTTGATAATTTTTGCATAGACCCATATTAGGTTTCCTCAGACTAGGAATACCTCTTACTCTTTTTTTTTTGCTTATCTTGATCAAGTTATCAATGTTCACATGACATAACCTTTTATGCCATAACCAACATTCTTCTACTTCAGCAATGAAATATGAATTTTCACTAAGATTTAGGTAGAATAACATACCTTCTATTTGTTTACTAGACCCAACTAGATTTCCTTTTCCATCTAGCCACTTGTCCTTTCCATTCATGAATTCTACCTTGAATCCAATGTTATTCAACTGTGCCACACTCAGTAGATTATGTTTCAATCCTTCAACCTAATAGGCATTTGTGACATCTCAGTTCATTGGTCAAAGAAATATAACCTTTTCCTTTTATGAAACATGGTTCATTGTTTCCAAAGCTTACACTTCCACCATCATGGTGTTCCATATGTTCAAAATTTATTTTATCACCAATCATATAATGAGAACAACCACTATCAATAATCTATGTATCATTTTTTCTAACATGAGAAATAACTACCTTGCCAGTTTATCTTCTTCAATTATCAAATTTTTATTTTACAACAATATAGACCATCTCATCATTATCACTACTAACTAGATCTTTAGCCATTAAAAAAGACTTCTTACCGTTGTCCTTATAGTTCTTGAAATCCTTCTTGCCTTTTTACTTGTTCTTCTTCTTTTCAACTTTGTCTTCTCTATTTGGACACCTTGCAATAATGTGACCAACTTCTTCACAAGAAAAATAGATTAGAGGAATTTTACATTTGTACTTTCCTTTTCCTTTGTGATACCTTCTTTCAAGCAATGCTTCAATGTCTTCAAGATCACTGTTAGAACTATCTTCCTCTTCACTTTCAAATTATTTGCCTTTAGACTTTGTAACTTTCTTCTTCAGTGATTACTTAGCTTCAAATGCAGACTCAAGATTGCTAGAACTAGGAACATAATTATCATAGTTATCTAGCTCAAATGATGCCAATCTTCCCATTATAGCATCTAAGGTTATCTTATTATTTGGATCACATCTCATCTCTTGAATAGCTAACACTTTGATTGCATAGATAAGAAGAAGGGTTTTGAGTACCTTTCTTACCACTATCACATTTTCAATTTTTCCTTTAGAGGCTTTGATTGCATTGACACTAGCTTGATTCTATTAACATATTTTGCAATGTTTTCATCCTCTCTCATCTTCATATGATCAAACTGACCTCTCAAGCTTTTTGCCTTAGCTCTCCTCACATTATCAGCACCTACATAGATACACTTTAGCTTTATCCACATCTCATGAGTAGTAGCACATCATTTGATCTCACCAAATTGAACATAGTCAAAGTTGATCCAATGCCAATCATGGTGATGTTATGATTCTTCTTTTCAGCAATCTCCTCCATAGTCATTGTTCCAGTAGGATCTTTATAGTGAGCATTCAAATATTTCAGACCTGAATCACTTTTGATCACCATATTTAGCTTCATAAGTTCTAGCCATGACTTGAAGTTATCTTTGTTCAACTTGGGAATCTCTTTTTTGTAAGACATCCTGATCTTTAGCTTAGGTCCTTGAAACCTTCTTTGCAAGCACCAAAATTTCTGATCCAATTATTGGAAATATAAGAGGAGTAACTAAGAGGGGAGGGGTGAATTAGTTACCACTAAAATAAATCCCAGATCCCTTAGATTTCAAAAATATAAATTTTATTGAAACTGTTGTTACTTGGTTAACACACAGGCACTCAGTTAACAATAACAATATGTTGTAACTTGCCAGGCACTATAATATCAACTGTTACTTGACAAATACTGAACATGTAGATCTTAATATATTATATGTGGTTAATGTTAATTGAATTTTTTGCATACACATAAAATAAATTACATGAACACAAGTGGCACCATGATTTAAGGTGGAAACCCAATTTGGGAAAAACCACCAATTGCAACTAGTTATTGTTTTTCTTTCTTATGAAATGAGCCCTGTTAGGAGCCAACCCTGTTATGTTGGAAGCATGAATGCTGATGATATTCCTATGGGGGAGTATTTTAGAAATATGATTAGATCATTATCATGATGATATGTTACATTCATGACTATGTTTGTCATGAACGTCAACATAGCAATTTTCTGTAGTATCTGACATAAGAACATCATTAAAGATTAAGCTGGTATAGATAGATCATTGAGTAATTCTAATAGCAAGGTTAAAGGGAGATTATAATATGTATTTAGTATATGTAGCTAACCTCAAAAGGATAAGATACCAAGTCTTGAAGAAGTTATGGAAGTTTCAATGAAGATTGTTCTAAGATAGAGTTTACAAAGGCATGTTCTAGTAAAATTGTTATATCTCTTAGTAAAGTTGTTACTTTGAGAAGTGGAAGCTAAAGATGTGAAGAAAAAATGTTTGTGATGATATGGCCAAACTCACTCGTCATAATGTTACGTGTATGGAAAGTTGTTCAATCTGCAAGGTGAAATATTAATGTTATCGCTAAGTGTAACATGTTCTTGATGTGGTTCTATAATAATTAATTGAGAAGGTGTAACAACCAACTCAAAGACTTGTTTTATGGATTCAGTATAAAGGAAGGACATTTTCCTTTATCATGATGCTAGATGTATGTTGAAATGTGAATGATTATAAGCAGCACAAAGAGTAGAATGCAAAGATAAGCAGAGCAGAGTGAAGGTGAAGGAAACTTCATTGCCAAGGTTTTATTGTGTGATCCAAAGTTTGATACTCGGATCTAAGGTTTGTGACCTAGTCTACAAGTCCTGATAGTGATTGGTCCAATTGAAGAACTAGAGCGGAGAAGTTAAAGTTTAGTACATACAATTATTTTGCAAGGAATAGTTGAGAGATCAGTTGGATAGTGAGTTTAGTGGTCTTGCACTGAAAGCTGTTTGGACAGTGGGTCCTTCTATCTTCTACAACTCCTAATAGGTTTGGAATCTTCTAACAAGGATTCAAAGTCTCCTTATAGGGAATCATATGTACTAAACATTTTAATAGACTCCTAACAAGGTCCATCATCTAACAAGGAATATTTATATTAGTACATCATCTTGTGGGCATCATTCCCACCAGAGTTTTCGCTCTGATCAAGGGTTTCCTTAGTTAACATATCTGGTGTAATTTTCTATGTGCATCTTGTTATGGTTGTTGTTTACTTTTTTTAAATGGATAAGATTATTTAAGCTTGATAAATGTTTTAATTATTAGATAACTAATTCAACCCACCCCCTCGCCCTCTCAGTTATCTTACTGGGCTATTGTTTCTAACAATAGGTATCAGAGCATTAGGTCCTTGAAGATTAAGTTTAACAACTTTGGGAGATCCATGGTGAAATATTCAAGAAAGACAGTGCAAAGTTTGATGGAACAAATTATGACAGTTATTGCAAGTGATTTGGAAACTTGTACTAAGGAAGAGAGAGATCTTTTTATGTGTGACATGAGAGCTAGAGAAGCACTATTGTCTGCACTTCTTGAATTTGAATATAACCAGGTAAAGTTGCTTTTTACTTCTCACATGATTTAGAAAGCTTTAGAAAATAGTTTTGAAGGTGATGAACATTCTAAGAAATTGAGGCTACAAAGTTGGATTTGTGCATTTCAAGATGCTAAAATGATGGAAGATGAATCGATAAGGACATATGTAGGAAGGATATCAGAAATGACTATAGGTATTAGATATCAAGGAGGAACCAAAGAAGATGATGAGCTGATATGGAAGATATTGAAGATCTTAACACCACCATTTAAGTAAGCAATCCAAATGATACAGTTGTTGATATCTTGTACCAAAGATTTTACAAAGAAGACATTACTTGGAAGACTTGAAGCAGTTGAGAATGAGCTTAGACAGTCCAAATAATTGACCAAAATAGAAATAAATTTCAATGCCTTGAATATTAGACCTAGTTTATCAAGGAGCACAAGTGCTAGAGGAGACTTTTCTAGTAGTAGCAGATCTGATGAGGACAACAAGATTGAAGGAGTAGCCCTTCTGGTAAGAAGAGAAATGGATGGTAAGAAAATCTTTAAATGTTGGACTTGCAATGAATTTGGTCATTATGCATCTAAGTGTCCTAAAAGAGATAAAAGTTATAAAGGAAATTTCAAACCTAGAAGAGATAGAGAGTGTCGATATGCAAATTAAGAAGATGATTTTGATGAACGAGCAGTAAGTGCTAGTGATGATGAAATAGGATTTGTAGCTATTAAAGAAGAAAGTCCAAAGAAAATGGCTTTGGTATCATAGGTTGAGAAGAAATTTGACTAGATAATTGATAGTGGTTATTCACATCATATGACTAGTGATAGGAAAAAAATTGTTAACTTCAAAATTCACGATGGAGGTATTGTCAGAGTTGGAAACAATGAAACATGCCATGTTAAAGGTATTGGATCTATAACTCTTGATAGTAAGACTAACACCGAGGATGTATATTTTGTTGATGGTTTGAAGCACAATCTTCTTAGTGTTTGACACCTAGTGGATAAAGGTATGAAGCCACGACCTACCTAGCAACATATGACATATGTCCATAGGTATGATATCATAAAGTACCTCATCCTGGTAGCTTCCAATCTTGAACTTCACTGAGCACTACTCATTGACCATGACCTTGTGGTCATCTTGCACCCAAGCAATACATTACAGATGTAGGTGTTTTTGTCTCTTCAATTTCAACTTGGTGACCATCATTTCTAACACCAAATTAGTAGTACTTCCACAATCAATGATCACATCACAACACTTATATTCACATTTTTACCTTGTACGAAACAAGATCCTTCTTTGATCAGGTTCATTCTCACCACTCAGTTGGACTCATTAGTTAAGTAGGACTTCTTTTCTTTCAACATCTTTAGAATGTGAAGATCTAGCATCTTCATCAACATGTGCAACTCTAGCCTAGCCTTCAGTTCTTTGATCTATCCTTCCTTTGCCCTAGGTACATTCAAATGCTCTATGCCTTCTTCTCCATAGTGAAAACATTTTCCATAGAAGCCTCCTCTTCTAGATCCTTGTCCTTTTCCTCTTCCTCTCTGATCTCTACTGTTCTGATCATGGAAATGATTAGAATTATTTCCCCTCTAGTTATGACTACTATTTCTAGCCTCATCCTTGTTCTTCTAATCATCATTATGGCCAACATAAGATCATCCTCTAGATCTTCCACCACAACCAATTCCACTCTTCTTGTTATCAAATTTCTTGCTTAGCTTCTCGTCAACTCTTAGGGAAAATTGATATGCCTCCTTAATACTTTTCATTCAAACCAAACATAGCTCATCCTTTATACCTAGCCTTAACCCATTAAGATAACATACCACTTTCTCCTTATCAGCTTCTGCATGACCAGTTCTAAGGAGAACTCAGTAGAACTCCTTGGTATACTCTCAAACAATTTTTCTTGCTTTCTTCAACCCTTGCATTTTCTTCAACAAATCAAGCTCATAATCCATGGGAATGAATTGTCACTATAGTTTAGCTATCATTCATTCCCATCTAGTGATTTCATCCTTTCCTTTTCTATTTCTCTCTAACTAAACCTCCTGCCATAAGATCTTCACATGTCCCTTCAGTTTTGCCTTTGTAAACTTGACCCTATCCAAATCCTCAATATCTTTATACTTAAAGTACTCCTCTAGTTTATTGATCCAATAGATCAGCTCCTCTTCATTAAGATTTCCCAAAAATGTGCGAACTTCAAACTTAGGTCTTTTTCCAATCTTGGAGATGGCCCTAAAAAGCCTCTCTTCCTTTGGGTTTAGAACTGCCTTTGCTTCGACATTTTCTTTGACTTTGTCCTCATCCTCACTTTCATCTCTTACATGAAGATTTTTTTCTCTATGCATTTATTCTTCCGATGCTTGCATTTGTCTTTGGAGGGCTTAGAAACCCTTAGGTGTAACACCCACAACTCTTCTGCTACACTCTCTTCGTGGAGGCATTTTCATGCTTCTGCTCAAACTATAGTACAAACTACATCCCAATAGGTGATCTGTCTACATGCTCAACCCAAACTAGAGTCCTAGAACAAACTACTTCATAGTTAGCGATCTATCCACACACTCAAGAACTGTAGCTTTGATACCACTTGATGAAGGGTGCTCCCCTTAAAACCATAAACTCATAACGGAAACAAAGAAACAACAACAAATGCGAGAGAAAAATATGGACTTCTTATTTGTGTTAGAAATGTGGAATTATAGAATTTTCAAGTGCAATATGCTAACCCACATGGATGCCTTCATTATAGTAATTTGCAAGACTAAACTGCGAACTACTACCCAGAGCTGTCCTAGACAATGTTTGGGCCTTTCTTAAATAGGCAATTTTATGTTGCTCGAGAAGGTTCTAGACAATGAAACTTAATAACTAGAGCCAAAATACCCTAAAAATACATATAAAGTCAGCCAAATACATCTTTGACAATTATTTTAGGTATTTCAGGTAGCCCAACTTCAGAAGGTCATAACTCTCAAACTGTTGCTTTGATTGGCTATTATAACCACTTTTCGTAAATGTCAGCTCATGATTTATAGGCTCACAATTATGGAAGTGCCCTTCCATTGAGTTTTCATACCTCATCCGGGCACTCTAAGGCCTCCAACGGTGAGCTTGAAGACTTTTCTACAATTTTTTTCTACCAAAAATTTGCAATAACTTCTCCAATACTTAATCTAGAGGAACAAGATTTTTATGGTAGGCTTATAACTCTAAAATAAACCCTCCTATAGAAAATGAGAATATTTTGAGCTCATATGAAAAAATTACTAAAAATAGAAAGTTCCCATAAATAGTAACCAACTTGTCTACTAGTCCTTATTAAAATAGAAAAGACTAAAAATAAAATATTTTTGGGTTTTTCAAGATTGCTCTTACACCCAAGATGCTCCTACATCAAAATGATAATATCTTTTATGAAGCTAACAGAATCAAAAGATAGTTATCAGCTCTGAGAACCCCTAAACAGAATGGTATAGTAGAGAGAAGAAATAGGTCAGTAACAGAAGCAAAAAGAGCTATGTTAATTGAGAATGATGTATCCAAGATGTTTTTGAGAGAAGCTATGAATAGAATAGTCTACACTATGAATAGAGTGCAAGTTAGGAAATACACAAAAAAGACCCCTTATGAACTATGGTTTGATCACTCACCTACAGTTAAGTATTTCATAATTTTTGGTAGTAAGTTCTATATCAAAAGAGATGATGATATTGGTAAGTTGATGCTAGAAGTGATGAAGGTATGTATCTTGGTTATTCACTAAAAAGAAAGACTTATAGATGTTATAATCTAAGAACTAAGACTATTATGGAAAGTGAAAATGTGAGAGTTGAAGAGAAATTTAGGATACAAGAAAGAATATTTGATTACAACTTAGATGATGAGAACATTGTTACTAAACCAAGGAATGATGAAGTATTCTTTGAGACTAACAATGATTTGTAGAATGAAAGATAGACAAGGCAATAACAAAGCTTAGAACCTTCAATAAAGCCAAGAGTTGAGATAAAAACTCCTACTTTAGGTAAGAGTATGACAAAAGATCATCCACTTGAGCAGATCATCAGAAGCAGTGATAAAGGTGTGACAATAAGAAGCAAAATAATGAAGAGCTATGTTTGATATCTCAAGTTGAACCTTAGAATGCAGATGAAGTTTGTCAAGATGACTATTGGAAGAAAGATATGAAAGAGAAATTGGATCAAATAGTAAAGAATTAGACACAAGAATTAGTTCCCAGACTAGAAAACAAGAATGTGATAGGAAGTAAATAGGTATTTAGAAACAAGATGAATAAACAGGGTGAAGTAGTAAGGAACAAGGCAAGATTGGTATGTAAAGGTTACTCAAAGAAATAAGGAATAGACCATGATGAAACCTATGCTCTTGTGGCAAGAAAATAAGTAGTAAGGTTATTCTTAGCATATGAAACATATAAAAAATTCAAAGTATATCAGATGGATGTCAAGTTAGCGTTTCTGAATGGAGAACTTGAAGAAGAGGTATACATAGAACAACTTGAAGGCTATCCTTTAACAGATGACAAGGACATAGTATGTATATTGAAGAAAGCATTGTATGGCTTCAAGCAAGCACCCAAAACCTCGTATGCAAGGTTGGATAGGCATTTGACAAAACTTGGGTATAGCAAAGGTATGGCAGATAGTAATCTCTATTGGAAAGAAATTGATGATGGATTAATGATCTTGGTAATATTTTTTGATGATATCATATTTGAGGTAAGATTATTTTCTTGGCTAAGAAAGAAGCAAGATTGTACTTAACAATGTACAGTAGAAGTAGAATATGTTGCAGTGAAAAAAAATTGTAATCAAGTTGCTTGGATGAAGCAGATGCTGAAGGATATAAGGATAGAATTTAGTGAACCTGTTGTCATACATTATGACAACACAAACACAGTAAATATGTCTAAGAATCTAGTGTTGCATTCTAAGACTAAACACATTTCTATCAAGTATCACATGTTGAGAGAGAAAGTTGCAGAAAAGAAAATTACATTGGAGTATGTAAACAACAAAGAGCAGATTGCAGATATCTTCACTAAGCCTCTTCCCAAAGAGACTTTTGAGTATTTGCAAGGTGTGGTAGGGGTTATGACCCTTCCTACATCAGAGTAGATGATGTAAGAGTGCATCGGTCTAGTGTAATAGAGCACTATTGTTTGTCTAGACTGAATGTTGATGCTTTTTGTATGGGGGAGTATCTACGATGGATAGAGTCATCTAGGACTCTTGTTGGATGTTGTTTTTGAAAAATGTCTTTGGAAACTTGAGCTAGTAAAAAATAGTTATTGTAAAGTTTGATGGTTGTTGAAGCCTTTGACATTGATGTCAATGACGGAGAAGTACAACATGAAAAACAAGTACAACATGGAAAAATAGTTTGAAAAGCATAGAAAACAAGTACAACATGTTTGGAAAATTAGTTGAAAAGAAGTACAATATGGAAAAATAATTTTATGTAAAGAAAATTAAGGTATATCAATGGGGAGAATGATTGATGAAGATGATTTGGAAAAGAACAATTAATAGTCTTTTGCAGTTGGTATTCTTGGAACTAGATGTTTTTCATCTATGTTGCCATCAATGCCAAAGGGGAAGATTGTTGGAAGCATGAATTTTGCTGATATTATTATGGGGGAGTATTTTAGAAACATGATTAGATGATTATCATGATGATATGTTACATTCATGACTATTTTTGTCATTGATGTCAATATAGCAGTTTTATGTTGTATTTGAAAGAAGAATAGCAGTAAAGATGAAGTTGGTACAGACAGATCATTGAGTACTTTTAGTAGAGAGGTTAAAGGGAGATTATAATATGTGTCTAGTATACATAGATAACCTTAGAAGCATAAGATATTAATTCTGGAAGAAGTTATGCAAGTTTTAGTGAAGACTATTTTGAGATAGAGTTTACAGAGGCATGTTCTAGTAAACTTGTTATATTTCTTAGGATAGTTGTTATTCCAAGAAGTGGAAGTTAAAGATGTGAATAAGACATGTTGCTGATGATGTGGCTGATTTCAGATCTCAATTATGGCTTGAATACTTGATCCTTCCTAATCAGATTAATATTTTCTGTCCAACAAGGATATTTTGCTTATCCTCCCAATTTTCTTCCTCTAAGCATCTTCTTATCTTCCACACATTCTCACACTCTTAGTCCTCAACTTGACCTTATAATTATATCATATACATTTTCAAGTCATCTTGAATATGACTTAGAATAATTAACACTCATCTCCTCAATTGACTAGAACCCACAAACAAATCTATTAAACTTAATATGCCAAAATAAGAAAATCTTTTATTAGCCGACCTTGCTTAGTAGACCCTAACACTAGAATGATTTTCCTATGTCAACCAAGTGAACTCAGTTAACAATGCATCTTCGAAAGCTTCCTTTGGTAATCAAGTGAGCTTAGTTAACACTGGTTCCATCAAAATTTCCTTTGTCAACCAACTGAGCTCGGTTAACACTCAACTTCTATGAACTTCTCTTTGAGGCCCAAGTGAACTTGGTAGACACTATCTTTTGAACTTGGTAAACAATGGAATACTCAGAAGATATAAGAAATTGTCTTTATCACCCAAGGGAGTTTGGCATACATTGACTGGTAAAGATATGACATTTTGTGTAACATCAAATAAAATATACAATTGATCAACAATTTGTTGGTTACTGTTGGAGGACTTTGAGGAAGATGATGGATACTATGTTGAAGTTTAGTTCTACATTCCATCAAAAAAAAGATAGATAGATAGAGATTGTGAATAGAAGTTTGGGTATTTTTCTAAGATGTTTAGCTAGGGATAAACCACGTAATTGGGAGTTGGCTTTGATACAAGCTTAGTTTGCATATATTAATTTTATGAATAGGAGTATAGGGAAAACACCTTTTGAGATTATTACTAGAATGCAACCTAGAGGAATATCAGATTTTAGGGATGTTGCTAGTGAAGAAAAGAGAAATGTTGTACGGGTAGAATTTGCTAATTTTATGGATTCTTTGCATAAGGAAGTGAAGTTGAGGCTGGAACAAAGTAATCAAAAGTATAAGGAGAATGCTGATAATTCTAGAAGACATCATGTTTTTGAAGTTGGTGATGAGGAGATTGTTCATTTGAAGAAAGGTAGATTTCCTAGTGGAACATATAGTAAGGTGAAGTTTAAGAAGTTTGGACCTTGTCAAATCTTGAAGAAATTTGACAGTGGTAATTATTATGAAGGTGAGTTAACTAATGACATGGATATATCTCCTATATTCATTGTTTCTAATTTGTATAAGTACCACAAGTCCTATGATGAAGTTGTTGTATCAAATGATTATCCTAATAAGCAAATTGAAGAGGTTGAATATGTATTGGGTTTTACATTTGGTAAAAGCACAAGAGGAAAAGACGACTACGAGTATTTGGTAAAGTGGAAGAACAAACCAATTGAAGATGCTACATGGATTTCTCAATATGGTTTGCTATTATCAACAAACCATTCTCAATTTCTTTCAAACTCAAATTACTATCTGTCATACCTTTAGAAAATCCAAGTTTTGCCAAATAGTTGTCCAACCTTGCATACCAGGTTCTAGGTTCTTGCTTTAGACCATATATAGCTTTCTTTAGTATACCATATCCTTGTCTTTTGTTAGAGGAAAACCTTTAGGCTACTCAATAAATACCTCATTTTAAGTTCTCCATTCAGGAAGGTTGATTTAACATCCATCTGATATACTTTGAATTTCTTATTCACTGCATAAGCCAAGAACATTCTTACTGCTTCCAGTCTAGCTACAGGGGCATATGTCTCCTCATAGTCTATGCCTTCTTGCTATGTATAACCTTTATATCCAAGTATGGCCTTGTTTCTCACAACTTTGCCTTGCTCATTCATCTTGTTTCTGAGTACCAATTTGGTTCCTATTACAATCTTGTCTTTAGGTTTAGGAACTAACTACCATGTTTCATTCTTCACAATCTAATCTAATTCTTCCTTAATTGCTTGAATCTAATGATTGTCTTTATATGCTTCATCTACACTTTTAGGTTCAACTTGAGAAATCAATCATAGCTCTTCATGAACTCTATTTCTTGTCATCACACCTTTGTCTTTGCTTCCAATTATCTTTTCTAGAGGGTGATTCTTTTTTAGATTCCCCTAGGGGTAAGAGTTGACATCTCAACTCTTATCTCATCTCTTAGCTCAAACCTCTCCTCTCTTCTTTGATCAACAATTAACACATCATTATGAAAATCATTGTTAGTCTCAAAGAAAACTTCAACATTTTTTCTAACAATTCCATAATTATCTTATTTCAATCATAGTCACTAGAGCTAGCTTTTCTTTTACTTCCTCATTTTAAACTATTATAGGCTTATTAACTTCATCAAAAAGTGAACTCTTTCTATATTTTCTTGCTCTTTACATGTCCAACAAATGAAACTTTTCATACCTTCTAGCTCTCTTTTCATAAGATGATCGATTCCTTCTTGAATCTTCATGTCTCCTTTCGATGCACTTCTATTATTTTGTATGCAACAAAGGGATTTTGGATTAGGAAACTCAATGCTTACATCTTTACACATATCTAATAACTCACCAATAATGTCCATCTTTTGGGTGACAAAATTTCATATATCTAACTTTGGACTATCTTTTCTTGCCATGATCTCCCAAAGCTATTAAGCTTATTCTTCAAGGTCTTGAGGCTCTGATACCAATTGTTAGAATATATAGTCTACCAATATAACTGGGGGCGAGGGGTGGGGGCGGGGGGGGAAGGGTTGAATCAATTATCCAAATAATATCATAATTATCAACCTTATTCAACTTTAATCATATGAGCAATATAATTAGAAACCACAACAAGATACTCATGCACAATAATACCAAATATGTTAACTAGGGAAACCCTTTAGTAGAAGGAAAACCCCAGTGGAGATGGTACCCACAACATGATGTACTAATATAAATATTCCTTGTTAGAGGATGAACCCTATTAGGAGTCTATAGCAACATTCCATACATATTAGACTCTGTTAGAAGATTCAAACCCTATTAGGAGTTGTAGAAGGTAGCTGGATGCACTGCCCAAACAACTTCAAGGGAAAGACCAATGAACCCACTATCCAAATGACCTCTATATTATTCCTGTAGAATAATAGAAATGAAATGTAATTCCTTCCTCTTTCCTATCAACAAGACATCTACTCCTTTTGATCTTGTAACTAAATCACAAAACTCACATCCAATAATTCCTTGGATCACTTACTCAAATTCAACAAACACACTGCTCCTTTTCACACTTCATGCTTCATACAATGATCACAACACCCATATATATTTTAGAAACAAGGAAAACATATTTCCTTTATACCATTTCTTCAAAATAGTTTCTTAAGTCAGGTTTGAGGCTTTCTAAATTAATTATAATAAGATAATTGATTAATTGTAATTACAATAGCACTGTTGGCTCATAGTCTACACAAATTCTCACATGTGTGCTTATAGGGCTTGCTCATCTGCTGACATTACCATCTGACTATCCTCTATCACTAGCTGATTGTGCATCTTCTTATTACATCTCAGATGAAAGATGTAATACAAACATTAGAAATTGCTTTCCAAGCACTCTGTCTCTATACTACTTACATATTTCTTTGAATTATGTGCTATATATTAAACTTCCTCATGAAGACATTGTAGTAAACATGTCCATGATCGTACACTAGCAGACAAGCAAAACCTTGTCCGTAATGCTAAGATCTCTCTCTACTACTATGCTAGTCTTTATAGACTTACTGCTATGTAGACATAAATGACAAACACAGCCATGAATGCAACATGCCAATACTCTCCAATGTTTAGGATACTCCCCCAATGTAGTATATTCAATATTCATGCGAACAGTCTCATCTTTGTTAGATAACTTGTGACCAATTATCATAGGTATACCAACAAGCTTACAACTTTCCAAGAAAAATATTTTTTATAGGTCCTTCAATAGCTTGTGATAATAAAATACCATCACTATTCTACATAATTTTTAGACCTAAGGAATATTTCATCTCTCCAATTATAATTGTCTCAAATTCATTCTTCATTTCATCAGCAAATTTGTCACTTGCTTCATCATTACCTCCAAAGATTATATTGTCCAGAAATACCACAATAATTAACAATCTATTCTCAATTTCTTTGAAATACAAATTACTATGTGACATACCTTTTGCAAATCCCAACTTTGCTAAATATTTGACCAATCTTGCATATAAGGTTTTTGGTGCTTATTTTAGACCATACAATGCTTTCTTCAATTTACATATTGTGTCCTTTTCTTCTGTCAAAGTAAATCCTTAAGGCTGCTCAATGTTGATTTCTTCTTCAAGTTCTTAATTCAAAAATGTTGACTTTACATCCATCAAATGCACCTTTAACTTTGTATTTTCTGCATAAGCCAAGAACATTCTTATTGCATCAATTTTGGAAACATGGACAAATGTCTCTTTATAGTCTATACCTTCTTGCTTTGAATATCCTTTTGCATACCAATCTTGCTTTATTCCTCACAAGCTCACCTTGTTCACTCATATTGTTTCTAAAAAATCATTTAGTTCCTATAGCATTCTTGTCTTTAGGTCTAAGAAACCAATTCCCATGTCCCATTCTTCACAATTTGATCTAGTTCTTCCTTCATTTCTTGAATCCAGTGATCATCCTTGCATGCCTCATCCACACTCTTTGGTTCAAATTGAGAAATCAAACACAATTCTTCATGTACTATGTTTCTTGTCATAACTCCTTTTTTTTTTTTTTTTGCTTCCAATGATATGATTAGCAGGGTGATGCTTTATCAAATTCTTGTTTGGTGTAGGCATTGTTTCAGCCTTTACTTCTTCTCTAGGTTCAGATTTTGGTTCTTCTTTTTGTTCAATAATTTGAACATCATTTTGGAAATCATTGGTAGTCTCAAAGAAAACTTTAACATTTTCTATAAAAGGTATAGGATTATCTTCTTCTTCATTGGAATTCTAATCCAACATTCTCTCTTTAACTTCAAATTTTTCATCCACTTTTACATTTACGCACTCAACAATATTCTTAGTTCTTTGATTAAAACATTTATAATTTTTTTTTTGAATGAATAGCCAAGGAACACACCTTCATTACTTCTTGCATCAAACTTACCAATATCATCATCTCTCTTTATGCAACACTTACTTTGAAACATTTTGAAATGTTTTGTTGAGGTTGCATATCCAAACCACAATTCATAGAGAGTCATATTTGTACCTTTTCTAATCTATAGTCTATTCATTATGTTTATCGTGGTATCTCAAACGTCATGACTTTTGCTTCTTCTATTACAAGCCTATTTCTTCTTTCAAAAATCCAATTTTTCTCAAGGGTCTTAGGTACTGATAACTATCTCTTGATGCCATTTACTTCACAAAATGTGTTAAAATCTTTCAAGGTAAACTCACCACCTCTATCTAATCTTAAGCATTTTATCTTTACTATAGATTCATTATTAACTCTATTCTTAAACAACTTAAACTTTTCAAATGCTTTATACTTTTCTTTAAGAAATGCTACCGACATCATTTTAGTGAGATCATCAATAAAAATCATACAATACCTTTCACCATAGAATCCTCTTATTTTGGTAGGACCACTCAAATTAGTATGAACAATATCCAATTTCATTATGGTAGTGAACTTCTTGCTAGCAAAGGAAACTTTCTTCTTCTTAGTAATAACACATTCTTTCCACACAACATTAGTAGGCTTCATAATTTTGAGTAGATCTCTGACAAAAAATGTAATACTAGCCTTCACAATATTATCAAAATTTATATGACAAAATATTCTATGCCATAACCAATTGTTATCCACTTTTGCAACCAAACATGTCATCCCCATAGGGTCTAATTGAAATACATTACCTCTAGGTCTTGTATCAGTGCCAATCAACTTAACATCGTTATCCTTGATAATGCATGTCTTCTCTATGAACTGTAACTTGTAACCCTTATCAACCAAATGTCCAAAACTTAATAGGCTATGTTTTATTCCATCAACAAAATAGACATCATCAGTGTTAGTCTTTCCATCAAGAGTAATAGATCCCATTCCCTTGATATAATAAGCTGCATTATTACCAACTCTGAGAATTTGTTCATCATGATTACTGAACTTAATAAATTTATTCATTTCTACAATCATATGATGTGAAAATCCACTCTCTATAATCCAATCAGTTCTCTTTTAAACTTGTAAAACTAGGGCTTTCTCTTCTCTGACTTCCTTTTCTACTTTTATAGCTACAAATCCTAACTCATTATCACTTTCACTTTGAACTATTTCTTTAGACTTGTCATCTTCATTTGCATACAAAAACTCTCTAGGCTTTCTAGATTTGAAATTCTTCTTATACTTTTTCTCTATTTTAGGACACTTAGAAGCATAATGACCAAATTCATTACAAGTACAACATTTAAAGATTCTCTTATCATCTAGTTCTCTCCTTACAAGAAGGGAAATTCCTTCTTCAATTATTCTATCATCCTTAGATCTAGATTTGTTGCTACCAACATAGTCTCCACTACTGCTTGCACTTCATGATAAATAAGGGTTAACACTTAATGCACTAAATGTTATCTCCACTCTGGGAAAATATCCAAATTGATTTAGGCTCACTTCTACTACTTCTAATATTCCAAGTAGCATATTTTGGTAAACTTCTTAATGCAAGGTATCACTAGCTCAATTATTTGTGATTTTTGATTGAATGGTGGTGTCATAGTTTTCAAGATCTTCTAAATAATCTCATCTTTAGTTTTAGATCCATTGCTAGACTCAATTCCTGCAATAATCTCTAATATTCTACTAATATGGGTTCTTAAAAATTCATTTTCCATCATCTTAGCATCTTGAAATAAACATATCCAATTATGACTGTATTCATTCTCAGGAAGAGCTGACAATAATACTTCTTTTTCAAGCATATTGCACATAAATAGATCTCTTTCAACTTCATTGCATTCCTCAAGTTTTATTTTTCTTCCACAATCTTTTTTTCGTTCTTTACCATCAACCAATACCCTAGACCCATATAATAACACCAAATTTTTTAACTAGGGAAACCCTTGATCAAAGAGAAAACATCGGTGGGGATGATACCCATAAAATGATGAACTAATATAAAATTTACTTGTAAGAGGATGAAATTTTTTAGGAGCCAATGAAATACATTTAGTACATGGGTGAATGCACCAAGTTGTGGTGTCAAAAACATGACACAAAAATGCTAGCACACACATGCTACGACCTAGCCTCCACAAGCCTAAGCAAGCCTTAGGCTTGTGGAGCCCAAGCCATAACGTGTGAGTCCTATAGCATGTAGACACTAGTGGAAATGATATATAATGACAACAACCCATGGTCCCATCCATTCTAACTATTTTTTTTCTATCTTTGCCTTCTTTGCTCACAACAACTCACACACATTCTTTAAAAGGTCAAAGTTTTGCTCTATCTCCTCCTCAAAATTCCTAGTTGTTGTTAGAGATCAAAATCAAGTTCATTGAGTATGTCTTCTAATCTTGTTTTTGCATTGTTTTGTATGTTTTAGCATTGTTTTTAGTTTTGTTTAAAGTTTTTAAAGTTTTTCAAAATACAATTGGTTCCTTATCAAGAAATGTGATTAATTAACAGAAATGTACACCATCAAATGAACAAAATTCCCTACCTGATCAACAAAATCCTCCACAGAATCAAAATGAAAATCCTCATGAGCAAGAGTAAGATCCTCTGCAACCTCCATTGATTACAGGACCTCCTCCTCACACCTAGGACAATATAACGAATGAAATAGAAAGAAGAAAAAATAAATTAGAAGAAATCATTGGTAGGTTAAAAATTTATGGGCAAACTAATCCTACAAGGGCACAATTGGCATCCTCCCTTGAGTCTGTTTTGAGCCAGGTAGATTGTGTTAGTGGTCAGTTGAATATTTGGCATGTTAAGAGAAGAACAAAGAATACATTATGCCAACAAATTATCCTATGAAGATGTAAACAATATGAAAATAATGAAATATGAGATATGTGCATTATTTAAAAAGCCAAGAGAAGAAGATATTATTAGAACTACAACTAAAAGGTTCCCCATCCAATGGAGCATCCATGATGATAATAGAAATAACTTTTGAGGTAGATGGTGGATAGTATTTAATGTGCCTCCTTGTAGTAATCACGAGGTTCTAATGTATTTATTAAATTGATTATATTGTGAATTTTTCCTTGGGGAGATCCTCAATTATTTTGACATGTTAGATTCTCAAAGTAGAGGTGAGGGGTCATCATTTGATAGGTTGGGGGCACATCATGATCCTAATGTAGTTAGGGCACTTGTTGTCAAGCCATAGGGTGAGCATGTCATGGTTCTTTCTATTGTGAAGGAACATGTAGAGACCAATATACTATGGACTATCAATGCTTTGACATAGACCCTCATTCATTGCGCTGGTCCATTAGTTGTAGAGGAACATTCTTTGCACTATGTTTACATGTGTAAGTCATGTGGATCCTTGTGCATGTTTGTAGTCATGTTGCGGACACTATAGATGATGGGCTAGTCACCGATAACTTCATAAGTGAGACATTTGGCATTGAAACACATGTAACTATTTACAATTATAAAAAATTAATTTGATCAAATTTCATATGTACAATGAATGACTAATAAATTAACATGTCTTGAGGTTGTTCAAAATTTAGGATAAGAGTGTTGCTGGCGCTAATACAAATTTTGTGACCCCATTTTACATCTCGTCAATGAGTCCACAAGTATGTATTGATTTAATCATTTCAATTAATACATCTATTTATTAAGTAATCATATGAAGGATTGACAATTTTTTTTATCCATGTGCATTAGTTCTCTACTAGACCATTGACATTCACAATGAACTCTGAGCCTAATCATGATATAAGCTTCATAGAGGTACACTTGTTTCATTTTATTATATTATATTATATAAAATAATATATAAATTATATTATATGATTTGCAGTTGTTGACGTCAGAGACTCCTCATCTTCTCTAGTCCATCAATCATGGAGTTGCTGCCATGATGGTTAGCTAAGGGCCATTAACTGAGGTATGAAAGAGTTTGAATAGTTTTAGTTGTTATTTATAATATTTATTATTGAGATTTCAAATTTTATTCATAAGTATGACTGAGTGACTATATTGATTGAATTATTGTAGGGCCTTGTTACTCTTGATCATCCATGAGCCTCTGAGGTGGATGTACAGAGTGACTATTTGATGGTGGTAAGAAAATAATAAATTTTGTGTGTACATACATTTTATTTTAATGTATAATAATTATTGATTCATATATACTTTTTTTTGTATAAGCTCTAGTTAGAGAGGAGCCTAAAAAAGAGGACAAGTGAGCGTGTGAGGAAGACCCCTATATCCCCATAATCTCCCCCCATGTGACGACTGAGGACCTCTAGGTATTTTTTTCCTTCTCATGGGAAGGAGAAGATATAGGGATGTATAGGCGTATAGGCATTAGTGGACATATGTCTTGGTTATTATGTTGGTGAACATTTTCGACATACGTTTGATGTATACAAGACATTATATATTTGATGTATGACATATATTTGATGCATGAAATTATTAGACTTACAACTTTGATCCATTAGATTGTTCATGTATGACATTGTTGGTTATCATAATATATATCTTGTTTTTATTGTTTATATTTTAAGTATTTCATATATTTCATTTTAATATAATTTGCATCCAAAATAAGGGTATGAATCATTATAATAAGCTTTGATATTATCTTTTGACATGTGAATAAGGCTATGATATTAATTTCTATTTAGATTGTACAAGTTATGAGTACTTTTTATTATGACTAACCTATTTAGAGTCTTTGTTGGGACGAAAATAGTGAAACTTCAATTCTTATCACTGTTATACACTAAACATTGAAATTTGAATCTTGAGTTGGTTGCATTATGTAAATGTCTAAGCTTGAATCTTAGTGTCATCATAAACATGTCAAGATTTTATATATGATTTATCTTCACAACATGAGAAGACTTAAAACATAGATTTTAATTTAAATATTAACTTATATTTAGTATAAATTTTGATTTTTATGTTCCAGATCCCTCAATAAATTGTATTGGTCATTTAATCACCTCATTGTTGTTTCTAGTCTAAATACTATCTTTCACATATTTAGTTTCAAATCACCTGTATATATAGTATAGCCTTTTTTATTAGGTTACTAAATATATAAACATCATTCCATTTTTATGTGCTTGTCATTTACTACTTTCATCATTAAAATATGGATATTTCTCTATAATGCCAATGATATTTGGAATTTTTCATTTTAATTTTTTTAATATAGCAGATTTTTTCATTCCTTAATTCGATCTCTAGTGTTTTGAGTATTTTCTTAGATTGTTCTTTCCCATTATGTCCCCAAAGACACACACTCTTGTTGAATCTATGAATAGTTGTTAATTCATGATTAGATATTATAGTTGATAAAAAGATATCTTGAACATATATGTATCTATTTATGAATTTAATGTGCATGAATTTCAATTAGTCTATCATATTTTTTGATGTTATTTAGAACTCTTTAGATGTATATTATGCCAAATATAATGCTATACCATATATGACCCATGGAAGGTTACATGATTCTTGGTTATGGCATAGATTATTTATATTCCTCTTTTGGTCTTATTTAATACTCTTCTTTTAAATGATACCTTCATCCTCAATCAAAGTTTGCATCAATATGTTATTGATTAGATGATTATCATGAAGCCAATATTCGAAGGGAACTTCAGAATGAACTTGACAATTATCCACAAGCTTGTTTCCCAAATGTTTGAAAGAAATCTAGAATAGATCACATTCCATGAGATGACTTATCTTGGTGAAATGTTCTCAAATAGTGGTCTTGCTTGAATAGACCCCATGATTGTTATGTTACAACATTGCTAAATGTGTGCTTCAGTTATGGTCTAGTCTGGGGAATGGAATTTTTGTAGGATGTTGTTTTTCTTTATATTGTGCTAAATCTTGGGGAGGCTATTGACATTGTTTCACATATCATGGGGTAAGGTTGGACAACCTTCTTAATATTTTTTCAGGGCATGACTCATGTTTGATTAGACCTATTTTTGGAATGCTACATTATTTCCAAGTGTGTGGTAGAGTTATGGGTTTCTTGGAAGAATTTTCTTAATAGCTCAATATTTATAAAGATAGGATATGTGAGACTCTTTTGTAATGGATTTTTAGATATGCATGTTTTTTAATGTGCAAGTTATTTCCTATGGCAAACTCTTGCAGCCCCACATTTATAGCAATGGACTTATGCATCTAGGTATCAAAGATATTGTCATTAAATGTAGATAGCATGTTTACTACATATGGTTTCCACTGAGATTGGTAAACCTATTGGAAGCAACCTGGTATAGCATTATGTCTCATATTGCATTTTTCTTATAGTTATGACTTTCATGTCACAACATTATTTAGTAAAATATTTTGCAAATTTTCTTGTTAATGATAATATTATGTCTGATATAGTATAGTGTCCTATATAATAATATAATGTCCAACTTTATTAAATCTAATTTTAAGGAGCCAATGGAAAAGACACCTCCTACTTAATAATTAAAAATTGATAGCTTCATATCAAAATAATTTTCTAAATGTGGAATGTAGAAGTCAATATGGTTGTCACACTAATTTTAAAGTTTGAAATCTTGGTCAAATGTCATATTTATAACTCTTTACTATGTTTTAGAATGATAAAAAAATTCCTATGTTGATGAGGAAATCAATTCCATATAAAGTGGTTAGAGAGATTCACCAGTTGATGAATTTGAACTAACTAACAATACAATTTTCAATATCACCCAAGATAGAGCCGTAAAATCAAAATGGAATTGAATCTCCACAAAGTGAGAGCGATTATTATAGGCCTCAAAAACAAACTCTTGTAGCACCTGACACTATATTGATACCTTGCTTGAGCTCCGAGATATGTCCCATCAAAGATCGTTGCCTTCTAGAATTTAGTGGCCCTTAGGGTCAATTCCATTTGGTGTGCCTAAGAATGTTCAAGTGATCATCAGGGTGGGATGAGATTGTGACTATGGTTTATATAAAGCCTCGTCCAAAGATCCTTGGAATAAGGATAAATATAATCCAAGATAATTTAAAAAAAGAAAAAGTATAGGTTTACATGACACTCAACATACAAGGATCACAAAGATCATAATGGAAGACTAAATAAACATCCAAACACCAACGGATCTCCAAAAGCCACTACTAACCAAAAATGACAGTAACGCAAAATATAAAAATGATTTCAAATCAAAACATCTCAAATTCAAAATCCAAAACCAAGGGATTCAAGAACACCTTAGAGTGTATTCAAATCACCTCTCAAAATTTTTTGGTCAATCTAAAAAGTGCCCACTGTTCACCTAGATAGGTTTTTCAAACAACTAGTGTGACATTTTAATCCATCACTATACGATACTTTTGAGTAGTGTAAATACTTATAAAGAATTTTTGTGACACTTTTAGGGACCGCATTATACTTCTTCAAAGGTCATACAATACTTTACTAGTATTGCACAATATTTTGTCTTAAGGTCTACGATACTTTATAAGTATTGGCCCATGCTAGAACATAGTTGCCTAGAAAAGAATGAAGCAAGACTATGAAAGAACATAAGGCAGAGAGCAAGGTTAGAACCTCCACATCAAAGAGTATCGAATCCACAAGTCGAGGAAAAGACACTCCAATACCATAACTACATGAAGGAAATACATTCTACCATCCAAAACAAAACAATATAAGAATGTACTGAAACAACATCATAGTAAATGGACCTAACATCGTAATGTACAAGAATAACCAAACTCATGCATGGTTCCTCCCAACCATAATAGCATCATGAGAACTTGAAGGTCATAACCATCCCCTATGTGTAACATCCTAAACTACTGACCAGATCATCAGAGCTATCTTATGTGGACTTCACTAATAAAATGTACTACAACATAAGAACAAGGAAATCTAACATGCTATAATAAAAACATAAGATAATCCCATAAAATAAACTCATCATCTGATCATATATCTAACATCATAATACAAGAATGTGTCAAGTAAACTACATCATCTAAACATAATATCCAAGCATTCCAATGAAAGCATAAATCACAAGATAACATACTCCAGAACCCAAAGTACCAAGTGACAAAATAAGAAATGGTCACACTCAAAATAAATACCATATCTGTACATGGGTCCCCTAGTAGTGGTGAAAGTAGCTATGCCTCCCAATCATGTGAAACCCATAGGTCCACTCCTGTCATGCTGATGGAGATTATGATCCAACCTCAAACACCCAATCAAACATCCATGGCTATCACTCATGCCAAATAGTAATGATGAATAAAACCAAGAACCTATGACAATGCAAATAGTACAGGTCCTGGTTAGACATTCTATGGACTACTATGTAGGGGCTGACATCATGGAGAGTTACTTGGCATTGAAAAGCCCAAGATTGGATCATGCAGATTCAACTCCACAATGGAGGGCTTGAGAATTGTGTCCTCAAATTTAATCAGGTGGTCATAGATTTTATTATATTATTTTTTATTAGCACCTAATGATTAATTTAGTTTCACTTACTTAAAGTCGTTGCATTCGAGCCGTTGAGAAATAGTTACTGGGCTACGGAGGTAGAGACCCCCTCCACATCCTACCCTACCCTACCCATGCTCATCCAATGATGAGTACCCATAGGCTTTCACATTACCAACCCAACCCCACAAGATCATAACTTCCAACAAGTCCATGGAAGATTGGGCCTTGCAAGTTACTTGAAAAGTGTACACATATGTGCTCGTGTGTGGTGCACCACCATCACAAAGATCATAACACAAGGACTAAATGAGAACAACACTCAACTAAGTAACAACTCATGAGGAAGCATGTGACACACATCCCTATGCAACATAAAAGTGCAACAATGATCTGATTGATATCCTATAGATGATCCAAGTCCATGATCAATGACATGCCATAAAAACCTGAGAAAATAGGGTGACACAAAATGAGGTAAAAATCGCAAAATTCAAAAAATTTGAAATTAAAACCCATTTGTTCCATGGGAACAAAAGCCATAAAATCTAATCAAATTTTGGTTTAGACAGTGCATGCAAAGATGACTAGCATAATGGTTCAAAACCCAAAACCACCATCCCAAAAATAGGGATAACGTTCATGCCTGACCAACCGGGCAGAACTAATAAAAAAAAATGGAGGGGAACACTAGTTCTCAGCCTCTAACAAAAAACTATTAGAAATAGAACCAGAAATTGAGATAAAAAAAGAAAATAGGAAATCCCTACCTGATAGCAAAAGAGGCTGAAATAGGAAACAACTAGGTAAAATAGATAACCCACAGATACAACCGAAAATAATGGCAAAGCAAGGTCTCCCCAAGCTGGATCCAATGAGTCTATCCTTTCAAAGATCCCATGCCCATAACTCTCATAATGAATAGAAAACCATTCCTTCAGAAAAGGATTTCAGAAAAAGCTCTCAATTTTCCAAATTGCAAAAGAGAGAAGCGAGGAATTAAATTCCTCTTTCTTACTTATTCACTTTTTGAGTGAATATTTGATAAGGATAAATAATTAGTCAAATTAGTTATACTTTGAATTGACTCAAACCAAAATAGGATATTTATAGGTATATGGATTCACCTAAGGAAAATCTGCCATAAATTAAAATTGACAAAAGCTCAAACTCGATCACAAAATTTTCCTTAACAATTTTTTTCAACAATGTGAGCCACTAAGTGCATAGACACTTTCACTAGTCTAGTCACATAATGAAAATGATTATGAATTTTAATCAAATCACTGAAAGGTTTAATTTAAATAATTGAATAAAGATATGTTGACCATATGGGGACGACATTGGTAAAATGAACAGTTGAATCACTATCTCCAGGTGTCATTACCAGGGATGTAAATCTTGCACACTAAAAGACATGATCAAATGCAATTACATATAATAACATAGCCAAAGAAATAAATTCATTAAACACCTAATTTAGCCATTTATTTAATTATACTGAACTAATTCATTTACATCACTCATGTTCACATAAAGCATACTAAAACAAGAATGAAGTAAATCACCATAGAAAATGAATCCAACATAATAAAAAATACATCCAAATACTGGATAACCACATATCATCATAAACATATTGTCATCTCAAAATGACATCAACATGCAAATATAATCAACTGAATAGCATAAAGATCTAATATTTATGACATGAAATCCAAGTATAACATACGACCATCAAGTCATCTCAGAATACAAATAATAACATGAGTACAAGTATCTCTCAAATCAAAATAAAACAAGGTACAAACTGCAAACATGAGAGGCATTGTAGTTTACCTAGCCACTTAGAGCTAATTGGTCTAGTGATAATGAGTTTGATGGATTCAAATTTCATTCTAATGACTTTCTGGAAAGAGATAATGACAATGATCAACATATTGTAGGTGAACACTTTCATGGTATGCTTTGTAACTTGGTAACTAATCCATTGTTTGAAGAATGTGAAGGGGTTTTAGAACATGTTAAAGCTAATCAGATGACAACTAAGATTGCAAATGAGGAGAAATTAGATTTCATGTACCCTTCATATCTGGTTACACAAGGTGAGTTCCAAATTCATGACATGTGTGACTACTTGAATCAAGTAGAGTAAAAATCCTTTGTGTTTTTGTGGGATAGCATGTATGATTCATTTGATGTAGAAAAATTGTAGTCTGATTGTGAAATCCATGAGCATGTTGATCCATACTTTCATTATAATGAGCAACTTGTAGGCAATGATGCTAATTTTTACATGCATTATGAAAGTGAAGATGTAGAGTTTGTTTTACCAAGTGAATTGATTGAAGATGCTAATCTGATTGGTGAAATTGATGGAGGTGATATTCTTAGTTTACCTCATAAAAATAGAAATGAGAATTAGGTTTATGATAGAGGCAAGAAATATTGTTCAAGTTCAGTGGCCTAAGGCCATCATTTGTATAGTTTAGGAGCAGTTTTCTTTCTTTCAATAAAGCTATTTGAGAGAATGTTTTTGAGTGATATGCTTCCTCTAGAGATCCAAATCCTTTCTATGCCTACAAGGACATGCATCCCTAGAGAGAGCCACTATTGGGAATCAAAGTTGAAGAACTAATTTTGATTACTATTCTAAAATTTGAGTGAATTTGAGCACCTATAAGAGATTTTCATGCATATGTACTCGACTACCATTTTGAGGCCTATGACATGTTTAAGGTGTTTAACACCTTTCATTTAGTATATGCATGCATCCCATGATGACATGTTACCATTTTGAATCATTCTATGAAGTTTCATTTGGAGTAATGCTCAAATTTTTATTTTTGCCTAAGTTTCAAATAACACCAAGAAGCCTATTTTGCAATTTAATACCTTGCACCTAGTTAAGTGTCACAACTCGCCAGTTTGGAAGAGTTTAGTATGCATATTAGAGAACCTATGTTTTAGATTTCAAATTATTTTGATATGTTTTGACCATGTTTTGAATCCCTCAAAGTTGGTTGTTTATTGTTGTCACAGTGATGTAGATTGTTTAGAATTCTGCGAAGCCCTATTTGACCATTTATAACTTTCAACCAGTTGACTGACATGAAAATATTATTTTTACATTGCATTCTAGGGATCAAACACAAGTACCCAATTTTGCACACTTGCCAAATTTTCCTAGTTATTCATCATGATCCTAAATCATAGACTTATACTCTCTACATGATAGTAAACTAATTGCCTAGTTTTTAAGGCCCCAAGTGATAATATAACTAGTTTTGAAAACCAAATCCAAATGTGTTTTATTATTTTCTAACATGCTTGATTGCAGGTAGTTTGAAAAGTACAATTTTGATAGTTACATAACTTTTGGCTAGTGATCATCATGAAGACAAATTTTTCAGTCTCAAAGAGTGTTAAAAAGAAAGCATATATGTCAAGTGCTAAGGATAGATCAAGTGTTTTAGTTGGTTTTTAAAGCTAGCTTGTAGGGCTTCTGACACAAAGTTTACACATATCTAAATGAGTAAAGTAAAGAGTTTTGAAATGATCAAACATTGATAAATGATTAATCTAATTAGTTTCAAGTGTTCATTGGATTAGTTTAAGTGGTCAAGAGTTTAAGTTTGATTTTTTTTTTTAGCTGGACCCACTTTGGGTCCTGACTAGTTTTATCATATTGCAAAGTCACATTTGTGGAGTAAAAATGTCTTGATTAGACACAATAGCCATGATCATTACAAACATTTCTATGAACATATCATCATTCAGAGTTAGATGGGTGAGTGGATATAGTATAAATGGATAATAAATAACAAATGCAGGAATCTAATGTTCACTTCTATTGAAATCCATCAAAATGGCTCTTCCTTTGAGATTTTAGTCCAAGATTTTTGTTCATAAGATAATGTGCTATGATTTTTTCAAGTGGAGGAATGGATTTTATCCAAGAGGAAAATTTTTGTTTCGTAGAAGGGTTGTTATTGTATTAAGAATCCAAATGTACAAAGGTGTTATGCATCACCACTCAATACAACTATATCTTAGCACGAGCCTTCATTTTTGTTTTCATGGTGAAGAGTTTCTAGCCAAGATGATGAAGTCTAGATTTTTACATGTAGATAACATAGTGTTGAAAGAAATGATCAATATAAAACTTGATGTTTTTGCATTTGAATGTAATTATTTAGGTCCATATTGACTACCTCTTCCTATTTCTTTGAAAATTATTCCTTGTAAAATGTTTGTGGCAGAGGTAATCTATTTCTATAATACAAATTGCTTCATCCATTTTCATCAAGCCATCAAAAATTTTGATACATGCAATGAAAGGGGTCGACATTTCCAAATGCAAAGAGATTTTTCATCTTTAGTATAGTCGTTTCTCAAATCTTATAGAGGTATAGTGAGAGCTTGGGTATTTATCATTAGGATGAGGCTATCACATAATGAATAAGAACTCTCTCTCTCTCTCTCTCTCTCTCTCTCAGTGTTGGATACAATTGTTAATTGTGTATTGTCTTTTATGTTATACAAATGTCATATCAGCCATCAGACAGAGTCTATCGAGCTCAGATGGTTAGCAAAGCAATTTATAGTGACTATTGAGCGTTCCTGAACATTACACAGTAAGTTAGCTCTTACCAAGCTCACTCAGGCATCAAAGGATTTTGTAGTAGAAAGTTAATGTGAACCGAGCTCACAAGGTTAACAAAGGGAAATTCAATGACTACCAAGTTCACTCGGTCATCAAAGAAAAAGTTAGCTTTTACCGAGCTCACTCGGTAAGTGAAGGAAGGTCAGTGTTTACCGAGTTAACTTGGTCTCTGAAGGAAGTTGCAAGGTTTGCAGTGTTTACCGAGATTCACTTGGTTAACAATAGGGAAACCATTCTAGAGCAGTGGTCACCGAGTTGGGTCGGGCAGCGAAGAATTTTATTGTTCTAAAGAATTAAGTTTAATTGTTTTGTGCAATGTTTACAGCTGACTGATTTAATCTTTTTCAGTTGTTGTAACTTGTAATTGAGCCGACTTGACAATTGCAGGACCAAAAAATGGGTTAAATGCATAACACACTATGAGCAAATCACAAAACTCAATAATCATACGTTAGCACCCACTAGTCTACCATGAAATCCAAACTAATCAAAAGAAAGCAAACATAATTAAAAACTCCCTTTTCCATTTGTAGCTCCCATGTCCTTCTTTCTTCTCCAAATGATTGTAGCTCCAATTTGTCTATAGTGCACACAAGATTGAAGCAAAAGCCTATGATAGGGATAAAGCCATGAGAATACTTGAAGTGTGATTTTAATGTGAGAGCAAGAATGCAAAATGCAAGGAAGTAGAGACTCAAAGACTCAAAGATTTGGATTTTCAAAACTTAAACATTCGGATCCAAGGACCCAAAATGAGAGAAAGAGTGTCCAATTTATAATTGACCTAGAGGATGAGAGCATTGGATTTTTCACCCATAGATATGCAATATGGCAAGAGATTCCTTTGAGAATCCATGACGCATATGACAAAATATGCTAATTGTGAGATTCTATGACACATGCAAGTCAAACTTGGCTAAATGTGGAAGAGAATCTGTGATGCGTAATAAGACACCTCAACCCACTTAAAGCCAAGAATCTATGACAAAGAAGCCAAATAGAGACATGCGTAAGAGAATAAGAATATTTGATTATGAGAAGTCTTAACCAAGTGTCAAAGGATAATCCACGAGGTGTCATATCCAAGTGTCATGATGATACAATATTTTATGGAATATTCGAATTAAAAAATCCTCTTATTCTACAAAATAAGAATTAGTAGAAGATGGAATTAATGATGGAAAATGGAACTTAGGAAATTGTACATTTCCATGGTTTGTAGATAATGAATCAATTAATTAATAAAATTAATTAATTGAGGATGATAATTAGGAAGAATAATTAGTGAGAAAAATAGAATTAAATTATGGGTTATTTAATCCTATAGAGAAAATTAGTAGATAATTGGCCAAATTGATTAAATGAATGCGACCGTATCCTTTGATAAAAATGCGACGATGATGGATATCAAATAAGATGATGAAAAGGTAGACCAAAGCCATGGTCAAATTGATTGATTGAAGTTGATAACATGCCAAGGACACATGACATGAATTGGTTGATATGTAACATTTAATCGACATTGTAAATGCTACAGGATTGAAATTGATTGATAAGGTTTGATCATAATAACACTGTTGAACATTGTCAATGTTATTAAAATGGTTGATGATGCCATGATTTGACATTGAAAACCTCAAAAATGTCAAAGATTGGATGACATGAATGATAGTTTGACCTAGCACTGAGAGCCACAATGGTACTAAGGTCAAATTGAAAAGATTGATAGGTTGATAGGTTTCCAAGGCACTGAAAGCCACAACAATACCTAGGAGTCAGATAAATGATGATTGATTTGGGATGTTTGATATGTTTTAGGTTGATTAGGACTGATTTTGAATGATTTTGAGTTGATTTGGGGTGATTCCAAGTTGATTTGATATGGTTTTGAGTTGATTTGATATGAAATTGATGTGAAAGCGGATACAAATGATGAAATATGGTCAATCTGGCCAAAAGATCAAAGTTAGTAGAATGAGAAAATGGGACAAATTAGTATGAAGAAGTGATGAAACTATAGATGTGAACCATTTTTGAGCACCTACATTTTCCCCCTCTTTGATACAATGTGATTTAGAGCATTGTGTCAAAGAATGCTAACAAAAAAGCCATAAAAGCTTGCCCCAACGATGTGGTATATATTTATGCCCCCTCAAGAAATTGACCAAAATAGGCATATGATAGGTTGATTTCATCGACAACGGGAAAATAAAGCCATAGGAACTGACGGATCAAAAATTGGAGTTAAAACACAAAATTTATGGCCTCTGGAGTGTAAATAGGCATCGTGACCAACATAGAAAGGGTCTTTGGCACAACCATCTAGGTAGAAAAAAGCTATAAAAGGGATTTGGGAGGATTTTGAAGGTCATTTTCACTCTCTCATTTGGAAGAAAAGAGCTCCGGAGCAAGGAGGATGGATCGACTACCTAGGGAGCAACATCGTGGTGAATGGGTGCAGACCTTCCGACGATGAGCAGATGCTGGACCTTCAGTGAGTACATCGAGGCCGTCTTTGTAATTTTTACTTTTTTTTTAATTCTTTTTTTCTGTATTTCAATGCTTTTTTTATTGCTTTTTAGGCACCTAGGAGTCTGTCGGGGGGAAACGAGGTCAAATAGGGTCAACCGGGGGTCCTAGGGCCAGTTAGGGCTTCCAAACGCCCCAACTATGCCCAAAATGCATCCAAGTGAATCAATGATGCAGTTGGCATTCCCAAGTGCATCAATGATGTAGTTGGTATGACCAAGTGCATCAATGATGCAGTTGGGAACCCCAACTGTGCCCTAGGATGTTTCGGGGCTCCGATTAGGGTCTGAATGGTCTCAGATCGACCTGCAACTTGGTACGGGTTAACATAACCCTAGGGGGATGTCAGAAACATGAGAAAATGTAGTCAAGGTGGTGAAAATGCTGAGAATTTGGTCAAACATAGGGCAGATGTGGGTCAAACTGAGGTAAATGCTGAGAGGGAATCATGCAAAGGGCCCGAAAGGGTGCAAACGGACTTGGAATGACTCAAAATTTGGAATACATGTTCAAAACCCTAGGAAGAGTTGAAAACATAGGTTAATCAAGGCTAGGATAGTCAAAAAAGTCAAACTTGGTCAAACTTAGCTTTGATGGAGGAGAAAAAGGTTGATCGATGGATAGGGATAGGGTCAAAATGATGCAAACAAGCTCGAAATGACCCAAAACTTGGGAAACATGTTCAAAACATAAGTCAAATTAGCTAGACATGCTCAAAAGAAAAGTCAAACTGAGTCAAACTAGACTCAAACTAAGTTAAACTTGGGTCAAATGTAGGGCAAACTAGATGCAAACCATAGAAGGTTGACATAGGCTATGTGATAGTGCAGGAGGAGCTACCCTTGTTATGAGTAAAGGGACATAAGCCACACAGACTTACACTACATCATCAGATGACACCTGGTGAGTGAGGGATATTAGCTAAGTTGGGATTATATCATGTGACATTTATGCCAGAGGTGAGGGGGAATAGGGCTTTGCTGACAGCTTTGAAGGAGAAGTGGCATTCAGAGACTAGTTCATTCCACCTATCGACTGGGGAGGTGACTGTGACACTAGAGGATGTATGATACATCCTTAGGATCCTGATCCATCAAGAGCTAGTAGTGTATGACTCGGCTACAGGGTGAGCAGCTCTACATCGACTATTTGGGTGCGGAGATGCAGAGCTATGGATGCAAGATTATGAGATAGGATGGGACTTATTAGTGGCATGCCATGAATGACTAATAGTTGTGATCTATTGGGTGATTGGTGGATTGTTGATACCTAATAGACGGGGACATGAATTCCTAGTTGGATGGGGTCGAGTACTAGAGCAGATGATTATGGAGGGCATGATGTTTTCTTGGGGCCCATGTATGGTGGGGATATTATATTATTATCTGCATCAGGTAGCATACAGAGGGGGACTATCCTTCAGCACTGGTGGCATATTATTATAGATTTGGGCATATGAGCATATTGCAGTATTTAGGCCTCTAGTAAAGTGAGTGTTGGTGGATGATATGCCATATGCTTACAGCTATAGAGGTGTCCTAGCCTGAGGACCATTGGGATATGTGAGGTATTTTTGCCATCAGATAGACACGATGACTCAGTTCATATGGAGACCATACAGAGCTTGCCCCAGATGGGATGATGATGAAATTCACTTACCATACTATAGGTAGGAGCACTACCTCATAGGGCGCACAGTGATTGGTCACTTGGTTATAGAGATGTACCTACCAGAGCGGGTGCAGAGACAGTTTGGGGAGACACAGGATGTACCTACAGGGTTAGCACTGTTTGCTCGATCTAGAGCAGAGGTGCGAGAGTGGGGACCACCCATGAAGAAACAAGTAGCATATGCATAGTTAGAAAAGTTACAGCCAAGGCTATGGGGGGTAGTAGTAGATATAGTGGATGCAAGGACAACAACAACATATGATAGGTGGTTTACACAGTATCGACTAAGACCATTGACAGATCCAGCAGTACCAATACCCCGAGGGAGGCCACAGGATGAGGAGGATGATGATGAGGAGGAGGATGGGGGAAGAGGATGAGGGGGGATTTGATGAGGCTGATGATGAGGAGGGAGGTGACACTGAGGATGATGAGAGGGGGGATAGAGAGGGTGATGATGAGGGTGACAAGGATGAGGTAGGGGGTGATGAGGGTCAGGATGAGGGTGATGATGAGGAGGCTGCTATGATAGAGGATGAGGGAGCTGAGGATGAGGAGGGTGGAGGGAGTGTGGGTGGGGATGGGGATGAATACTAGGAGGATAGGGATGCAGCTACAATGGATGTGGAGGGGGATCTCGTGGATGATACTAAGAGAGCATTAGTACCAGTACAAGTAGGGCCTAGTCATTTAGATCTCTTGGAGGTGATCAGAAGGCTACAGATTTAGTTGGGTTAGGTTGTGGCAGAGAGAGATGTAATTATAGGAGAGAGAGATGTGGTTAAAGTGGAGAGAGATTAGGTGATGGCTGAGAGAAACCAGGCTAGGGCTGAGAGAGCTGCAATTATGCACAGGGCAGAGATGGCAAGACAAGAGTCTCAAGAGTTCATCAAAAACATTAGAGATGTAAACTTTTGAGATCTGGCAATCGTGATGAGCAGGGATCACATGGAGGCATAGTATTGGCGAGATCAGTATGAGAGGGTGGTACCACTGGGGCAGTGAGTAGAGAGTTTTCGTGCATCGAGGTCTCATTCCCATAGGACACAGAGGACACAGAGCAGTGCGAGGGTGATGGGGCCTATGAGGCCACCACAGAGAGTAGAGGGATCATCCTCGAGGCCAGACAGAGGCCACGAGGCTAGAGATAGCACATGATGACACTGAAAAACTCACATATAGAGGGGCCTTTCTATGTCACTTTTTGGCTTCTATTATGCTCTTTCATGGTTTACACCTACAGGCAGTTAGTGTTGATGCAAACCATGGTCACATACTCTGATACTTTTGTGCAACATTTATGGGATGTACTTATGTTATGATGACTATATGTTATGGACTAGATGATGACTTATGTTATGATGCCTATATGTTATGTTATGCATATGCTTTAGATGTTTTATATGGATGCATTTATGATTTTTGTGTGGACTTATATATGATGACATTATTTGTTGATTTATTGCATGTTAGGTGTAGGAAATGCCATCTTTTATTTTTGCCACATGTTTTTCTCATGAATGAATGCTTAATGTTATGTGAAAGATATGGAAAGAGTGTAAATGAATGCAAATGAAATGTAAATTGATATGAATGCAAATGAAATGTAACATGGATGCAAATGAAATGTGAATGCCATTTTATTACTTTGGATCATTCTGACATATGCAGGAATGCAAGATGACAATGTTTTTGGTGTATCAAAGTACAAGACCAAAGTAGCAGACGAAGAAGATGCAGAAGATCAAGAAAATGAGGTGAAGAATTGTTAGTATGATGGGAAGACTTTTTCTTGTAGAAAGTGCACTATATGTCAAATGGAGCTTTATTTTGATATGGCAAATGGAATGCAACGCATCATGGCATAAAGGGCTAGAGAACAATTGCAAACCTTTTGCGTAAACAAGCATAATGCAAACAAAGAATGACCTTGTCCTTCCTAAGGCATATGTACATGCCCCAGACTCTCAAAGGTACATTGTAATAGACAAAAATAGAAAAAGATGACCATGAACCATCCCAACCACCCTCATAGATTAGTTTTATATCATCGAGTGGAATAGGAACATGATCAAAGAAAAACAAAACAAAAAATAAATCACTCACTAAATAGTGTGAGCCAACAACTATCCTTGTCCATTATTACTTGCTTTTTAGTGTTTTAGGTGTTTAGATGGTGTTTGCCATGTTGATGATGTGATAGCACTAGTTGTGGATTCAGTTGATAAGTTCATAGTGACATGTTGGATTGATTTTTGGTTCTTGTTGCTCAGATATTGTGATTGGCATTGAAGTGTAGTGCTTTGAGTTTCAATTTGCAAAGTGCAAGTGTGAATGCAAAAGGGATGGTTATCCATAGTGAATATGTACAAGGTTTATTGCAAATTTTTGATGAGTTTTGTGATTTTTAGGGTTTTTTTTTGGATATTTGATGTTTTTGCGTGACTAGTTTCTTCAGGACATTTTACAATTTTTAGGGTTTATTTCAAGACATTTTATAATTTTTAGTGCTTTTTTCAGGATCATATTTGAATGTTTAGGATTTTTTCAGGACATTATGCAATTTTTAGTGATTTTCTCAGGACATTTTATGATTTTTAGTATTTTTTCTGGATCGTATGTGAATGTTTAGGATTTTTTTAGGACATTATGTGAATGTTTAGGATTTTTTTAGGACATTATGTGATTTTCTTAGGACATTTTATGATTTTTAGGGATTTTTTCTGGATCGTATAAGCATAAACAAGTGTTAGCTCCAATCTGTTATGCGATAGGTCTAATGGATAAAAAGCACTTAGTGATATGCCCCTAGTTCAAATTCAAACTCTTGCACCATGTAGGTAATATGCCCCCAGACAAGATTCAAACTATGTACAAAGGCCAATGGCAGAGTGTGTGTGCAAACTGGTGATGCTTAGGCAAGGTAACAAAGGACATTACCCAGTTCATGAGCCATGATAAGGGACCACGGATGTCTTGTAATATGAAGGGTATGATCAAGGAATGATAGAGGGGAAAAAGTCTAGATGGAATCTCGATAGATGGAGGAGCAACACTAATTACACATGGTGCCTATTTACAAGGTTTTCATCATGGTACTTGCCCAAAGCACCTGTTTGCTAGGTTTTCACTTTTGGACAGAATTTTTCTCTTGACTCAAATTTTTGTGCCAAGATGCCTGTTTTCCAGGTTTTCATCAAGGCATCCATTTTTTCATGACTTTTTTCACTTTTTTCTTTTCTTTTTTCATGACTTTTTACCATTTTTTTGATATTTTTTCAGGACTTTTAGATGAAATCAAGAATGTCACTGACAAATGCTAAGAATATATCTGTTGTTGGTGCTGCTAGCTAATGAGCTCTGGATCCATGACTGACCATAATTATGGAGGATTTGTTTCGAGTCTGTAGCTAAAATCAAACCACTAGAAAGGCCTCGAAAGATACCATCATGTACTGTATGTAAGACAATCTTTATCTCTTGTGAATCAAGGCATCTAAGGATAATTGGGTCAATAGAAATGTCATGTGGGATGTCACTGATGATGACATATGCAAAGGCTTTTTGGATAAAGTACTAATTTTTGTTATTGGACAAAGTAGGTAGTTGGATTTGGGGATAAACAAAGGGACATAAGGGAGGCTTGGGAGGGTTGAGACCAATGACCTTCCGCATGAATGCTGATTGAGAGAGCTCCAAAAGACTTTGTGGCATGTTGAACACTGAAACACTGATACTCATGGCATCATATTTTTCATTTTGTATCATTGGGAGCTGCTTAGCTTTTGATTTTTTATGGTCTAATGGTGCTTTTGGGTTTTCACCAAGAGACGTATGCTTGCTATCTTTTTCTCTTTTTGCTTTGTAACTAGAAAGTGGAGTTGGCTCCCCAAAATATGCCAATGTGTTCACTTTAGGAGAAACCACTTCTTTATGATCTTTAGTCATAATTCCTTCAAATTCTACTGTAAGAGTGTCATTATCATCGAATTGATCAAAAATTTGTGGTCCACATTGGTCCCAATCCAAAGGTTTAGGATAACTTCAGGAGATGTCATCATCAGTGTTGAATGGGCTTTGGTTGAAGGTAGATATATGGGTAACTGATTCAACTAGGTCATTGGGGTTATGCTCAGAGGCTAGGGGTTTGTTGGTGTCAAGTGGGATATCCTTAGATGCCTTTTCATCATTCGAAACATCCATAGTCTTACATGTAGGTACCGTGGTACTAGGAGGACCTATTTGTAATGGTTTAAATCCAAGTGCCAAACTACGAGGTTGTCCTTTTGTAGTGATAGATTCAATGATTCCTTATTTTTGGGATCCAAGACCACTATAACCATTATAACCTTGTTTTTTCATGATAGTAAACCCAAGTCCATACTTGCTAGGAGATATCAAAGTGGGTTCTCGTTCTACTTTTTCTTTCTCAATACATACGGATGTATTCTCATTGATAGAAGTATCATTCTTTGTACTAATCTCTAATTGTGCTTGAAGTGGTTGTGATTTACCATCAGATTGGGGAGAAACTAGTGACTCCCTAATGTGAGAGACTTGAGACATAAAGTACTCTCCACACCCATTGTCTTCAATCTTCATCTTTTCCTTGGCTTTACTGAGCAATATATCAGCATCGACATACTTAGAGGAATTCGTGGGTTGTGCTTCATTGTTTGTTGGGATTTGGAATGCAGTAGAATCTCTAAGATTAGCACAAAACTGGAAAGGATCTGGATCACCAGGGATGGTAAGCTCCAATTTTTCATAGGAAAACTTCAGACATTGATGATATGTAGAAGGGACTACTTTCATAGCATGAAGCCAAGGGCATCCTAGTATCATGTTGCAATTCATTTCTATATCTAGGACATGGAACAACGTAACTCTAACAGGCAGTGTGATGATGCCCCTAGAGAAGCATTCACCATCATCATAAGCTTTTACTGTGATTCTTTGAGATGTATCCACATCATCTTTAGAATAACCCAAACTATTGACAACCTTAAGAGTACAGATGTTCAGTCCTGCTCCTCCATCTATTAAGACACATCTGACTTTGGCATTATGGATGAAGACTTCGAGATAAAGGGGATCATTATGGTTAGGTTTGTCCTTAGGAATATCATGGGGTGAAAAAGTGATATGTTGTGACGTGGATAGGTTCCCAACCATGGCTTGGAATTGGGCAACAACAATGTTATCTATGACAATTGACTCTTGAAGGGCTTGATCTAAGATCTTTTGATGTTGGGGAGATGCATGTAGTAGGTCCAAAATGGATATTTGTGCAAGGGTTTTTCTGAGTTGTTCAATAAGGCTATAATCAGATGAAGTAGGAGCAATAGGTATACTTGGGGGTGCAGGCCTGGTAGAAGCAGTATGTCTAGATGGGGCTCTAGGTAGGGTGATCTTGCTATGGTGTGTAGTGACAACACAAGAAGGGTATTCAACCTTCAATGTGAATTTGGATATGCGGAAGTCAGACTCATTAAAGCAATTGATGGTGTAGTCATAGCCAGTGTGTGTGTAATTCACATTACCTTGTGAGTTTGAGTTTGAACTTGAGGGTTTCTCTTTGTCATGATTACCCAAGGGATCTTTGAAAATAGTATGATCAGAGTTGGATGCTAATAGTGATGGATCAACTATGATTGCACCATCATCAATAAGGTCTTGTATTGCATATTTCAATTGGAAGCATGATGAAGTCTTATGTCCTTTGGTGCGATGGTAATCACAATAATTTTTGTCATCCCACCAATCTACTTTAGTTAATGGTTCATCTTTAATTGGGGGTGATTATAGGAAGTTATTACTCAGTAACTGTTGCAATGCAGTCTCAAGTGGTATTCCCAATGGTGTGAATTTTCTGTCCTTGGTTCTAGGATGTCTTTTGTCTTTTGTGGAAGTCTCAGTTTTTTGTTGTTGAGGTGTTGTTTGATTAGGATTTTGTGAATTTGTAGGGTTTACACCTTTCAAAGTCAGTTGAGGTTGTGCTATGCTAATCGTGCGGGCATCCACAATGCCTTGATTAGTCACATTCTTATTTTTGGAGAAAAATTTTGCCTTGTCATTAGACGAGTCGGTATTAGTGTTATTCTTGTTCGTCTTGAGGATTCCTTTATGGATAAGAGCATCTTCAATACTAGCCCCTTTTTTCATCAGTTTAGAAATGGTGCTTGGGCTCTTGATTTTAAGTTCATACATTAAGTCGGGGACTAAGTTTTCAATGCACAAGTTTACTTGTTGTTCTTCAGGAATGTCTAGTGAGCATTGACTAACTAAGCTTCTCCAACACAGTAAGAATGCGATGAATGATTCTCCTGTCTTCTATTTAGTTGAGCACAAATCAGAAAGTGTCACCTCATTTGTAATGTTAAAGGCAAAGTGGGAGATAAAATTTTCTGCTAGCTCTGACCAAGATTTGATATTACTAGGAAGTTTGGAGTACCATTCAAGTGCAGGCCCACCTAGAGAACGAGGGAACAATCTCATAAGGTAAGTGGGCTCATCACTAAGTTTGGTACATGAAGCACAAAATTCTCAGATGTGATCAATAGGGTTTCCTTTTCCTCAATATTTTTCAAACCTTGGAGCCTCAAAGTGTTTTGGGAATGGAGGCATATAAAGACTTTTATTGAATGGATTAGGACGTAGGTCCCTTTCTATATATAGAGCCTATTTCTTTTGGACTCCCAATGCCTCAACTTGTTTGGAAAGTTGTTTGAATTGTTGTAATAGCTCTTCATTGGGGTTTTGCATGATGATCTTTCCTTCAAGTCTTTTGTGTCTGTGAGTAGACTGTTTGCTGTGGCGAGAACTATGTCTACTTGGTTCTGACATTTCTATGTCTGATGAGTCCGATGAAGTGTCGCTAGGTGGTGGAGGTATGTTAGCACCTCAAAGATAGAAAGGTCCATGTTGTTGGGGTACTTGTTGTGGTATTTGATGTGGCACTTGTTGTGGGATTGAATGCAATTGTTGTACCATGTGTTGTGGTTGTTGTTGGGATACCTCTATTGGTTGTCTGTGAGACCATGTATGTACTTGTTATTGTAGAGGTATTTGTTGAGGTTGTTGTGGCACATGTTGTTGTAACAAATGTTGCTGGTATGCGATTTGTTGCTCAAGGCATCTTTGGTATTCAAACTGTTGCTTGAGTTGCTCTTGTTGTTTAGCAAACATCATTTGTTGTTGTTGGAATTGTTGTTGATAAATTGTGTGTAATTCAAGAGGGTTGACATGGGATTGCGTATTAGGAATGTTGGATGTTTACCCCACTTGAGGTTGTTGTTGTTGTAGTTGATGTTGTTGTTGATATGTGGGATGTGTGTTAAGTGGATGTATACTTGGTTGTGCCTTGGAAGTGTGGAGTCCTTGTACCACTATAGGTTGTTGTTGTCATGGTGGTTGACTAAGCCCTTGAGAATTGAACGTCATGTTTGGATTGTGGTTTTGGTACCTTTGTGTGTTAGATGTTCTTGCTTGTGACATCATATTGACTTGACTATGAGATGTGTCCCTGTTGGGAATGGGTGTAATGTCAATAAGACTTTTCCTTTGTGTGTCCATTAGGACGGTTGTACTTGATGTTTCACATGTTGTATTTATGAGAGGCTCCATAGCATTTGATGTCATAGCACTTGGTAAAATTAGGAGCAAAGGTGTACTTCATTGATTTGCCTCCAAAGGAGGTATGTTTGGCATCCCTAGAGCACAAGTCCCTTTAGGTGCATCTTGTTGTTGCATCACGTGACTAAAATCAAGTCTTAATGTCCTTTTGGGATGTTTAGGAATTGGTAGTATTTCATCAAACAGTGGATTAACATTGATGTGTTCAAATGTACTTTGGAGGATTTCGATAGTTGACTCTTGATGGGACCTTATAGGTGCCCTTATTGTGTTTCAAAACTCCAAAGGTTGTTTTCCCTTATCCAAGTCCAAATTTATCATGGGTTGTATGTTTTCAATAGTTGTGTTTGTTTGATGTTTGGACCTAGGACCTTCCAAGTTTGGGTTAAATTTGACAATTTCTTGGGTTGCTAAACGTTTGAAGTTCTTGCAAAAACTTTTGTCTTGACATGCCCTAGCCATTTCTTCATCAGTGATGCCATAATCAGTGTCAGAGTCATCACTTAGGTGTATAGTACCTTGTTGTATGTTTGATGTGTTAGGTTGGCTAAATTCAAAGGAGTGTGATTGTTCATCTTTAGGTGAGGTTGGTACACTTCTTCCTCCTGGTGGCATTGGCATGAATATAGGTTCAAATTTAGGACTCCATTGAACCATCCCATGTGTGGGGGAAGTGTTTGGAGGAAATCTCATGGTAGGTGCATTGTTCAAGGTTTTTTATGCCATAGCTTGATTACGAGGATCTTGCGAAAACATGTTCAAGGGGTCTGCTAGTAATGGTTGTGACGCGTCAATTTGGTCTTCGTCAAAGGTTTGTTGGTTTTTCTTGCTCTTTCTTTGTCTTGGACAAGGTTTTGGTTGTGTTTGTGCCTCAAAAAACAAAGGTTGATAAAGTTCCTCGGGTCTCTGAGCTGATTGTGTCCTAGTAAGTGTTGGCATGATACCTAATAATGCAAATACAATGGAAATTTTGAGTGTTTTGAGTGATTTAGAGTGGTGGATATGCAAGATATGAGTGTTTTTTGGATTTTTAAGTGTTTAGGAATGTTATGAAATGTGAGGAAATGCTAAATGAATTATGGTTTTGATGTGCAAAGTGCAAATGTCCTAGGGATGTTATGCAAATGCAAATGCAAGGTGATGTTTTGAAGTTTGACTAGAGGGGATGAAAATGACTCTAAGGTATGCAAAATGACAATTAGGGTTATGTTTTGGACTTGGTAATGATACTAAAGGTAGGTGTATGCAAGGTAGACTATGCAAAGGATGGTGTTATAGGGTTTGTAATGACATTTGGGACATGCAAAATGAGGGTAAATGCTCAAGAAGGCAAATTGGTTGATGGACAATTTGATAGGGTTTGGTAGTGAAAATGATGCTAAGGATTTTGATCAATGTAATATGAAGGGGATATACCACTAGGGTGAGTCAAAATGACATTTGGTGATGCTAGGGATATGATTATGCTATGAAAAGGGTATATGGAAAGTTTTGAACTTAGGTAAAACCTTTTAGAAAGTATTTTGTCTAGGAGTTTAACCTTGTGATAAAGGACTTTGGATCTTGACCAAAAAACTGATAAAAGATGAAAAGATCAAATTGATAAAAGATGAAAAGGTCAAATATATGAAGACATAGATAGATTTTGACCAAAGAAAATGATAAGAAAAGATAAAAAGACTAGTCAAGATCCATTATCCGTCAACACTAGGAGATACTCTAAGACTCATACTATGTTTAGATTTTTGACTAAATTCAAAGGTTTTGGGGGTTCAAAATGATGTTTTGAGGACTAAAAATGGTGGTTATGCTGAGAAGATATGTGATATGGAAAATTCCTATGATGAAAAAGGGAATTTTGGGTGCAAGATACGGTTTTGGGTCAAGTGCAGAATAGGGAGGTCTAGAGGCTCCTAGATGCAGTTTTGGGGTCCTAAAGTACAGTTTGGAGGCCCAAAATGGTCATGCAGGTACCCAAGTATGCTCTAACAGTGACAAGTGTGCCCTAATAGTACCAAATTCGTCATTGATGCACTTGGAGCTAGTTTGGGTGCAGTTGGTAGTTTTTAGGCGCAATTGGTAAGTCAAAAAGAATGTTTGCTGATTCTGGAGAGTATGGTTACCAAACTGACATGCCAGGAAGCTAAGATGCTGGGGTTGATGTTAGGATGGGTTTGGAGATGAAAAATGAAGGTTATGACATATATAATTATGTATTAAGTGAAGGTGATGAAGACTAGGTCATGTAGAATGCAGATCTGGGCAAGCTAGTGCAAGGGGAGCTAACCAGGTACCTAAGGACACTGTTGAAGCCCCAAAATGTTATCTAGAACCGAAAACTAGATCTTAGGACCACCAAGCATGACCAAATAGTTTATATTGCATCAATGATGTAGTTGGGGCCCAATTGGGTGTAGTTGGTAGTTTCTGGGCACAGTTGGTAAGCTGGGCTGAAACTGAGGCAAGTTTGGAAGTTGTGGTTTCAGGATTGATGTCACCGAGAGGTAAATGGTAGAGGACAGTGTTAGGGCTAGTTTGGATGCTCAAAATGATGATTAGGACACTCAAAATGATGGATAAAGTGGTCAAGATGATGAATAGGTATGCAAAGATGCAAGGCGGTGAATGCAAAGTGCTGATTCTGAGATGGGAATGCAAAAACTAAGGAAAGTAAAACTAAACCTAAATGGATGCAATATGAAAAGTAATAGATACTAAATGAGAACTAAAAGGTGAAATATGAAGTCTATATGATGCATGAATGAAGCCTATACTAGGGTGAATGTGAGTGAAGTCTATGCAAGTGTGAGATCTACATTTTGCCAAGCACATTTAGGAGCACAAGTCAACATGTTTTCCAAGGTTCGAGTGTGTTGAATCAATGTTTGCAAAGTTTGATAAAGGTTGAAATTTTTTGGCAATGTGTGAGGTTTTGACAAGTTCAAATGATATCCAAGGTGTAAATTTAACAGTTTGGATTTTATCTTGATTATGTTTTACACACACACAAGACACATTAAGACAAGAATAGCTATTGTAAAAAGTTAATAAACACACCACAACCTAGGCTTTTAGGACTATATCCACTCAATTCCTACTTGAACCAAAGTTCAACCATGCTTATCTAGAGTGGAAAACCTAGGATCTTGGCACCACAAGGTCCCCCTTATAGTGCACTCACTTCTCAGGGCTACCAAGATCCACTTGCCAAGGGGCATGACTTCCCAAGGGACTGTTGCCTCTACTAAGGACCACGAGAATGTAGGATGTCTTCACGGGCATGGGTGACCCTTTGAGCCAGTGGATAGAAAGGATTTTGGCCACTAAAACATGGTTTTTAGTAAGGGCATTCCATTTGGCAAGTTAATGATAAACTTCCACAGAAGGTTTCCTAGCCCCAAGAACCTGGGTTTGATGCACCATAAGGGTACTGGAGGAGAGCTATCACACAACAATACTGCCAACACAGCTTTCATTGAAATCAAATTTTATATAGCAGCTGGAACATTGACCTGGCTTTGGCCCGTTACCACTCTGAGGTCGTCGCCTGGCATACCTAATATCGAGTATCTTGGTCCAAGGTAGGCGTCCTATAGAAGTTACACGGATTTCTCTTACACCCAAGATCCATAAATGGCGAGGGGAGATGATACGCCCAATGCAACCCCTAGGGATCTAACACCATAGACATACCAGGAAGAAAAGAAAAAGGTTCTTTTTAAGCACCAAATGAAATGTTATCAAATCTAGGAAATCCACACACATAGTTTTGAAAGACACACAAAGTCTTCGACAACGTCCTACAAAGCACACACATCAGTAGTTTGTTGTGATCATATCTTCATCCAATGATTGCCACATGCTAAAAATAGATCATCAGTAACACAAAATCACCTAATCTATGTCCTAGAGAGTGATAGGAGCTTGAAATGCATATTTTAATTGATGCATGTGCTTACTATGAACCTAGGTGTGCTCTGACAGTGCAAATTGCCATCCAGAAGGCCAAAATGGCTTTGAACATCCCCAAGTGTGCCCAAATAGTGTAGAATACATAAATGATGCACTTGGGGCCCAGTTGGGCACAATTGGTAGTTTTAGGGCGCAGTTGGGAAGTCAGGTGCAGGGTGTGGGGAAATGGGTGCCTAGTCAAGACCCAGAAATTGAAATTTTCAAAGCTACATTCCCAAGTGCCCCCAAATAGTGCAGACTACATCAATGATGTAGTTGGGGCCTAGTTGGGCATAGTTGGTAAGTTATAAACAATAGAAAGAGGTTTTGGTGGCTTCTGGGCTCCTAAAACTGCTCCTAGGGGTCCCAAGTGCACCCTGACAGAGCAAAGTGCACCCTAGGGTAGAAAGCTAATAGAATGCATGAAACAAGAGCATATAAGAATTTTACTAGAACCCCTAATTAATCTAGGTGTGAAAAGGAAGAGTAGCTAATTGTTATACCCTTCCAAGTGAGCTCCTTCCTTGCACCTACAAGCACAAAACAAAAAAACCCAAGTTAGATATGCATGTTCATGTCGGGTTAACCAAAATGTAGGAACAGAAAAATGGGTTAGCAGCATAACATACTATGAGAAAATCACAAAACTCTAGCAACATACATTAGCACCCACTAGTCTACCATGAAAGCCAAACTAATTAAGAAAGCAATAGAAAACCCCTTTCTCGTTTGTAGCTCCCATGTTCTTCTTTCTTCTCCAAATGATTGTAGCTCCAATTCGCCTATAGTGCACACACGGTTGAAGCCAAAGCCTATGATGTGGATAATGCCGTGAGAATACTTGAAGTGTGATTTTATGTGAGAGAGAGAATGCAACATGCAAAGAATTAGAGACTCAAAGATTCAAAGATTTGGATTTTCAAAACTTAAGCATTCGGATCCAAGGACCCAAAATGAGAGAAAGAGTGTCCAATTTATAATTGACCTGGAGGATGAGAGCATTGGATTTTTCACCCATAGATATGCGATGTAGCAAGAGATTCCTTTGAGAATCCATGACGCATATGACAAAATATGCCAGTTGTGAGATTCTATGACACATGCAAGTCAAACTTGGCTAAATGTGGAAGAGAATATATGATGCGTCATAAGACACCTCAACCCACTTAAAGCCAAGAATCTATGACAAAGAAGCTTTATAGAGACATGCGTAAGAGAATAAGAATATTTGATTATGAGAAGTCTTAACCAAGTATCGAAGGAGAATCCATGAGGTGTCATATCCAAGTGTCATGATGATAACATATTTTATGGAATATTTGAATTAAAAAATCCTCTTATTCCACAAAATAAGAATTAGTAGAAAATGGAATTAATGATGGAAAATGGAACTTAGGAAATTGTACAATTCTATGGTTTGTAGATAATGAATCAATTAATTAATAAAATTAATTAATTGAGGATGATAATTAGGAAGAATAATTAGTGAGAAAAATAGAATTAAATTATGGGTTATTTAATCCTATAGAGAAAATTAGTAGATAATTGGCCAAATTGATTAAATGAATGTGACCGTATCCTTTGATAAAAATGCGACGATGATGGATATCAAATAAGATGATGAAAAGGTAGACCAAAGCCATGGTAAAATTTATTGATTGAAGTTGATAACATGCCAAGGACACATGACATGAATTGGTTGATATGTAACATTTAACCGACATTGTAAATGCTACAGGATTGAAATTGATTGATAAGGTTTGATCATAATAACACCGTTGAACATTGTCAATGTTATTAAAATGTTGATGATGTCATGATTTGACATTGAAAGCCTCAATAATGTCAAAGATTGGATGACATGAATGATAGTTTGACCTAGCACTGAGAGCCACGATAGTACTAAGGTCAAATTGAAAAGATTGATAGGTTGATAGGTTTCCAAGGCATTGAAAGCCACAACAATAACTAGGAGTTAGATAAATGATGATTGATTTGGGATGTTTGATATGTTTTAGGTTGATTAGGATTGATTTTGAATGATTCTGAGTTGATTTGGGGTGATTTTGAGTTGATTTGATATGGTTTTGAGTTGATTTGATATGATTTCGACTTGATATGAAATTGATGTGAAAGTAGATACAAATGATGAAATATGGTCAATCTAGCCAAAAGATCAAAGTTAGTAGAATGATAAAATGGGACAAATTAGTATGAAGAAGTGATGAAACCGTAGATGCGAACCATTTTTGAGCGTCTACAACAATCTATAAGGTATATATGAAAGGTCAAGTTGTGAATTCAGGAAGATGTAAGAGTGTGGATGCATAAGAGTGCAAATGTATAGATGTAAATGGAATGAGAGAATATTGCATATATGAGCAAATTTTGTGGAAGGATTAGATATCCTTATGGAGCTACAAAGCTGTATTCGATCAGTGAGGATCTAGTGAAGCAGAACATAGATCTGTATTCAACAAAGATAAGTTGCATATATTTTAGATCACTTCATTGTTGCTTTCTAATCATTGTAATAGTGATTCAAAATCTCTTAACAGAGTTGGTTTAATAGCCATTTTGTAAATCCTCTAACAAGGTGACAATTTAGTTGAATTTTTCTAAAGACCTCTGACAAGGCCACTCCTAACAGGGTGATTAAATCCTCTAACAAGGTCACACCTAACAATGTGTTTTGTAACCTTTAATAGGGTTGGCTCCTAACAGGGCTCACTTCAGAAGAGTGAAAATTGGTGACTAGTTACTTGGTGGTTTTTCCCATATTGGGTTTCTATGTTAAATCTGGTGTCTCTTGTGTTCATTTTATTTCCTTTATGCATGCATGTTAATCACTTTAAATGCTTAATAAGTTAATAGAACATCTATAAAGTTTCAACATTTATTTGTGTGGTTATCGAGTGTCAGTAGCAACTATATTTTAAGACATCTAAGGATCTATGAATTTATTTATCTGGTAACTGATTCTCCCCTCCCCTCTTAGTTACTCCATCTCTATTTCCAAAAATTGTTATTAGAGCTTTTGGTGCTTGTAGGATAAGATTTCAAGGATCTAAGCCAAAGATTAGGATGTCTTATAAAAGGGAAATTTCAAGACTTAACAGGAACAACTTCGCAGCATGGCAAGTGTTGATGAGACTTCATCTAGCTTCTGTTGGAGACACAGGACTAAAATAGCTTGATGAAAAATATGCAGAACCAGCTAGTACACTACCTGTCAATGATATTGCTGAAAAGAAGACCCACAACATTATGATGATAGATATAGCATCTGCTCTAAGTTATGAAGAATTTGATGATATCAAGGACTGCAAATCTGCTTTTGAAATGTGGGAAAAGCTAAAAGAGATCTATGGAGGAGATGATAATGTTAGAAGAGCCAAAGCAGAAAGTTTGAGAGGACAATTTGATCAAATGAGAATGAGAGAGGATGAAAACATTGCAAAATATGTTTAAAGAGTCAAAAATTGCGTCAGTGCAATCAAAGCATTTGGAGGAGATATCAAGGAAGAGACAGTTATAAGTAAAGTTCTTAGAACTCTACTTCCCATTTAGGGCCCGTTTGTTTGCTAGAATTAACCTGGAATAGGGAAACGAGAATAGGAAAATTGGAATAAATCTATTGCAATTTTGGTCCAATGCAAGAATAAATCTAATTCCAAAAAATACCTAGAATTCGATTTATTCTCATTTGGGCCAAAACTGGAATATATTTATTCCAATTTTCCCATTCCCATTTCCCTATTCCAGGTTAATTTCAGCAAACAAATGGGCCCTTATGGAATCAGAGTTTTTGCAATTCAAGAAAGAAGATGTGAAGAAAATCATAAGATAAACCTAGAGGCCAGAGTTGGAAGATTAATTGCATTTGAACTGGAGAACTTTGATAACTATATTCCAGCTTCCAAGAACATTGAATCAGCATTTGAAGCCAAGCTTTCACTCAAGGAGAAAGGCAAAAAGAAAAAGGAATCTCAGTCAAAAAGTGAAGATGAATCAGACCAAAGTTCAGACAGTGATCTTGAAGTAATTGAAGCCCTTCTAGCAAGGAAATATTCTAGATGCAGAGGAAAATACAAAGGTAAAGTACCTCTGATCTATTTTTCTTGTGAAGAAGTTGGTCATATTGCTGCTAGGTGCCCAAACAAGCAAAACAAAGATGAGAAGAAAGGCTACAAGTACAATGGCAAGAAAGACTTCAAATCATTCAAGGATAAAGGTAAGAAAACATGTTTTATGGCTAAAGATTCTAATGATTCTAATGATGAAGATGAAGATGAAATTGTCTACATTTCTGTGAAAGATGAGTCTAATAATGATGAGGAAATGGCACTCATTTCTCATATGAGCAAAAATGATACATGGATCATAGATAGTGGTTGTTCTCATCACATGACTGGTGAAAAAACTAAGTTTGAATATTTTGAAGGCTATGATGGTGGTAGTGTAAGGTTTGGTAATAATGAACCTTGTTGTATAAAAGGAAGAGGGAGAATCTCTCTAACCAAAGAACTTATATGTGATAATGCCTATTGGGTAGAAGGACTAAAGCATAATTTATTAAGTGTAGCACAGCTACTCAATAATGGATTCAAAGTAGAATTCATGCATGGTAAAACAAGACTATTGGATGGCAAAGGAAAGCTGATTGGATCAAGTACTCAAACTAAAGGTAACTTGTTCTATCTTGAAATAGGTGAATGTTCATGTTTCATTGCTCAAGTTGAAGAAAGTTGGTTATGGCATAAAAGGTTATGTCATGTAAATTTTGATAATTTGGTAAAGATAAGAAGATTCAAGAAAGTAAGAGGCATTCCTAACATAAAGAAACCTGAGGTTGGTCTATGCAAAAATTGTCAGATTGGTAAAATGGGAAAGACTAGTTTTAAAAGTAAAAACTATCAGTCTGAAGATATATTAGAAATTGTGCATACTGATTTATGTGGACCCATTGGAATTGAAAGCTATACTGGAGAAAAGTTCTTCATTCTTTTTGTTGATGATTACTCAAGAATGATGACAGTCATGTATCTAAGAAACAAATTAGAAGCATTTGAAAAGTTCAAATGGTATTTGGCTAGAGTAGAAAAGGAAACAGGGAAAAGATTAAAATGCTTGAGGTCAGACAGAAGTGGAGAATTCATTTCACATGAGTTTAATAAATTTTGCATTGAAAGAGGAATCAAAAGACAGGTATCAGCCCCTGGAAAACCCCAACAAAATGGAATAGCTTAAAGAAGGAATAGATCCATCATGGATTGTGCAATAACTTTAATGATTGAAAAGAGCATTGCTATCAAATACTAGAAGGAAGCTATTAGCACTGCAGTTCATACCCCGAACCAAGTACAGCTGAAGAAAGACTCATTCAAAACCCTATGAGTTATGGTATGGATATAAACCTAATGTAAGTTACCTTAAAGTATTTGGAAGTAAATGTTACATTTTGAAAGAATGTAGAAAAGGAAAATTTCATGTAAAAGGTGATGAAGGTATATTCTTTAGATACTCATGCAAAAGTAAGGCATATAGATGTTTGAACTTGTCTACTCACAAAGTCATCGAAAGTGCACATGTGAAAGTTGATAAATTTGCTGAAAGGACTGAAGAAGAAAGCAAAAGGGAACCAGAATATTATAAAAGGTTTTTCTTCATTGAACCTGATACAATACCAGTTCCATCAGAGAATCAGGAATCTTCTACTCCCGAGTCATCTATAACCAAGTTGCAGGAAGTTCAAATAGAGCCACATCAAACTGAGTTAAATTTAGTGACTACCGAGCAAGTGTCTACGGAGTCTGAAGGACCCAAGCCAACATCTACGGAGCAAATATCTACCAAGCCAAAACAGACAGAACCTGAAGTTGAAATGCAAGAGGATAATAATGAAATTCATTTAAAAGGAAAGGAACTTGTATTAGCTAAGTATGTCAGGAGACATCATTCAAAAGATCAGATCATTGGAGATAAATTTGAAGGAACCATGATAAGAAATAATTTGAAAGGTACTTATTTACTTGGTGATTTTGAACCTAGAAATATGAAAGATGCATTGGGAAATGATATTTGGATTGAAGCTATGCATGAAGAGATAGAACAAATAGAAAAAAACAAGACATGGACTCTTGTACCTAGACCTAAAGACAAAAATGTGATTGGAACTAAGTGGATATTCAGAAACAAGTTGGATGAAGATGGTAAGGTATCAAGAAACAAAGCTAGACTAGTATGCAAAGGATATGCTCCAGAAGAAGGAATAGACTATGGAGAAAATTTTTCTCCTATTGCAAGATTGGAAGGAGTTAGAACCTTACTAGCATATGCTACTCACAAAGGATTCAAAGTTTATCAGATGGATGTCAAGTTAGCATTCCTCAATGGTATATTGGATGAAAAGGTTTACATTGAACAACCTGAAGGTTTTGTTGATCCAGATAAGAAGAACATGGTCTGCAAATTATACAAGGCATTATACGATCTAAAAAAAGCCCCTAGAGCATGGTATGAAAGATTGCATAACTATCCTATTTAGATTGGTTTTCAAAGAACTAATGATAATAGTAGCTTGCATATAAAGGAAGGATCAAATGATAAGATTATTTTAGCAGAGATATTTGTAGATGACACCATGTTCATAGGAAATGATGATCTTTGCAAAGAATTCTCAGAACAAATGAACAAGGAATTTGAAATGTCTATGTTTAGTGAAATCAAATTCTTTGTTGGTCTTCAAATTCAACAGAATAAAAATGGTATCTACATCACTCAATCAAAATACATCAAGGAGATATTGAAAAAGTTTGGAATGGAAGATTGTAAACCAGTTGGGACTCTTATGTGTACTGGATTAAAACTTACCAAGGAAGATGAATCAAAAGAAGTAGATCAAATATTGTATAGATCTATGATTGGAAAGTTGTAGTATGTAGTTCATACTAGGCTAGATATTGCCCTTGTAGTTGGTATTGTAGCAATATTTTCAGCAAAACTAAGAGAAAATCACATTATGGCAATCAAAAGAATAATGAGATATTTGAAAGGAACCGAAGAGTATGGTTTATGGTATAAGTTTGGAGGTATTTTGGATTTGAAAGTGTTTATTGATGCTGATTGGGCAAGAAACCTTGATGATAGAAAAAGTACAAGTGGAGGTGCATTCTTTCTTGGAAAGAGGTTGGTTTCTTGGATAAGCAAAAAGTAGAATTGTAGATCCCAATCTACAACAGAGGCAGAGTATGTTGCTGCAGTAGTAAACTATTCTAATATTGTTTGGTTTAAATAGTTGTTGGAAGGCATGAAGGTGGAAATCAAAGAACCAGTTGTTATGTTCTGTGATAATACAAGTGCTATCAACATATCTAAGAATCCAGTGATGCATTCCAAAACCAAGCACATTGTAATAAAATATCATTTTGTCAGAGAATTGGTGCAAGATAAGGAGATCAAATTGGAATATGTTCATACAAAGGAACAAATTGCTAACATATAGACAAAACCATTACCTTAGGATGCATTCCTATATCTAAGAGGTAAGTTGGGGGTCACTCCCCTATCTAAAGTTCACTAAAATGAAATTTTAGTGATGCATCAACTCATACTAGGTTGAAGATCTATCAGTTGATGCAGCATAATCAGAAAATATTGCATATGAATCAGTACTAAAGGTACAATAAAATTCATTTAAGTTGTCTTTGGCATGTGTTGTCAAAGAGGGAGAGTTTTACTATCATATCTCTCTGCAATTTGTTTAAGATAAAGAGTTTTCTATGCAATTCCTTCACAGAGGGAGAGTTTTCTATCTTAAAGGGAGAATTGTTATGTTGACATGTTGTGTTGCCATATAAGAGAAAGACTTGTTTTCAAATTTCATTCTACTATGACATGTTGTGTTGCCATCAATGCCAAAGAGGGAGATTTTTGGATACAATTGTTAATTGTGTATTGTCTTTGATGTTACACAAATGTCATATCATCCATCATACAGAGTCTACCAAGCTTAGATGGTTAGCAAAACAATTTATAGTGACTATCAAGCGTTCTTGAACATTACACAGTAAGTTAGCTCTTACCAAGCTCACTCAAGCATCAAAGGATTTTGTAGCAGAAAGTTAATGTTAACTGAGCTCCCAAGGTTAACAAAGGGAAAGTCAATGACTAAAAAGTTCACTCAGTCATCGAAGAGAAAGTTAGCTTTTATCGAGCTCACTCGGTAAGCAAAGGAAGGTTAGTGTTTACCAAGTTAACTCAGTCTTAGAAGGAAGTTGCAAGGTTTGCAGTGTTTACCGAGCTTCACTTGGTTAACACTGGGGAAACCATTCTGGAGTAGTGGTTACTGAGCTGGGTTGGGCAATGAAGAATTTTATTGTTCTAAAGAATTAAGTTTAATTGTTTTGTGCAATGTTTGTAGCTAACTAATTTAATGTTTTTTAGTTGTTGTAACTTGTAATTGAGCTGACTTGACAATCTATAAGGTGTATATGAAAGGTCAAGTTGTGAATTCATGAAGATGTAAGAGTGTGGATGCATAAGAGTGCGAATGTATGGATGTAAATGGAATGAGAAAATATTGAATATATGAGAAAATGTTGTGGAAGTATTAGATATCCTTATGGAGCTGCAAAGTTGTATTCGATCAGTGAGGATCTAGTGAAGCAGAATAGAGATCTATATTTAGCAAAGATAAGTTGCATATATTTCAGATCACTTCATTGTTGCTTTCTAATCATTGTAACAGTGATTCAAAATCTCTTAACAGAGTTGGTTTAATAGCCATTTTGTAAATCCTCTAACAAGGTGACAATTCAGTTGAATTGTTCTAAAGACCTCTGACAAGGTCACTCCTAATAGGGTGATTAAATCCTCTAACAGGGTCACACCTAATAGTGTGTTTTGTAACCTTTAACAGGGTTGGCTCCTAACAGGGTTCACTTCAAAAGAGTGAAAATTGGTGACTAGTTACTTGGTGGTTTTTCCCATATTGGGTTTCCACGTTAAATCTGCTGTCTCTTTTGTTCATGTTATTTCCTTTATGCATGCATGTTAATCACTTTAAATGCTTAATAAGTTAACAAAACATCTATCAAGTTTCAACATTTATTTGTGTGGTTATTGAGTGTCAACAGCAACTATATTTTAAGACATCTAAGGATCTATGGATTTATTTATGTGGTAACTAATTTACCCCTCCCCTCTCAGTTACTCCATCTCTATTTCCAACACTTATGTGTTACACTTAGTTTGAAAAGAACCATCATTGGATGATTGGACCTAATTTTATCCATTTCATTGGAAGCAAAGGAATTAGAGAAAAAATAATCAATGTTATGCATTTTGAGTATAAGGATAGGCACATATTAAACTTAATTTTGTTGAGAATGATCTTTAGTAGTATGATGACATTGGAGGGTGGCCCCTTATAAATTCCCACTAGTGTGAGTAGGCAATAAGGTTCTCTCGAAGATGAATGCATAGTAGAATGCTCAGGGCAAGCAATATGGTTATGTCAGAGATAATCGAATGATGCACATAGTAATCCCCTCACATTCATTGATCAATATCCTACCTGGGCTTAGAGCATCAATAGAATAGGTTTCTATAGGGCTTGACCAACTGATTGGGAACTTTATATTGGGGGTTCTCACATATTTCATATAACGGGGTGGAGTAGGAGATATATCTATTGGCTGGGAAGGCAATGCTTTTTTCTAACCTACAAAAGTAATTACCTATGTTTCAAATTGATTCTCATGCACATCGTTCCATTCAAAATTCATCTGACATTTGTTCACCTATTGCAGTGCATAGTAGGTACATTGTAGATGAATATCATGCTTCAACAGAAGAAATTAAGGATGAATGTAGTGATTAGGATAAATAAAAGTTATTTTCTATTATGTGGTTAATGCTGGTGATGTTAAGGGAGTGGTGCCATCAAAATGAAGGTATAGATCAAGGAAAAACATGGTATGGTGATTGTGAAGAAAATGAATAGAAGATCCATTTGACTATCACTAGCATATGAGAGCACACTTTATGTTGATTTTGCCTCAAGAGTTTAGTCCCACATTCAGTGGGCATTGCAATTTTAACATCTTTTATAAAAAATCCCTTTATGAACTAAATGTATTAAACCAAGTACTTATGGACAAAGAGACAACTTGTATGTGGGCCCTAGCATAGTTGGAACATCACTAATTTTTTTTTGACCAGACATGGATGACATGGATAGATGAGCTGGCAGCCAAAAGGATGATGTTGGCAGCCAAATAGATGAATAATCTCATGACACATGGCACACATACCTAAGGACCAATGAACCATTAACAACTATATGGACCAACTAGAGCACAAAAAGTGGCACATATTTTGAGATGTGGCAGTCCATCAACCAATGAACAGATGACAAATGACAAGCATTAAAAGGAGGATGAGTTGGCATAAGAGGACACATATTGCAATATCATTATGTTGGAATGATGTCATGGCAATTCAATCAGAGGCTACCACATGAAAGTAGGCTTGATCATAGGTGACAATCTATGAATGAATTAGGAGGTGCTATGTGGAACCTAGGCGGCAAAGTTATCCAAAATGTGTTGACAAGGTTTGATGATAGGGTAGTATAAACCATTTGGAATGTGAAACATGCCACAGGCTCAATCAATGCAAGTTTGACCCAAAATCAACAAGAGGGAAATTTGAAAGTTTCAAAAAATTGTCGATAAATGTACAAACCTCTTTAAGTTAGATTTTATAATAAAGTTTCAACTTTGGGTAAAAGGTAAATATTTACAAGAATTTAATGCCTAAGAATAAATTCTTGAACCTGGTTTTCATATGGTTGCCCTGGGCATTATTCCTAAGAAAGTATAGGCTTATCATATATCAACACAAAAATCTCAAAGTCTAGCTTCCAGATTTGCTATTTATTTTTTCACAAGTATCAGTGGGTAAGAGTTATACTAGGTTTTTTTTGAAGTTTTCCTTATGCAACAATATTCTGGTATGGGCAGTTTAGAATCAGTTTCTGGGAAAATAGTGATGTGTGTGGGGGCCAAATTTGGAGAGGATCTTAGCAGTGGTATTGCTTTTTCTACAAATTAGTTGGATAAAGGTTTTGGCAACATTTGATAGAAGATTTAATGTTTTATGAGAAAGAGGGCTTTTCTCATCATTCTAGGTGATATTTGCAAGTTTATTGAAAATAATGATGAGATTTGATTTAGATTTTAGTTCTAGAGAGATGAAAAAGGCTTTTCAACAACATTGGAGGGTGATTCAAGTGGAAAAATTTCAATTGCAAAGAAGATATAGGATTCCTTCCTTCATCTATATCTTTCTTTCTTCTTTCATTGTACAAGGTTGGTTCTAGCCTATTGAGTAGAGCTCTAGCTTTGATTCCACCATTTTCTCAACATTTCTCTCTTGTATGAACAATAGTAATGAAGATAGTATATAGTTCTAGTGCATTTGTGTGTTTTATGAATCTTTCATGCATCTTGAATGCATTTTTTTGAAAGGAATGAATACAAAGAGTAGAAAATTACTTAGTTTCATTCTGATTCTTGTGTCCTTTCTATGTTGTTTACAATATTTTATGGTTTATGGACAAAGCACATTGATCTAGTTGCATCTCATTTTAGATTGTATGTCTTGATGTACTTTTCCTTTGATTCAAAGAACCATGTAAATGCTTGACACATTTTGATAGGGTTGTGAGTTTCATGAGAATGATGTTTGATAAGTATGAGGTTTAGGTTGAACATAGATTATTGATGCACAAAGTGATGTGATAGATCACCAATACTTGATGTATGTTATGGTTTATGGGATAGCCAATGGATACAATACTAATCAACTACATGAACAATTTAGTTTTCTATTGCATATGGGGTTTCTATGATTCAAAATCAAATATCAATTACCTATTTTCCCTTTCTATTTAGGAGCTAGAAGGATACCCTCACTCAACTTGTGGATTTCATAGGTTTTGTAACTTGCTACTGCATACCTTTTTCATTGCATAAGTATGGAAGAAATAAGGATTTAATCTTCTTTGTATAGATTTAGATGTATGATTTGATCTGGTACCATATGTACGAATGTAAAGGTGTACCTGCCTAGGTTTTGCAGAGCCTGAAGTAGAAGAAGGAGTTCAACCTTATAGTTGGCCTGGGTTCTTGACAAATTGTGTCCATCATAGGAGATAACTACCCTTAGATGCAATCCTATGTTGTTTACCTGGTCATTGAAATCATTGTTAAATGAGGAGCCAACAAGTGGTATGAGATTATGCCAGACATAGTGTTGATTGTGTCCCCCCACCCCTCATTTTTCTTCAACAGGTATCCAATATTCCTTTTACTTATTTAAGTTTTTGATTTTTATATTGTGTTTTCTATATTTCATGCCTAGTCTTATTCTTTAACTTATGTCATCATTCATTGAGGTTATTTCTTCATGCTTTCCCAGTGACATCATAAGTTGGGTGGGGTTGTCTATAGTTACTACCATATTAATTTTATCTTTGTGTAACATATATTATGGCTTTAAGATATAATTTTGTACCAATGGCATATTGTCATGATTTGAGAGAACACTGATAAAATCCACTAATTTGAATAATTACTTCTTCAAATTTGGTCTTTGAATATTTCCTTGGCCCTACTATTCTAAGGGGTATCATCAACATCTAAAAAAGCATCTCTTCTAGCTCTAAGTGCAAAGCTAGTGGTATTGACTAGAGGTGTTTATGTATCCCAACAAAGCTTTATTTGTTCATACTAAATGCATGCAGAGGTATCCTTGTAGTATCTATTAGATTAATCAAGTTAATTTTTAATATTATATACATAGGGGTTGATTGTGAAAAGACCAAAAAGTTTTTAGTTTTCTTTTTTTCAGCATTGAGAACTTAGTCATGTGTCATATAAGGAACCTTCTGTATATGATGCATGTCAATAGTTACGCATGTCAAGCCTTACTCTTGGTAACATAAAGCCTCTTTGGTGAGCTATATTTTAAGCATAATCTCTCTCTCTCTCTCTCTCTCTCTCTCTCACACACACACACACACACACACACACACACACACACACACACACACACACACACACACACACACACACACACACACACACACACATGCATGAATGAGTGCACACACACACACACACACACACACACACACACACACACACACACACACATGCATGCCTGAGTGTGCACACACACACACAAACACACAAATTAGATGTATTAAACTCAAGTCAAAATCCATCACTTAACAAGAATATGTGCATGAAACATAAGAGTTATAATAATTATGATGTAGAAGAATCCTTGGCCTATTGCCCATCTGGCATTCCCAAAACAATATTTTCTTATTTTTTTTTCCAATTATCAATTTGATGGTTTGATTTAGCTAACACTTATTTTTCCTTTCTAGATTCTGTGAGCTTGCCTTCATATTGTGGAACTATCATGAATAATTATCTAAAGTAAAGATAATATACTAATATAATTTATGGAATTTATGCTTCATCTTCTCGTGTGTTGATTTCTTATGTTTTTCTTCATACAATCATTGGGATTTAATTTAGCGAGGTTCTTTATATAAGAGTTAGCTTACATGGTTTTGGCTCTATACATGTGGTTGTGGATCTATATTTGAGGTCACATAAGGTTTTATGTCATATTATATATTTGGTCATTAATTCATTGAGGTTTAGTCTTATATTGTATAACACATTTCCTATTAGAGATTGTGAACTCATGGATAACCTATGCATTTTGATGGCTATATATGTAATATATTTGAGTCTTATAAGGTAGTATCAAGAAGAAAATTAGTAGTATTCTTGGTAAAGAAAGAGGATAACTTGAGAATTGAAGGTTTGATCCATAATTTATAATATATTAGCCATAACTGGGAAGGCATTAAAACTTGGTATGCACATGGTTTCTTTGATATAATTCAAAATTTGTTGCTAATAAGAGAGTTTTTTTGAATTGTATCTTGTTTACTTTTATTATGCTCATTTGTTATCAATTTTGTCATCTCCTTGGGGTTATACATGCCTTGTACAACATCAAGTGGTATAAGAGCATGGTTTGATTTGGTTGGACTTATCAGAGTGAAGGATTATCTAATTGTGTTTGATCTTATTGTGGTTGAAAAAGGGTGAAGGGAGATTCATGAAGAATTAACTCAACTTAAACCTACAAACATCCCCTACTTAGATTTATACACAAAATAAATTTCAAATCAGGGAAAATATGATGTACACAAGGATCATTAACAACTATATTGATGTAATTATTAAAAATTAGAAAACATGCCCTATTGTGAAGCCTTCCGATTTATGGCCATATAAAATCAAATTATGAAATTAGACTCAAACCTTACATTTTGTATTCTCTCCAAGATTCTTGTATTCTTCCACCATCAAACTATTATGCTTCTACATCTAACTAATCTTTTTAGATAGTTAGCTAAGATACAAGTTAGATAATTAAACATTTAATTACATTATAGGTCCAACCTTGGAGGTCTAAACAAAAACCAAATAAAATAGAAAAATAAAGAAACGTGCACTTAACAAGAGGTTCACACATGTCTTAGCAGTTTGCTTCTAACTTTGTAACACACCAAGTCAACATAGGAAACTATTGCTACAAAATCTTGCACCCCTGTCCAAAGTTTTTACCTAAGAAAAACCTTGTAAAACATGGAAACAACCTCTAGGTTTTGGGACTTGAACTATGAGGTTGAGTCTCCAAAGAAGGTCAACTTCCTCTACTATTAGGATGCATTCAAATTATTCTTGAAGGGAAAAGGGAGAAGGAACACATGAAAGTAACTATCCAATCTATTCTAAAGAGGTGATGCACCAAAATAGGATGTTCAGACCAGTCTCTACCCATACATGCACAGTAAAATTATCATGATAGTTCAAAGATTTATAGATTTGGACTTGCATTGATCTATTAGCTACATACAAGTCAAAAAGCCACATAAGTGACACAAGGAAAAATTTCTTCACTTCTTATCATTCATAGGAAAACAGAGATACATAAATGTAGATTATAGATATCCATAGTACACCAAAGAGAGGTAGAAAAAGCTCACACAATACATCAATGGATAAAGGAGATAAGACAAGATGTCATATAGTTCAGAGGAAAAGAGGGAATTTACAATAGCATGCTGAGGCAATACTAGAGAAACAAAGAAGATCCGACCCTAAGAAAGAGTACAACATTTGCTTTTATAGTGTAAGAATAACTTAAATAGCTTCCACCCTAAGATAAAATTCAACCACTATAATCAATTCCACAAAGAAAAATTACTATAAAACTGGAAAGATCTGATCACAATGCAAATCCAGATGCCAAAAGATCACTTAACTGCCAAACAGTCTTTGAGAGGATAGGAGCAATGACCATTAACCTTCTTAATAAGTAGATAGATCAACAAGTAGTGATGGAGTGTTCCCTTGCATTCATCAGGCTTGGGGAATGATGAAAGTGGCTACAAAAGATCAAAAATATTAGATCTATCATCAAGGAGCTGCTTCCACTATCATAAGTATGCCAAACCAGTTGTGTTATTTGGTTAACTGGAATCAACCATCAAGGCTTGCCACATGGACCAAACATCTTTTACCATTTTTCCATTTTGTCAGCATTTTACCCTATACCTTATGTTTGACCACCTGTGATCATAGCTTCACCACCACCTTTCTTTAATAATAGTTCCTACCTATGAAATAGTGACCAATTGGCTATCGCTACTTTGCGGCTATCCCTTGACATCTTTCCTTAACCACTGTGACCTTGCAAAGACCATGGATCCTGACCTAATTCACACCATCACCACTTTGACTTGTGGTTCACTTTTTAACCTCGCCACCAAGTGAAACAAAGAAAATCACTTGACTCCAACTTTGACCTTAGCTTCTTCTTAACCTGCTATGACCTTGTGAAGCCCACAGATCCAAAAAGATCTAACAATGTGAAATGTCTTCTTTTAACATTGAAGACTAGCCCTTTTCACATTCTTGTTACTTAAACCACAACATGTTAGTATAACCTTGTGACCAGGAGAAAAAAATATGATTTCACTTTTGCCATTTTGACCTTGATTAAGCCAACTAACTCTATGATGATGCGAACACAAGAAGTCATGCCTTCACCATCTTGACCTGAGGTAGCACTTTACTGATCACGACTGTGCAAATCACACAGTTACAACTTGAAAATTTTCTTAAGCATAACATGAAATAAGGATATCTAGTCAATGTTAATTTATATCATAAAAACTCTAGGTGACTATTGAACGAATTACTATTTAAATTTGATTTTCTAGTTGGAGGGCATTTTGGTTAACATTTTTGGTGACCTAAAGGGGATGCAAGACTTCTTGGCATATGACCAATGACTATTAAAAGATCCATTGGGCTATGAAGTCTTTGAAACCATGAAAACTTATCAAATTTATCACTTCTACTACATTTTGAGCCATAAGATATGCCTTTCTACTTCTACAATTTTGCAAAAACTAGAACCAAAAACTTTCTACAACAAAAACATATGCTTGAAGCTTCTTGGAAAATAGGAAAGAAAGGGAAGTGAACTAACCAAATATATACATGAATATTTATTCTATTAGAAACAAGGCTTGAGATATATCCCATTGACTAGAATAGGCAAGATTTCACCATTAGGCCTGCTTAATTGAAAAGCATTGGCTTGCTTGCAATTGATGATTACAAAGGGACCACTCCACAAGGTATCAATTTTTGAGTGTCTCCCTACTTTTTCTCTATCTACATCCCACTTTAGCACAAGCTCATCCTCTTTGAAATTTATGACCTTAGCTTTCTTATCAAAGCTCTTCTTTATTTGTTTTTGATGTATTTCTAAGTTTTGGTTTGCTTGATGCCTCTTCTCTTCTAGCTCCATTGGATCTACCATTCTTATAGACATATAATTAGTTTCAATTAATTCCAATTGATGAGCTAACTCAAGAGCTAGATACTCTAATGATATAGGAAGCCTTGCTTCTCTACCATATACTTACATGAAAGGAGAGTTTCCAATAGACTTCTTAGGTGTTTTCCTACCATCCATAGGGCAGTCCTAAATTTTTTGTGCCAACACCTTTGATTATCTTCAATGGTCCTCTTGATGATTTTGATCAAATTATTATTAGATGACTTGGCCAAACCATTATCCTGAGGGTAGTAATTGGAAGATGTGCTCAAGTAAATGCCATGATCAATTGCCCATGTGCAAATCTAAGCTCCTATAAATGATTTTCCATTATCTGATATTATAGTGGAAGGGGCACTGAATATGGTAATAATAACATTAAGGAATTCCATAACTAAAGCCTATGTAGAATCCTTCAAGGCTATTGCCTCTATCCACCTTGTGAAGTAACCTTTTGTAGCCAAAATCAACCTATGACCAGAACTAGAAGGTAGATTAATAGGACCAATACAATCTAATCCCCATTGAGAAAAAGACTGATTGACTTGGATGGGATGAAGTGGAAGGGTTGCAAACCTTTGTTTACCAGAGAAGAAAGCACACTTTTCACCCTTCCTTACATGTCTATGGTAGTCATGGAACAAGGATGCCTAGTAGTAACTGACTCTTATGATATTCATGTAGTGGTTCTTGCTAAAAAGTGGCCATCATCTAGGCCAACATGAAACTCTTTAATCATTCTTTCTGCTTGGTCTACATCAATACATCTTAACAAAGCTCCATTAATGTCCTTCCTAAATAGAATACCATTGACTATAGCATAGGGGATTGATTGCAATATGAACAATCTCCTTTTAGCCTTATCCAACCCTTGAGGATATCTATTTCTAGCTAAAAGGGCCTTCATATCATCTATCCAACTCCTTGGATTATCATTTCTCACTTCTTGTTGTTCTGCCAAAACCAAGGCAACTTCCTTATTAGGTTCATGAGATGAGATCATCTGCTTGCACAACCCTTTCCCTCTTACCAGCTTGGTAACCTAGATGTCCACATCATACTCCATCACCTTAGTGATCCAACCTACTCTTTTCTAAATAATATCCCTACTCAATAGGAAATCTTTAACACTTGCATGAGGGAGCAATAAGTGGATCCTATTATGGGATAGAAGATGTCTGAATTTCTTAAAAGATGTTGTGACTACAAGGGCTTTCTTCTCTACATAGCTATATTTGTCTCATACTCCTTTAGTACTTCACTAAAGAAAGCAATAGGCTATTCTTCATTCTTGTCATTTGATTGAGTCAAAATAGAAAAAATACTTCACTCACCTCCTAAGGTGTAAAGAATCAAATCCCTATCAAAATTTAGATTGATGAGAGTAGGGGCTGAAGCTATGGCTAGTTTGATCTCTTCAAAACTTGTTTTCCCTTCCTGGATACATTAAAAGACCATTCTTTTTTTTAAGCATGGCTGTAAGAGGTTTCACCATGGTAGCTAAATTAGGAATAAATCTCCTCATAAAATTTATTCTACCAAGAAAACTTTGTAGACCTTTCTTGTGACTAGGAAGTAAAAGAACAAGTATTGCTTTTTTTCTTTCTTGATCAATGGCTAGACCATTTTTAGATATAATGTTTCCTAATAATTTACCTTGATTTATGGAAAATACACACTTTTTTGGGTTCAAAGATACGCCATACTTTCTACATCTTTTAAACACTTATCTAAGATGACCAAAATGATATGCTACATTCTTTAAATAAACTATGATATCATCAAGGTAGGCTAAGATAAGAATTTCAATCATGTTGAAGGTCATATCCATCACCTTTTGAAATGTGGCACCTACATTTGTTAGTACAAAAGGCATTTTACTATAGGCATAGGTGCCCAAGTTGGTAGTGAAAGCAGTCTTATATCTATCAGCCTCTTTGACTAACACGTCATTAAAACCCAAGAATACATCCAAGAAAGAGAATCTCTTTGAATGACTAACTTTGGACAATATCTATTCCATGGAAGGAAGGGGATGGTGATCTTTAAGGGAGGCTCGATTAAGATCCCTAAAGTCCACACATAGTCTAATTTCTCCATTCTTTTTCTTAATAGGGACAAGGTTTGGTACCCAAGAATAATGCTTAATAGGGAAAATAATATTGGCCTCAATTAATTTGGATAGCTCATTCATTAATGGCTCAATCTTTGGATTTACTGGTATCTGCTTTTGGCTAACAGGCTTGACATTATTAATGAGATCTATGGTATGTTGAAACAAGTTTGGGTCAAAACTCTTTAAATTATCATATGTCCAAGAAAATACATCATTAAATTGTTGACATAGATGAACACAAATTTTTTCATCAGTTTTAGAACATACCTTCCCCATGCTTAGCATTCTTCAATCAGCAACTATAGCTAGCTTATGATCATCTTAGATTCCAACAAGATTCATGCCTCTATCCCTTGCTTGGTCATTAGGATTGAAGACACTCTCTAAGATGATGAGACCCTTAGGAAACTTATTAGAGCTGAGGTTGATGATTTGACCACCATAATAGTCATGCAATCTTGACTAATTTCTATTTAAGAACTCTACTTCATTTTGCAAGAAACTCACAATTTGTGCATTTGATTTAAAGACTTGCCAAATGATATTATTATCAGGGACCACAAGTCTAACCACCACTTTAATCTTCTACTTCTTCTCATCTTAAAGGCTCCTTAGACATCATAAGATGCACCCACTACCACAAGCCTATCAACATGTCTATTTCCTCTTCTAAGGATGCTCTAAATATTAAATGCCTTGAAACTTTCAAGAAAATCCCATACTCTATGCTTATAAGACTTGAGCAAACCATTCTTGGTGACATTTTGATTTCTCACCTCATTAACCACTAACTCACTATCTCCATATACACTTAATGCTTTCTTGAATTCCTCTTTTTTGAGAAAGTAAGAGACCTTGAATCAATGCCTCATACTTGGCTACATTTTTGGTACAACTAAATTGAAGCCTAAATGAGGGGTAGTACCTTTCTAGCATAGGAGAAATCGACATTACACCAACCCTTGATCCATTCTTATTCTAATATCCATCAAAGTACATGCTCCATATCCCACTTGTGTCTTCTTTGTTTTTCATTAAGTTGGGAACAAGAGCATCCTTTTCTAACATACAATAAGTGTCAAGGCCTATCTGTAAGGTTTATGACATAGGATCAAATTGATATACATTAGCCTATTCATCTAAGAGGAAATTAGGTATCTTAGCTAAAGAAGTGGTAGGCTCATTTCTTGTGTCATTTTCATCTATTTCTAGGATTGTGCAGTTCATGTTGATGAGATTAGGAGTGTAGGGCTCAATATGATGGAGGGTTAATGGCTCTTCCCTGATTGAAGCTTTGGTTCCATATCTTATTCTAAACAAGATATATGACCAATAAGAAGATATGTAAATGGCTATTTGGGTAGTAAAATCTCTTTAAAGACAAATGGAAAAGTGTGGTTTAACCTCAAATATAATATATCTTGATTTACAATACAACTAGGGCATGCATGTAAGGTCATTTCAGCATTTATAAGGATTCCCATAGTCTTGAAAGTACTAGCATCTAACTACAACACATCCTTAACAATGGGTTCATATTTCACTTCTAAAATATTAGCAACACATTTGGGCATTACTAAACTACTAGCCCCTAAATCAATCATGCAGTTGTGGACTAGCTTATCTCCTATAATAAGAGAAACACAAAATGTTGGAGGTCTAACCTTTTTACTTGTTTCTACCTCCTTTGGTGGTTATACCAAACTCATGTCATTCTCCATGCTAGGTGGCTGATCTCTGAGTTCAATGCTTTCCAACTCCTATTGTAGTAGCCCCTTTTGTGATGGTATAGTAGCAACAACATTCCACATAGAAATGTTCACATTGGTCTTCCTCATTTGATCTACCACACTAAAAGAAGCATTAGATGTTTTGGTAGAAGCCCTAGATGTAGAAGATATATATGGAACAACCAAAGGGTTATTCACATATCCTTTGCTCTCATTTTTCCTTTGTTACTGAGGAGTATTAACAGGTTGATTAATGTTTTGTTACTAGGCAATTATTTGTACATGCGACACTACACTCGATGCTGAAGCTTGATTAGGAGGAGGAGGAGTAACATCTTCCACAACTCTTCTCTTACTCTTGGTATTGTAAGCATATGAATCTTGGTTTACATTACAATGCTCTTTCACCAGATAGTTCACGAAAGAACAACCATCCCACTAAAAAATATCAAAAAGTTTATTAGAATTGTGTTGCTAGGAAATTGCTTGCTCTGGTATAGTTAAAGCGAAGTAAGATTTAGCATTTTGACACATGCAATATCTATAAGAGTAGTTACAAGAAGGGCATAAATCTTGATCTTGGGAAAGATTCTTCTGAGGGAATAAAGCCCTATTTAGGTTGGTGTTCAAAGTCCAGGGGTGCTCGATAGGGCTATTCTGATTATAGGGGACATGACTCTAGTTTAGGGGTCTACCATGCATGGGACCTTGACTTTGGAGTTGGAGAGGCATATTTTTTTGAGCTTTCTACCTCTTCATAGTTACCAACTCATTTTCCATCTTTTGTACTACCGCACTATTGTCCTCCATTTTTTTTCTTGTTCCAACATCCTCCTATCCACATTCTACATCAGTGTCTGCAACATGGCCTCAATCCTATCAACTCCATTAAAGGATGTGGAGGCTGTTGAGACCACAACAAGAGGCTAAATTGCAAAGGATGTATGAATAGGGACTACAATAGGCTGATAATTGGGCATGTCAGGGAAAAAGGGCATTGGGTGTCTTGGAGCTAATTTCCCTCCCTATATCAAAGTAATTTTTGCCCCTTTGGCAACCTCATAAGCATTTGGTAGAGTGTCTCCTCCCATAGATTACAAAGTGGTAGCAATATCACTATTGAAGGCTTTGAGATAATACAAAAATGCATTACTAAGAGAGGGATTCACTACAACAAATATTCTATCCCATGTTTTTTGAAATCCATTATTGAAATCAGTCATACATTCATGGGGGGCCCTCTTGATAGTTCTTGGCTATTCTAAAAGTGATAAATAATCACTTTTGTCCTCAAACTGCTTGCATAGGGCTGTTCCTAACCCATCCAAATTAGTAAAAGAATTATGAGGCAAATATCTATATCATTGTAATGCTTTCCCTTTTAAAGATGAGGCTAAAAGCCCAATTGCTACACCATCTTCAGTGATGCCATGAATATTGTAGACATTAGAAACCTCTTGAATATGCCCAATAGGGGAGATGGAGGTTTTGCTAGTAAATTCAAGTATAATTTTAAGAGCTGATACTAGTATGTCATACCTTTTAGCTAATAGGAGGGGGTTTCCACCATTAAAGATGGTGAAAGCATGAGATCTATCCATATAAACAAGTGGTCTATTGATATGAGAAAATGGTATTCTAGGCTATGATCTAACAATAGGAGGAGTGGAGATGGATCTTGCAGGGTTATGTGTTACTGTCGCACTCGTAATTGGTGATAGAGACACCCTAGCTTTTGTTCTTGAACTAAAAAAAAAAGCTCTTGGTATTGAAATTTACCTTTGAAAGATACCTTTGTGTGTGTTTTGGGCATGAATCACAACAACTTTGGTCTAGAAACCAGATTGTGCTTGAGGCTTGGATTCACCAAGTACTTTGAAAAGACAAGCCTCTTGAAGGTTTTTAATACTGAAGGTAGTACTATCTCCTCAACATAAACATGGAATCCTTCTTTGATGCTAGTGAACTTTAAATATTTTAATATGATGTCCCATCAAGTGTGCCAAAAACTATTGTGAAAAAAGCTTGCACCCTTGTCCAAAGTTTTTACCTAAGGGAAACCTTGTGAAACATGGAAACAATGTCCAAGCTGTGGGACTTGAACTATGAGGTTGAGTATTCAGAGAAGGCTGATTTCCTCTACTATTAGGATGTGCACTAAAACTATTCTTGAAGAGAAAAGAGAGAAGACACACATGAAAGTAACTACCTAATCTATTATAAAGAGGTGATGCACCAAAATAGGGTGTTTAGAGTAGTCTCTGTCCATACATGCACAATACAATTATGATGACAGTCCAAAGATATATGGATTCAAACTTGCTGTGATCTATTAGCTATATATAGATCAGAAAACTAGATTAGTGACAAAAGGAAAAAATACTTCAATTCTTATCATTCATAGGCCAATAGAGATACATAAATGTAGATTATAGATATCCAAAATACATTGAAGAGAGGTAGATAAAGCTTGCATAGTACATTAGTGGCTGAAGGAGATAAGATAGGATGTTATATAATTCAAAAGAAAAGAGGGAATTTACAGTAGCATGCTAGGGAAACACTAGAGAAATATAGAAGATTCGATTCTAAGAAAGAGTATAACATTTACTTTTATAGTGTAAGCATAACTTAGATAGCTTCCACCCTAAGATAAAATTCAATGACTACAATCAAATCTACAGAGAATAATTACTACTAAATTGGAAAGATGTGATCATAGTGCAAATATGGATGTGAGAAGATCACTTAACTGCCAAACACTCTCTGAGAGGATAGGAACTATAGCTATTAACCTTCTGACTAAGTAGATAGATCAACAGGCAGTGATGGAGTGTTCCCTTACATTCACCAGGCCTGGGGAATGATGAAAGAGGCTATAGAATATTGAAAATATTGGATCTATCATCAAGGAGCTACTTTCACTATCATAAGTATGCCAAATTAGTCGTGTTATTTGGTTAATTGGTGTGAACCATTAACCCTTTCCACATGGACTAAACATCTCTTACCATTTTTCCACTTTGTCAGCATTCAACCATATACCTTTTGTTTGACTTCCCATGATCATAGCTTCGCCACCACCTTTGTTTAATAATAGTTCCTGCTTGCAAAACAATGACCAATTGGCTATCGCTGCTTCATAGCCCACCCTTAACATCTTTCCTTAATCATTGTGACCTTGCAAAGACCATAGATCCTAACCTAATTCACACCATTGCCACCTTGAGTCCTGGTTCACTTTCTAACCTTGCAATTAGGCAAAACAAGGAAATCGCTTAATCATAGCTCTGATCTTAGCTTCTTCTTAACCCACTATGACATTATGAAGATCATACATCCAAAAGGATCTAACAGTGTGAAATGTCTCATTTTAACATTGAAGACTAGCCCTTTTTGCATTATCATGACTTAAACCACAACATGTTAGTATAACCTTGCAACTAGGCGAAAACAATATGATCACACTTTCACTGCTCTAACCTTGATTAAGCCAACTAACTCTACAACCATGTAGACACAAGTAGTCATGCCTTTAGGATCTTGACCTGAGTTAGCACTTAACTAACAGTTAGCAAAAACCATGCCAAATAAAAATTCACAAGTTGCAAGATGAGAATTATATGAATTTTTTTTGCAAAGAATGACACATAATTTGAGAAAAACCAAAGAATAAGGCTTGAACACTTAGGAGAAGGGTCTAAGATAGGTCCTCTACATGATGTTAAAAGTACTTAAAAAAAAACTAAGAGTAGCAATGACTACTTTATGAACAACAGAATGGTATAGAAAATAAGAAATATTTTTGGTTGATGTACGATTGCTCCAAGACCTAAGATGATTATGTATTAGAGACCTAGGGTTAATAAATAACTAATGTCCACATCAAGCACTACTCACATTCTAATGTAAACCATAAATATCCAACTCATCTTGTGTAATCCACAAGCTATCTTCAACCAATTTTTCTTTCCACTGAACTAGGTATTCCATGTAGTCTTTTCCTCTTATACTCTTGCTTATTCTATTATTTGGGATTCTCTCAATATTGTCTTTTTGTTTCTTAAAACAATTTGGCTTATCTTCAATCTCATCATCAGACTCATATTACTCAAAGATATCTTTAATGTTGAATATATCTGATACATCTATGTCTTCTAGTAATTCCACTTCATAATCATTTCCACTATCAAACTTTATCAAAATTTTACAAGGTCCAAATTTCTTCATTTTCAACTTATTTTAGGTACCAACTGGAAATATATTCTTCCTAATGAATCATAACCTTATCTCTAACTTCAAAATATTTATGTCTCTTTCTCTTATCATCTCTCTATTTATATTTTAGATTATTGATCTTCAAGTTTCATTTTATGTCATCATGTAAAGCCCTCATAAAAATTGCAAAATCCTCAACTTCAGTACTTCTTCTTGTCTCAGAAGGAAAATCTCTCAACTCTTTGGTTTCTTTAGGATAACATCCAATAATAATCTCAAATGATTTCTTCTTAGTGCTTTTATTCACATAATTATTGAATGCAAAATCTACTTATGCTAAAACTAAATCCTAGTTAGCATGTTTATTTTCCACCAAACATCTCAGTAAGTTACCTAAACTTTTCTTCACAACTTTAGTTTTCCTATCTATATAAGGGTGAATTGTAGAGCTAAACTTCAATTATGTATTCATTTTCTTCCAAAGTGTCTTCTAAAAGTAATTAGTAAACTTAGTATCTCTTTCTGAAATGATAGTCTTAGGCAAACCATGCAATCTTACCACTTCTTTGAAGAATAGCTTAGCTCCATGTAACTCATCAGATGTTTTCTTACAAGGTACGAAATGAGGCATTTAAAATTTTTTTTCAACCACCACCATAATAGAATCATTACATCTCTGAGTTCTAGGTAATCCAAGAACAAAATCTATACTAACATCTACTAAAGGCTTATCAAGTATAGGTAAAAGTGAATACAATCCCTCATTTTGACTAGTTTCTTTTGTTGTTTGAAAAATTCTGCAACCTCTAACCATTCTCTACACATCCTTATAATTTTTTTTTCCAAAAGTATCTATCAAAAATTAGTTTCACTATTTTATCAATCCCAATATGTCTAGCAATTTCACCACTATGTTTCTCCTTCATTATATTATCTCTGATAGGCTCCCTAGGTATGCATAGATGAATCCCCTTGAATAACATATCCCTTTGAATGAAATGATTATTCCACTTATCACTTACTATTTATTCCTTACAAGCTTTCTAAGATTCTAAAAAATCAAGATCACTATCATATAAACACTTCAAGTCATCAAAAGTAAGTACCTCAACTCTCATTTTAGTTAGCAAAATTCTTAATATATCAGAAACTTTGTTCAACTATTCACATTTATATTTCAATGAAAAGGGAAAATTCAGCAAGAACTCAACCCACTTCATATGTTTCTTATTCAACTTATTCTAACTTCCCAAAGACTATAAATATTTATGGTCAGTATACAAACCAAAATCCTTAGGAATCAAGTTATGTCTAAATCGCTTAAAAAATTGAAAAATAGCATAGAATTCCTGATCATAAGCAAAACATTTTCTCTTAGCATGATTCAATTTCTCACTAAAGAAAGCTACAACCCTTCTTGAATCAAAATAGCATCACATTCAACTTGAAAAATTTACTAAAATGTGGCAAAACATGTGTAGGCAATTCTACAATTTTTGTTTTAATGTTTCGAAACTCTTTTGTAGTCCATGTGTCCATTTAAAATCCCTTTTATCTCCTTTCATAGTTTCAATCATAGCATTACAAATAGACTAAAATTCTTGATAGAATTCTTATAAAAACTTGTCAATCTATGAAATGATCTTAGCTCTCCACATTCTCTGTTATAGGCCAATGAAGAGTAACTCTCACCTTTTCAAGGTCCATCTTCAAGCCATCAGCTAAAATTTCAAAACCAAGATACACAATCTCTTCTTTCATGAATGAACATTTCTTTAAGTTCATCAATAGCTTTTCTTCTTTCACCTTCTACAATACTTGTATGATATTTCCAATATGCTCTTCCTTACTTTTATTAAATATCAAAATGTTGTCAAGATATAAAATAACAAATTTACCCAATAAATTCTTAAAAAATTCATTCATCAGCCTCATAAAAGTACTAAGTGCATTACTTAGACCAAATGACATAACTAACTAGTCATACAAATGATCATTAGTATTAAAATAATTTTTCCATTCATCTCCTTCTCTAATTCTAATATGATGATAACCACTCTTCAAATCAATCTTTGCAAAATACTTCACTCCACTCAAACTATCCATTATGTCACCCATCCTAGGAAAATGAAATTTTTACTTCACTATTATCTTATTTATAGCTATATATTTTGTGTACATTCTCCATTCTTAATTCTTCTTAGGTGCTAACATAGAAAGTACTACACAAGGACTCAAACTTTTTCTAATTAGACCTTTCTCAAGTAATTATTGCACTTGTCTATTCAGTTCAATCTTTTCATGAGGTGTTAAACTATGTAGTGCTTTATTAGGAAAACTATTTGTTAGCATGAATGAAGATGATATTCCTTTGGGGAGTATCCAAAGAATTAGAGAATATTTACATGTTGCATTCATGATTGTGTTTGTAATTGATATCAACATATCATTTTTTTGTTAAAGACTGGTCGAGTAGAAGATAGAGAATGAGGTCATACAAATTGTGTATTGATAATCAAGTCAAGCATAGTATATGATGTATTATACACTATATCATAATGAAGTGGTTAAGTGAACATGAAGAGATTCAAAGACATGTAGAAGATATTCCTAATTTATAGAGGATAGTATCCATATAAAGTACCTAAGAAACCATTTTTGATATTTGGCTTCTACCTCGTAATAGAGACAGACTCTTCATGTGAATAGTTGAACAATGATAGTAGATAGCTTGATGGTGACATTAGTGAGTACACACTGATAGAGGCCACATGTGTGAGAAGTTCTAAATATTGTGAGTCAACAACATTGTGTAATTATAAAATAATTGTTTGTCTTAAAGAGGTCCTATTATAATTAATTGAGAAAGTCTCAAGGTTGACTCAAGGAATTATTTTGAGGATAGGGTATAAAGGAAGTTTATTTTCCTTTTGATGACTATATTAACCACCATTCAAGTGTATATTATGCATAGCATTTTCTAAATGCGAGTAAAAAATCCAAGGGATTATTGGATGTGAAGTTTGTGATTTGATATCGAGATCAGAAGAGGTTTGGTCTAGTCAAAGAATAGAGGTGTTATACATTTATGTTATTCTAAAAGGAATAATAAAAAGATTACTTGGACAATAAGTTCAATGGTCTTTCTCCTAAAGTTATTTGGACAGTGGGTCCATCTACCTTCTACAACTCCTAATAGGGTTGGAATCTCCTAATAGGGATTCAATGCCTCCTAACAGGAACTAATTTGTATTGAACATTTTTGATTGACTCCTAACAAAGTCCATCCTCTGATAAGGAACTTTAATATTAGTACATCATTTTGTAGGTACCATCCCCACAAGGGTTTCCCTAGTTAACATATCTAGTGTTATTGTGTATGAACATCTTCTTATGGTTATTGATTATATTGTTTGCATGCTTAAGGATTAATAGGATTGATAACTATTTTAATAGTTGGGTAACTGATTCACTTCCCCCCTGCCCCCCCCCCCCGCCCCCCCGCCCCCCACCCCCCCCCCCCCCCCCCCCCCCCCCCCCCCAACTTTCTTAGTTATCTTGGTGGACTTTACTTTCTAACAAGGTATAAGAGTATTAGGTCCTTGAAGAAAAAGATAAAGTCCTTAGGGAGATTAATGGTGGGTCACTTTAGAAAAGAAAGTCGTAATTTGATGGAGTTAACTATGAGAGTGTTGGAATATTCAAATAGGAAGAATACTTATGAGAGGGGGGGTGAATCAAAAGTATCACACTTTAACCAATAAAATTTTTAGGTGGAAGTAAATTGCATGCATATAAATGCATCAAGTAAACATGAAACTAAGACATGCATCAACAACACATAACACTGGAATTTGGTAACCTAGAAACCCTCTAGGAATAAGAAGGTAAAACTGGGTGGGGATGATACCCACAAAAATTACTGTAGCAATATTGTTCAACCACTTATGATGGTCTGCCTTGTTAAAGGCCTTACACTGTGTCAATAGTGACCTGGTTAGAGGATTTACAAACACTTTACATGAAGAGTCACCCTGTTAAAGGATTTAATCACCTATTTAAAGGATCTATGAAATAGCTGTTAAGCTAACCTATCACCATAGGATTTTCATTCTAATACAATTGCTAGAAAGTATTAGGTACAATGAACTTGATAGATTACAATCCTTGATTGCTGAATGCAGGCACTTGTTCTGCTTTCTCTGATCTTGATCCTTTGTGATCTGATAACCCTTGTTCTGAAAGTAGATTTCCTTATACACCCTTGTATATCTACTCATGTATTTTACAATGAAATTTTGTCTTCCTTATAAAGACATTTGAGGATTTAGGGTTAGGTATGGATCTTCAATCCATATTCAATCTCTATTTTTTGCTTATTGTTTGCACTTCTTCCATTGGTTGTATGCCTTCATCATTTTTCTTATTGGATGCATGTAGATTGCATAGGAAAGATAAAATATTTGATCTTATCATTTAATCCTTTGAGATTTACCTTATGTTGCCTACAAAAATTGTTTGCATCATAGTTTGTGCAATTACAAACTCTTATACTGATATTTTGAGTTACTCGGCTCTTGAAGCATTACAGATGCTCGGCACATGCTATTTCTTGGATAACTTGACACCTAAACAAAACTAGCTTACTCGGCATCATCTATGACTTGGCACTTGAATATCACTTGGCACTTTATTCTACTTGGCACTTGAACTTTACTCGGCACCTGATCTTCACTCGACATCTAAAAACTACTCGAAACATGAAGATCACTCGGCACCTAAAGTCTTTCCTAACTCGGCTCATGTTGTGGCTCGACATTCATGGTGTACTCGACTCCACTATAGAAAGTAGGTAAGTGTATTGGCACTCAAGTGTCAAAAACCATTATGGATTTAACAATCTCCCCCTTTGACATGAGTGACAAAAACACTTAATTGACCTTATGAGTACATTTACTAATTTGTTTGGTATATACAGAGTTTAAAGAAAACTTGATCAAAATTTTTAACTTACAATATATACCTCAAAAATTTTGTAACTCCCCCTGAGTTGATTGTGCCATTATCTGTATATCATGCTCCTACTTTTATCTTTTCTCCCCCATTAATTCATCTTCATAATATCTGTATCTGCCCCTATTATATCTCTTTTTCTTCTCCCCCTTTTTGACACTTATTTCAAAGAATGTTTAAGGGTTAAGACCATATTTAGCCAAAAATGTGCTATTTACCTCCATAATCATCCTGGGAGCTGCATCCCAATTGTTTAAAGCAATTTCTAGTGACTTATGCTGGATGGCAGTCTTTGTAGCAAGATGAATAAGTCCATCTGATGTAGAAAGATTATGGTCTTTCTTGAGAACAATTTCACCATAGACTTGCTCTTTATGGAGTGTTTCTAAATGTTGGTTAATGGAGGACTAGAGCTATATCAATTTTGCCTTGATATTTGCCTCTTCTGCTGTTAACACAACTATTTCCTTTTGAGTGTGAAGCGTCTGGGTAAAATGCTTCTCACTTTGAGCTGGATCTTTAGGTAGCTGCATGCTAGAAATATTTAAATTTCTTTCCAAGCTCATTGTCTTTTGGCTAGTCGCCTGTGTGAAGTATGAAAAGTCACACAACTTTTTGTACAATGAAAATATATTCTCAAGTACCTTTTTCACTTTTTCAATTAGCTTTTCCAATTCAACCTAAGAAAGTGCAATTTGACTTTATATTTGCTCATTTACTTTTCCTTGGAATTTTCTTTCAAACCATTCCATAAGTTTTGCATTTGTCTCTTGGTCTTCATTTGTCACCTGGTCAACAATATCTGTCAATTGCTCCGTGATATGCTTTGACTCATCTAGTGATTGCAAACTAAAGGCATCCATAAAGATGTCCTTAATCTCATCTCATGTTTACTTTTGTTTATACTCCTTCCTGAGTATCTCTTATCTTTTTCTCCTATTCAGTGCTTCCTGCACCTCATTTATTTGATCAATGGTTATAGTTTTTGAGTCATAGCCTGGTATGACTATCTCCTCATCTAATTCGGAGTCTCCATAGTGAAGTACCCTTGCAAATTTTGTAGTACTAGATGTTGTTACAGATATTTGCAATGGCTGATGTGAAGGAGTTCCTGAGGCAGGCAAATTTATCAATGTTTGTATTGCCTCCTGCTCTTTAGGGGTTTCCACTATTTCCTCCTCCTGCTAACTTTTATCTTGATCAATTATGGTAATCTTAGGAAGTGCACCTTGTGTTTGTGCTATAGGATCAAATGTAATAGTCTATCCTGTTTGTTCTGTTCCTTTTTCTATAGCTGCACTCAGCTTCTGTATTGTAGTATCAACTATTCCTGTTGAGATAACTGTTGGCATTTGAAGTTGACTACTAGTAGCTGTAGAGATGATGGAAGGTGGTTCTTGTGGATTCAACTTATCTCTAACTATGCTTTCTACTAGTTTTTGCAATTCATCCATACTGACCAATACTGGATCTACACATAATATTGCTTGTTGTGTAGATTGGTCAAGGATTCTTTTGAGATCTTCTGTAGTTAATGGATTGATATTTTGACCAGAAGTATCAGGAACATCAATAATAGTTACAGTTTCTGCAGGTGTGATGGATACTTGAGGAGGGCTAGAGGGTGGCAATTGTGTGTATTGCACACTCTAATTTTGTTGCTGCTCTTGCTCAGCTATTGCAGTTATATCTTGTTTTTGTGTCTTTTCCTTCTCTCCAGCTTTCTTTTCTTCTTCCTTCTTCTCTTCTTCTATCTTCTTTTCTTCTACTACTTTCTTTTCTTCTTCTACTTTCTTTTCTTCTTCTCCCTTCTTTTCTTCTTCTACTTTCTTTTCTTCTTTTAATTTCTTTTCTTCTTCTCCCTTCTTTTCTTCTTCTACTTTCTTTTTTCTCCTCTCTTCTAGTGGAGCAGTAGCTTCTTCCTTGTATTCTTCTGCAAAAAAATCTTCAATCTTCTTGTACAAGTTTTTCCATGATTTCATTATTCTTTGAACAATTTCTTCCATCTTGTTTTGGAGTATGAAGAGTGCCCTGTATTTAGGTGTAAACCTATTATTATGCCTTTTGACTACTTTCTTTACTTGTTCCATAGTCAAATCCAGCTGACGCTTGCTAGGGTTGATTCCTTAATCTCCTTCTCCATTTTCAAACAAAAATGCCATCTGTCTTCTACAATTTTAGATAGTTCTTTTGGTAATTGTCCATCTTGGTCAAGTGGAGTGTACTTGAACTATACCATCATTCCATAGACTGTTTCTTCTATCCTATTATGTTCTTCTTTGGTAAACTTATTGAAATCAACTTTATTTAAGTTGCTTAAATCACCATTCCCAATCTTTTTACATAAAATATCAACTAAAGAATGGCTTACCTTTTCAGATTGATCTTCTTCATTAGTATCAGGTTGAGCCACATATCTTCTTCTTTTCCTCAGCTCTTCTTGTGTTTCCTTGATTTATTTCTTCTTTGTAACTTCCTCTTTAGCCTTTTGAGTGGAGGCCCTTGTTGTAGCTCGTGTTGTAGGCTTTTGAGGTGATGAAATGGTAGATTTCTTCAGTTTTTGCTGAGTTGGAGGTTGTTCTGTTGCCTTTCTTTTCTTTGACTCAGCTTCAGTTGGTGCTTCCTTGGCTTCTTTGTCTTCTACACCTTCCTCCTTGTCTTCACCCAGTCCTTGAGTTAATTCCAGTAGGCCTTGTTCTTGCTCATCTTCATCATCATTGTCTTCTTCTTCTTCTTCTTCTGCTTCAGCCTCAATTTCTTCACCAAATTTCTTCTTAATTTTCTTTAACAATTTGTCTTTCTTCTTTAATGTGGAAGCAATCTTTAATTCCATGTTTATTTTTGACCTTACTACATCATAAGTGCCAAAATGTGGAGCACTTTTATCTGTTTCTTCTACCAATAATGCAGTTATTGCTGCAGATGCCTCATCAACATTGATTTTATATCCAAATGGTTTTAGCCATCTCACTGTTGGAATTGCTGCTTGGATGTATGTGAAGTCAATATCAACCAAGAAACATATATCATTAACATGTTCTTCTACTAAAGTAACTAGTATTCTCACCCTTTGTTTCATGGATTTCTTGAAATCTTCGAAATAGCTTGTCATCAGGGTATCAAAATTTTCTCCCATTTGTTCTATATATTCATTGATTTGGGCAATGATTGTTCTATCATTACTCCATGTCACTTTGCCAAAAGAGGGAAAGTCATTTTGAACATAGAAGAATATAAAAACTAGAATTGCTCCAAATTTGCATTGAGTGCCCTTTGTCCTTCTTATGGCAACTAGGTTTTCATTAATCTGTTCTAGTTGCAGTTTTGCAAGATCATAAGTATGATCCTTTTTCACCAATTTGTAGCCTACATCTACTACAATACATGGTACACTGTTGAGTCTACTAGATTGGTAGAACTTATGGGCGATGACTCTAACAACAAATTCAACTAGAGGAACCTATATGGTGTGAAATTTCATTCCTCTCTTATTCCACTGAGCACCAGTGTTCTTTTCAATAACCTCCTTCGATTCACTTCTCAAGGTTTTGAACTGATCTAGGGTTGGATACCCTGTTACTCTATGTATGATTTCTTTGGTTAATTTGATGGGAATACCTTCTAACCATAGACTACCACCATGAATTCTACTCAGCACAAGTCTAACCCATTCTGTCTTGAATATGATGGGAAAGCTCAAAACTCGGGTCAAACCCTTTCTTTCAACAATTTATAATTCATCTCTTAAGACTCCATCTACGCACAATTTATTATAGGCTTGCCTTATTTCCATATATCCTAGGGCACCTATCTTACAATTGTAGCATTTCCTAACGTCTTGAACCATTACAACTTTTGGGGGTATTTGGGAGAGAGCTCCGGCTGGGTCATTTTTGTATGCAACTTCAAGTATGGGACAAAAATCAGGTTGCTTGAATTCATTGGACACTAACTAAACTTCAAATGACTCTTTGTCCTTGATTTTCTTGGAACTTGATGCCATTTATGCAAACTAGGGTTTCCTTTTTACGAAATATAGAACTGCGTAGCTCGGTACAAATGAAAAATATCTCAAGATCGATGAAAACATGTTGGAAGAGGTTGCAATCCACTTGAAATTCTGGATTCTTTGCTGTGAAGTTGCTCTGCTCTTTTTCTCTTCTTTTCTTCTTGATCGCGATGATTAAAATTGATTAAAATCGTGATAATATACCCTATTTTTATTGTATTAAATGCTCAACTACCAACTCGGCTTCTGGAAAAAATTTGACCTAACTTGGCATCAGTTATCAACTCAGTCGCTGTTAGGAGCTCACCATGTGTTGGAGTTTAACTCGGCATCCAAAGATAGCTTGGCAACATCATTTAGATTTTGTCTTGACATCTTGTCTCATGTAGATTTATACTTTGCATAGCTTCTTTGTCTTGGGATTGATGTGTGATATAGCTTTGTATATCAGTTTCGTATACTTCCCATGCTTAGTTTGATGAAGTGTGATCACTTGACCCATTGGGTGAAGTGATCCCTCCACTTGATGTGTTGCATCATCTTTCTTTTTCCATGTTTTATTCATTTTCCCTCTTATATTTTTGACATCAATCTTTTTTTTGCCCTTATTTTCTTCAATCTTGGGCACCTTTGACCTTGTAGGATAGTTTCTGCTGGTATAACCAATTTTCAAACAACCGAAACATATGGTTTAGTTCAACCATCTCTTGTAGTTCCCTTTGAAATGTGTTCTTATGCATTTCTGGGGCATATGTCCATATTCTTGACAATAATGACAGCTATACCTGGTGTTGTAATCCCAATGATAATGACTTCCATTCCCTTTTGATTTTGCTGGTTGATTTGATGTCCACATAGGTTTTGATCTACATTCAGATGCCCTATGTCCATACTTTTTTCAATTATAACAATGTCCATCAAATCTCTGAGTCCTTGTAACATTGGATCTGCAATCTTGTGTCACATGTCCTTGCATGTTGCACTTGTGACAGAAGTTGTTACTCTTGGGTGTGTTTAATTGATTGAATCTTCTACTCCTGGAAACATTAGCTATATGCCCCTTCTTATTACAGTAATGACAAGTGGGTTTTGAATCCTTACCTTTGTCACTTCTTTGTTCAACACTCTTTGATGATTCTCCAACTTTAGTGCTGTTGTATCCAAGTCCTGATGTATCATGGGCAGATCTTGGGAATTTCATTTATTGTTCAAAATACTTGATGGCTTCACTTGACTTGTTGAGATTCTCTGCTACCTCTTTTTGTCTATTTAATTCATTCTGTATTTGTTCATTCTGCATCTTCAAAGTAGAGATCTCAATATCTTTCACATTGAGTTCATGATGAAGGTTCATCATTTGGGCAAGTGTATCTATCTGCATATTTGAGATCCTTGTCAATTCAGTACATTTTTCTTCAAGTCTGTTTGCAAGATTTCTTTTGTCATTTTCCATCATGACTTTATTCTCAACTGCTCTTTTCTTTTGTTCAATAATTTCACATATCATTATGGCCTATGGTTCATGTTCCATCTTGAGAGATCTCATCTCCTCTGCTTGAACTTTGTTTTTCTCCATCAGTTTTGCTATTGCTGCATCAAATTCTTTAGTGTCTCCATTGGCAAACACTTGTGTGGTATCAACCGCCTTGTAGTGTATATCATTTTCAGCTATGGCTATCTCCTTTCTTCTCTTTAAAGATTTTCTTAATTCCACTCTTTCTTCTTCTACTTTTTGTAGAGCGAGATGCACATCAATCACCTGGTTTTCAATGATCTTTCCAAGTTTGAAAACTTCCATCTTTAGATCTTTTTCTCGAAGCTGTCAAACTTTTCCTTATGAGAACCTGGATGCTCTGATACCAACTGTTGGAATATTCAAATAGGAAGAATACTTATGAGAGGGGGGGTGAATCAGAAGTATCACACTTTAACCAATAAAAATTTTAGGTGGAAGTAAATTGCATGCATGCAAATACATCAAGTAAACATGAAACTAAGAAATACATCAACAACACATAACACTAGAATTTGGTAACCCAAAAATCCTCCAGGAATAAGAAGGTAAAACTGGGGTGGGGATGATACCCACAATTATTACTGCAGCAATATTGTTCAACCACTTATGATGGTCTGCCCTTTTAAAGGCCTACCCTATTAAAGGCTTTACACTGTGTCAATAGTGACCTGGTTAGAGGATTTACAAACACTTTACATGAAGTGTCACCCTGTTAAAGGATTTAATCACCTATTTAAAGGATCTATGAAATAGTTGTTAAGCTAACCTATCACCATAGGATTTTCATTATAATACAATTACTAGAAAGTATTAGGTACAATGAACCTGAGAGATTACAATCCTTGATTGCTGAATGTAGACACTTGTTTTTCTTTCTCTAATCTTGATCCTTTGTGATCTACTAACCCTTGTTCTGAAAGTAGATTTCCTTATACACCCTTGTATATCTGCTTGTGTATTTTACAATGAAATTTTTTCTTCCTTATAAAGACATTTGAGGATTTAGGGTTAGGTATGGATCTTCAATCCATATTCAATCTCTATTTTCCACTCATTGTTTGCACTTCTTCCATTGGTTGCATGCCTTCATCATTTTTCTTATTGGCTACATGTAGCTTACATAGGAAAGATAAAAGATTTGATCTTATCATTTAATCCTTCGAGATTTACCTTATGTCAGCTATAAAAATTGTTTGCATCATAGTTTGTGCAATTAAAAACTCTTATGCTAATATTCTAAGTTACTCGGCTCCTGAAGCATTACTGGTGCTTGGCACATGCTGTTTCCTGGATAACTCAGCACCTAAACAAAACTGGCTTACTCAACACTTGTTCTATTTTTGTATTACTTGGCATCATCTATGACTCAGCACTTGAATATCACTCAACATTTGAAAACTACTCGGCAGATGAAGATCACTCGGCACTTGAAGTCTTTCCTAACTCAGCTCATGTTGTGGCTCGACATTCATGGTGTACTCAGCTCCAATATAGAAAGTAGGTAAGTGTATTGGCACTCAAGTGTTAAAAACCATTATGAAGTTAATAGAGAGATGCAAGAAGAATATGGAAACTTATTTGTTATGTATGGGTCTAGGATATTCATTGATGACAAATAATGAAAAGGGGAATGTGGAAGAGAAAAAACTTGAGGAATGTAGTGAAGCTGAAAGAGATATTTTCATCTGCAATATCCTTTCCACAAAATCATTATATTCAACACTTCCTAAAAATGAACACACTAAGGTAAAATCATTAGAGTATCTCATAAAATTTGGATAGGCTTAGAATCTACTTTTGAAGGTGATAAACATGCTAAAAACATTAAACTATATAATTTGATATGTTTGTTTCAAGATGCTAAAATGATGGAAGATGAATCTATGAGAAGCTATGTTGGTAGAATATGGAAAATTATTGCAAGAATTAAATCTTTTCTAGTATCTAAAGATGAAGATGAGGTTTTATGGAAGATTTTGAAAATATTGACACCACTATTTAGACCAACAATGCAGATGATGGAGAAAGTGATACCTTGCACTAAGAAGTTTACCAGAGAGAAATTAATTGGAAGGTTGAAAGAAATAGAAGTGAACTTGAAGCAATCTGGATAATTTCCCAAACTCGAAACAACTTTAATTGCATTGCGTGTTTGTACTTCTTTATCAAGCACTAGTGGAGACTATGCTAGCAGCATCAGCTATAGATCTAAAAAAGACAAAAGAATTGAAGAAGGAATTTTGCTACTTGTAAGAAGACAACATGATGGTAAGATATTTTTAAAAAGTTGTACTTATAATGAATTTGATTATTATTCTTCTAATTTTCCTTAAAGAGAGAAAATATATAAGAATAATATCAAACCTAGAAGACCTATAGAATGTTTGTATGAAAATGAAGATGATGAGTTGAGGAAAGAGTTCAGAGTGAAAGTGATGATGAATTAGGATTTTTTGCTATAAAAGAAGAGAATTTTGAAAATAAAATTAGAGAAGAAAAAGAACAGGTTTCATAAGTTAAAAAATTAAAAAGAGATTTGATTGGATTATAGATAGTGGGTGTTCACACCATATGATTGGAGATATGAATAAGTTTTTTAAGCTTTGAAATTATGATGGATGAATAGGATCTATTACTCTTGATGGAAAGACTAACAATGATGATGTTTATTTTGTTGATGGACTAAAGCATGGCCTATTGAGTGTTGGATAGTTGGTTGGTAAAGGTTATAAGTTGCAATTCAAAAAAAAGACATGCATTATCAATGTTAAAGACGGTAAGTTGATTGGAATAGGTACAAGATCCAGAGGTAATGTATTCCAATTGAACACTATAGAGATAACTTTTTTAGTTGCAAAGGTTGATAATAGTTGTCTATAAAATACAATATTTTGTCATATAAACTGATGTAGGGGACTTCCCTCAATACCATGAACTCATAACAAAAATAAAGAAACAATAGAAAATTTGAGAAACAAAATATGTACTTCTTATTATCACCACAAATATGAAATTACAAAATTATCAATTACAATATGCTAATCCAAATGGGTTCCTTCATTACAGTAATCTACAAGACAGTGCTGCAAACTATTGTCAAGAACTATCCTAGACAATGTTTGGGGTTTTCTTGAATAGGTGGTTTTATGCCACTCGAGAAGGTTATAGATGCTCAAACTTAATACCTAGGGCAAACATACCCCAACAATACACAGAGTCGACCAAATACATCTTTGAAAAATTATTTTAAAGTTTTTGGTAGACCAACTTTTGAAGGCCATAACTCACTAATTGTTGCTCTGATTGGCTATTATAACCACTTTTCAAAAATGCCAGCTCCTAATATATATGCTCAAATTTGCATCAATGCCCTTCTATCGAGTTTTCAAACCTCATCCTGGCACTCTTAGGCCTCCAACGATGAGCTTGAAGATTTTTCTACAAAATTTTTCTACCAAAAATCTACAATAACTTCTTTGATACTTAAGCTAGAGTAATGATATTTTTATGGTAGGCTTAAATCTCTAAAATGAACCTTCATGTAGAAAATGAGAACATTTCAAGCTTGAGTGACAAACTTACTAAAAATAGAAAGTTTCCATAAATAGTAACCACCTTGTCTACTAGTCCTTATTAAAATAGAAAAGACTAAAAACAACATTTTTATGGGTGATGCAAGATTGCCCTTACACTTAGGATGCTCCTACATCAAACACCCAGGGTAATTTGAGAAGTGACTCTGTCATGTCTCAGGTGTTCAAAGGAAAACCAAGATAGTTGAACTCCTCCTTTACTAGCCATGATGAGTTCTCAATTGGTCTCCCTTTCCATTTGACCAGATATTCCTCATAAGTTCTATTTCTAGTACCATTTAGAATATGATTGTATAGTATCTTCTCAATGTCATTGGTAGCTGAACTAGCTACTGGAATGCTCCATTGAGATTTTGCACCTTCATCTCCATCACCTCCTTCATAATACTCTATGAAATTTGAAATATTAAATACTAGTGAAATATTCAATTTAGTAGGAAACTCCACTTCATATGCATTTCCAAAATTATGCTTCTTCACTGTCTTGCACAGTCCAAACTTCTTCATCTTTAGCTTATTATATGTACTTAATAGAAAATGCTCCTTTCTCAAATAAACCATGAATTCATCTCCAATTCAAAATTCCTTGTATCTCCTTTTTACATTTGCTTTACCCTTATACTGTGTATTATGATGTTCTTCCTCACCTTCTCATGGATGTTCTTCAAATGTTCAACAAAATCTTCTGCTTGAGCATTGCTTATCTTTTCCTTATCCAACTTCCTCAATTTAGAAACATTTTTGGGACTACTCCCATATACAATCTGGAATGGGGATTTAGTAGTACTCCTATTGACAGAATTATTATATGCAAATTCTACCTATGGTAAAATCATATCCCATCCTTTTGGTTTGTCTCCAATCAAGCATGTTAGCAAGTTTTCCAAACTGTGATACATAGCTTCTGTCTATCCATCAGTTTGTGGATGATGTGATGAACTCAACTTCAAATTTGTCTTCAACTTCTTCCACAATGTGCACCAAAAATACCCAACAAATTTGGTATCTCGATCTAAAACTATACTCTTTGCTAGACCATGTAATCTCACCACTTCTCTAAAAAATAACTCTACTACATGAACAACATCACTAGTCTTCTTGCAAGGAATAAAATGTGCCATCTGTAAAAACCTATCAACCACCACAAAAATAGAACCATGCCCACACTGTGTCCTCAGTAATCCAAGAACAAAATCCATGCTGACATCCTACCACTAGTTCTTTGGTATAGGTAATGGTTAATACAACCATGTATTCTACTTCATTCCTTTCACCATCTAACATACTTAGAAACCTTGTACAAACTTTGTCACATCTTGTTGTAAATGCAGCCTGTAATAATTTTTAGCAACCAAAGTTATAGTTTTATCTCCATCAAAATGTCTAGCCAATCCTCCACTATGCTTCTCCTTGATGAGGTTCTCTTTCATTGAACTTCTTGGAATGCACAATTGGCTTCCTTTGAACAACATATTGTCTTGGAACATAAAATCCAACCATTTCGTCTTGTCAAGTGTGATAGGTTCTGTACAAGCCTTCTATGCTTTACCAAAATTAGGACACCTACATTTCTTTTAGCAAAAGTTGTCTTCTACTAAGAGCATCTGTAACTTTGTTAGATTTCCCACTTCTGTGTTTCAAAAAAAATGTATAACTCTACAAAAAATCAACCCACTTTAAATGCTTTTGGTTCAATTTTCCTTGACTATTCAAATACTGCTTGATGATCAATATACAAAATTAACTCCTTAAGAAGAAGATAGTGTCTCCACTTCTTCAATGCTTGAACAATATCATAAAATTCATGATCATAAACATAATATTTTCTTTTTTCATCATTCAACTTCTCATTGAAATAAGCAATTGGTCTACCTTCCCGGCTCAAAACAACTCCTATTGTAGTACCACTAGCATCATAGTCTACTTGAAATACCTTGTTAAAATCAAGAAGTGCTAAAATAGGTTGCTCAATAACTTTTTGTTTCAATAGATTAAAACTCTTATCTACTCCTATAGTCCACTTAAACTCTTTCCTATCCCCTCTCATTGTTTTAGTCAAGGGTCCACAAATGTTGCTAAAAATTCTTATGAACTTTCTATAAAATGTAGCCAGTCCATGAAAAGATCTTACCTCTATCACACTCCTTGGAGTAGGCCATTCAAGGATAGCCTTCACTTTCTTTGGGTCCATTTTCAAACCTTCTCCTAAGAATACAAATCCCAAGTACACCAACTCCTTCTTTACAAAACTGCACTTCTTCAGGTTTATCAACAACTTTTCTTCCCTCAATTTCTCAAACACCTTGAGAATATGGATTAAATTCTCCTCCAATTTCTTACCAGAGATCAATATGTCATCTAGGTAAAAAATGATGAACTTACCTAGAAATTCCTTCACTACCTCATTCATGAGCCTCATGAAAGTGCTCGGTGCATTGGTTAACCCAAAATGCACGACTAACCACTCATAGAGCCCTTCCCTTGTCTTCAAAGCAGTCTTCCACTCATCACCTTCTTTGAAATGAATCTGATGGTACCCACTCCTTAGATTTATCTTTGTGAAATACTAAGATCCACTCAAACAATCCATAATATCATACATCCTTGGAAAAGGAAATGTATATTTGATGGTGATTTTGTTGATAGCACAAGAATCTGTGCACATCCTCTATTCTCCATTCTTCTTTGGTGCTAACACTGTTGGTACAACACATGGACTTAGACTCTCCTGAATCAACCCCTTTTGCAACAACTCATGAACTTGCCTGTTCAACTCTTCACTTTCTGTTGGTGTCATTTTGTGCACTGCCATGTTTGGAAAACTGTCTTCTGGAACCAAATCCATCTAGTGACTTATCTTCCTTATTGGGGGCAATCCATCAAGTACATTATTTGGTACAATATCAAAAAACTCTTCCAACATATCTATAAATTTTGCAGGTACCTCCTCTACTTCTTCTTTACTATCTTTAGGAATTATAGAAAAACACATATGCTGATGTTTCATACCTTAAAGAAACTCTTTTCCATCAACAAAAGATATTTTTGCAGCACTACATACCTTTTCTTCTTTATCCTTCAATGGATTCAACTTATGTTTCACTCCATCCGTAGTTAAAGTGTAGGTATTTGCTCGGTCATCATGTACAACATGTCTATCAAATTGCCATGGCCAACCCAACAACATATGACATATGTCTATAGGTATGATATCACATAGTAGCTCATCCTTGTAGCTCCCAATCTTGAACTTGACTAAGCATTGCTCATTGACCATAACCATGTGGCCATCTTGCACCCAAGCAATACAGTATGGACGTGGGTATCTCTATCTCTTCAGCTTCAACTTGGTGACCATTGTTTCTGACACCAGATTATTAGTATTTCCACCATCAATGTTCACATCACATTACTTATCTTCACATTTGCACCTTGTTCAAAAAAAACTCCTTCTTTGATCAGGTTCATTCTCACCATTCAGTAAGACTCTTCTATTAACTAGACTTCTCCTCTTTTAGCATCTTTAGAATGTGAGGATTTGGCATCTTCATTAACATGTACAACTCTCATTGGGCCTTTTGTTCTTTGATCTATCTATGCTTGGAACTAGGTACATTCAAATGCTCTATGTCCTTCTTCTCCATAGTGAAAACATTTTCCATGGAAGCCTCCTCTTCCAGATCCTTTTCCTCTACCTCTTTCTCTCTGATCTTTATTGTTCTGTTCATGGAAATGATTAGAATTATTTTCCCTTTGGTTTTGGTTGCTACTTCTAGCCTCATCCTTGTTCTTTTGATCATCATTACAGCCTCCATAAGATCATCCACTAGATCTTCCACCACGACCTCTTCCACTAATCTTATTGTCAAACTTTTTGCTCTATTTCTCCTAAACTCTTAGGGAAAACTAGTATGCCTCCTGAACACTGCTCATTTGAATTAGACCTAGCTCATCCTAAATGCTTGGCCTTAATCCATTAATATAATGGGTGACTTTCTCCTTATCAGCTTCTGCATGGCTAGTTCTAATGAGAACTTGGTAGAACTCTTCAATATACTCTTGAACAGATTTTCCTACTTGCTTCATTCCTTGCATCTTCTTTAACATATCAAGCTCATAATAAATAGAAATGAATTGTCTCTTCATTTTAGCTATAATCTAATTCCATCTAGTGATTTTGTCCTTTCCCTTTCTATTTTTCTCCAACTAAACCTCTTGCCTCCAGATCTTTGCATGTTCTTTCAATTTTGCCTTCGCAAACTTGACCCTATTTAGATCCTCAATATCTTCATACTCAAACTACTCCTCTAGTTCGTTGATCCAATTGATCAAATCTTTTGGTTTAAGATTTCCTAGAAATGTGGGAACCTCAAACTTAGGTCTTTTTCAAATCTTCGAAATGACCCTAAAAAGCCTCCCCTCCTCTAGATTTAGAACTGCCACTACTTCAAAATTTTCTTCTACATCATCCTCATCGGCACTTTCATCTCTTACAGGAAGATTTGTTCCTCTTTTCATTTTTTCTTCTAGCACTTGCATTTGTTTTTGGAGGGCTCAAAAACCCTCCAGTGTAACACCTACAACTCTTCTGCCATGCTATCTTCGTGGAGGCATTTTCACGCTTTCACTGAAACCCTAGTACAAATTGCCTCACAATTGGTAATCTATCTACGTGATCAGCCCAAACCATGGTCCTAGTGCAAACTGCCTCATAGTTAGTTATCTATCCACACACTCAAGAACTCTAGCTCTGATATCACTTGATGTAGGGGACTCCCCTTAATACCATAAACTCATTAAAAAAATAAAGAAATAATAGAAAATGTGAGAAACAAAATATGGACTTCTTATTAATCCTGCAAATGTAGAATTACAATATGCTAACCCAAATGGGCACCTTCATTACAGTAATCTGCAAGACAGTGCTGTGAACTATCACCCAAAGCTATCCTAGACAATGTTTGGGGCTTTCTTAAATAGGTGGTTTTATGCCACACAAGTAGGTTCTAGATGCTCAAAATTAATACCTAGGGCTGACAGACCCTAACAATACACATAGAGTTAGCCAAATATATTTTTAACAAATTATTTTAGAAATTTTGGTAGCCCAACTTCTGAAGGCCATAACTCATGAATTGTTGCTCTGATTGGCTATTATAACCACTTTTTAGAAATGCCAACTCTTGATCTATAGGCTCATAATTGTGCTAACACCCTTCTGTTGAGTTTTTGGACCTAATCCTTGCACTCTAAGGCCTCCAAAAGCAAGCGTGAAGATTTCTTTGTAAAATTTTCCACCAAAAATCTACAATAACTTCTCTGATACTTAAGTTGGAGCAATGAAATTTTTATGACAGGTTTATATCTCCAAAATGAACCTTCTTGTAGATAATGAGAACATTTCGAGCTTGTATGATAAACTTACTAAAAATAGAAAGTTCCCATAAATAGTAACTACCTTGTCTACTAGTCCTTATTAAAATAGAAAAGACTAAAAATAAAATATTTTTTGGGGTGATGCAAGATTGCCCTTACACCCAGGATGCTCTTGCATCATAAACATTGATAACATTGTGGAATCTAGTAGTACATTTGCTGTTAGAGATCTACCTAGAGTCATGAAGCCTACTGATATTGTATTCAAAGAATGTATTATGGTTAAGTAGAAGAAGGTTTCTTTTCTAGGAAAGAACTTTACTAAAACAAAAAAATTGGAGATTGTTCATAAAAATTTGAGTGGTCCTACTAGAAAAAGAGGATAATATGGTGAAACGTCCTTTATGATCTTTATTAATGATTTCATTACAATGACGTGGGTACCATTTTTTAAAGAAAAGTCTGAAGCATTTGAAAAGTTCAAGTTGTTAAAGATTAGGGTTGAGAATGAATCTGGTATAAAAATAAACTATTTGAGATCTATTAGAGGCAAATAATTTACTTCTAGAAAATTTAACATCTTTTGTGAAAAAAATGATATTAAGAGATAGCTATCAGCACCTAAGACTTCCTAGACAAATGGGATTGCTCAAAGAAGAAATAGGCCAGTAAATTAAGAAATAAGAGTAATGATGTTTGAGAATGATGTATCCAAGACATTTTACATAGATGTAGTCAACGGAATAGTATACACAATGACCAGAGTATAGATCAAAAAAGGTACAAACAAGACTCCCTATGAAATATGGTTTGGACATGTACCTTTAGTAAAATATTTTGGAATTTTGGAATCAAGTGTTACATAAAGAGAGATGATGATATTTGAAAGTTAGATGCAAGAAGAGATGAAGGTATATTCCTTTCTTATTCATTGAAAAAAAAAGCATATAGATGTTTCAATCAAAGAACTAAGACAATTGTTGAGTGTGAAAATGTAAAAGTGGATGAAAAGTTCAAAGTTAAAGAGAGAGTGCTTGATTATATTTTTGATGAAGAAGAAAATCCTAAACCTATTAGAGAGAATATTGAAGTTTTCTTTGAGACTAACAATGATTTGTAGGATGCTCAAATTGTTGAGCAAAGAAAAGAGTAGAGATCTGAATCAATAGAATAAGTAAGAGATGAAATAGAAACTCCCACACCAAATAGGATTTTGAAAAAGAATCACCTGTTGATTAGATCATTACAAGTAAAGAAAAAAGAGTGATGACATGGAACAAAGTATATGAGGAATTAATTTTGTTTTCTCAAGTTGAACTAGAAAGTCCAAAGGAGGCATGTAAAGTTGATCATTGGGTTCAAGAAATGAAGGAAGAATTAGACCAGATTGTGAAGAATAAGAAATGGCAATTAGATTGTAGACCTAAAGAGAATAATGTTATAGGAACTAAATGGGTATTTAGAAACAAGTTGAATGAACTAGGTAAAGTTGTGAGGAATAAAGAAATATTGGTATGCAAAGGATATTCATGGAAGGAAGGTATAGATTATGAGGAGACATTTTCCCCTATTGCCAGAATTGAAGCAGTAAGAATGTTTTTGGCTTATGCCACTAATAAGAAGTTTAAAGTGTCTCAAATAGATACAAAATTGATAATTTTTGAATGGAGAAAGTGAAGAAGAAGTCTACATTGAGAAGAATGGTTGATTTCCTTTTATTGAAGAAAAGAATATGATATTTAGATTGAAGAAAGAAATGTATGGTCTAAAATAAGCACCTAGAACCTAGTATACAAGGTTGGACAAATATTCGGAAAAATTGGGATTTGCTAAAGGTATGATAGATAGTAACCTATATTTGAAAGAAATTGAGAATGTATTGTTGATCATTATAATATTTATTAATGACATAATATTTGCAAGTAATGACCAAGCAAGTGTCAAGTTTGTTGATGAGATGAATGGTGAATTTGAGATGAGTATGATTGGTGAGATCAAATTTTTCTTAAGTTTACAGATTGTGCAAAATAGTAATGGTATTTTCTTATCAAAAACTAAGTATTTGAAATACTTATTGAAAAGATTTGTATTGGAAAATTGTAAGCTAGTTGGTAGACTTATGATAATTGGCCACAAGTTATCTAGCTAGGATGAGACATCTATAGTTGAGTAGAAGTATAGATCTATGATGTGAGGTTTTCAATATTTGACTCACACCACACTAGATATAGAAAATGTAGGTGGGATAGTAGAAATATTTTAAGTTGATCCTAAGGAATCAAATTACACACTAGTAATGAGGATATTTAGATATCTAAAGGGTACACCTAATTTTGGAATATGGTATGATATATCTAGTGATTTTACTTTGAGTGCATATACTGATGTGATTGAGCATGTAGTATGGATGAAAAAAAGAGCACTAGTAGTGGAGTATTTTTTGTAGAGGAAGATGGTTTCTTGGCTAAGAAAAAAACAAGATTCTATTTCACAGAGTACAATAGAAGTAGAGTATGTAGCAAAATCAAACAATTGTAATCAGATCATATGCATGAAGTAGATGTTGAAGGATATTAGGATAGAGTTCTTAGAACATGTTATTGTACATTTTGATAACACATGTAAAGTGAGTATGTCTAATAATCTTATATTGCATTCTAAGACTAAGAATATATCTATTAAGAATCATGTTTTGAGAGAGAAAGTTACAGCGAAATAAATCAGATTGGAGTATGTAAATACAAAATAGATGATATATCTTCGCAAAGCCCTTTCCTAAAAATACATTTGAGTACTTGCGATATATGCTTGGGTTTATGCCCCTACCTACTTCTGAGTAGATGATGTAGAGAGTAAATCAGTCTAGAGATATATAGAACTATTGTTTGTTTGGACTAAATGTTGATGCTTCCTATATGGGGAAGTATCTATGATGAGTAGAGTCATCAAGGAATCTTGATAGTTGGTATAGAATAGTGTACTTAGACACTTGATCTGGTTGAAAACTTGCACCATATGATTGACATAATGAAGCTTTTCTCATTGATGTAAATGGGAGAGAAGTATACATTATAAAAATCTCCTATGAATGAGGGAGAAGTTTTATAATGGGGAAATGTGTTACAATGGGGGAGATGCACCAATAAGAGTGATTGATGTCAATAGGGAGAAATATTAAATGAGGAGAAGTTTGAAAATTGATGACCATCCATGAAAGAATGAGAGTGTGAGAAACTAATGTTGATCCAAAGAATGAGAAAGAAAAAATAGAGTAGTGATCTTGTGAGTTTCAAATTTGATTGGTGCAGAGGATTTAAAAAAAGAAAATAATAGCAATAGAGTTTTATTTGGTATTCTTAAAATTTAGATGTTTTTAATCTATGTTGACATCAATTTGTCAAAGGGGGATATTATCAACATGAATTTTGATGAAATTCCTTTTGTGGAGTATCCAAAGTATTAGAGAGTATTGAGATGTTGCATTCATGACTATGTTTGTCATTGATGTCTACATAGCATTATTTCTATGAAGACTGGCAGAATAGCAGATGGAGAATGAGGTCATACAGACTGTGTATTGATGATCAAGTCAAGTGTAGTATAGGATGTATTATACATTATATCCTCATGAATTGGTTAAGTGCAAATGAAGAAAGTCAAGTAGATGTAGAAGATATTCCTAATTTATAGAGAACATTATTTATACAGAGTACCTGATGAACCATTTTTGATATTTGGATTGTATCTCCTAATAGAGATAGACTATTGATGTGAGCAATTGAAAAGTGGTAATAGATAGCATGATGGTGACATCAGAAAGTGCTCAAGGACAAAGGTCACACACGTAAGAATTTTTATAGACTACAAGTCAACAATATTGTATAATTGTAAAACAATTGTTTATCTTAAAGAGGTCCTATTGTAATTAATTGAGAAATCCTCAAGACCAACTCAAGGAATTATTTTGAGGACATGGTTTAAAAGAAGGTTACTTTACTTTTAAAGTAAGTATCAAGAAATCATTCAAGTGTGTGATATGTGAAGTATTTTGTAAATGCAAGTAAGCAATCCAAGGGATAATTGGATGTGAAGTTTGTGATTTGGTGTTGAGATCAGAAGAGGGTTGATCTAGTTAGAGGATAGAGGAGTTATACATATCTATTATTCTGCAAGGAATAATACAAAGATCAATTGGACAATGATTTCAGTGTTCTTCCCCTTAAAGCTATTTGGATAGTGGGTCCATCTTCCTTCTACAACTCCTAACATGGTTGGCACAAATCCTAACAAGGTTGTAGTCTCCTAACATGGATTCAAAGTCTCCTAACAGGGACCAATATGTACTAAATGTGTTTCATTGACTTCTAATAGAGTTCATACTATAAAAAGGAAATTTTATATTAGTACATCATTGTGTGGGTGCCATTCCCACTAGGGTTTTCCCTTTGATCAACAATTTCCCTGGTTAACATATTTGGTTTTATTGCGTATTAGTATCTTCTTGTGTTTGCTGATTATAATTTTCACATGCTTAAGAATGAATAAGATTGATAAGTATTTTAATAGTTGGATAAATGATTCACCCCCACCCACTCCCTTCTCCCACATATCTTGGTGGACTTTACATTCTAATACCAGCTCCAGATATCAAATCTATATGATGACCTATACTTTTCATAGGAGATAAACCATTAGGTAAATTATCAAAAATGATGTCATTAAATTCAATTAGAAAAGGCCCAATCTCAGGTGTATGTTTTGACTCATCTTGGTTCTCAATTTTTCTAGGAATTAAAGCATAGAAAACATTTTATTTTTTTATTTCTCTTGCAAACTTATTACCTTCAACTAAGAACACTTTGACTATAGTATAATGACTTTCATCAATTCTTTCCACCAAAGGAAACAATATTTATTTATTTCTATTGACCCAATAGTATACTGATTCAATCTGCCATTATGTAAGGCTTTTCTATCATATTGCAAAGGTCTATCCAAAAGAATAAGGCAACAATCCATAAGCATAATATCACTCAAGACTTTATCATGGTAATTACCAATTTTGAATTTGACAAGGCATTGTTCACTTACAAGTAATTTATGCTCCTTCTCAATTGAAGCAATGTGATAAGGTTTAGGATGCCTCAATCTCCATTTGCAATTTGTTTACTAGCTCTTTAGATGCCAAATTATCAGAACTTCCACTATCAATGATTTCTTTACAACATTTTCCAGTGATCTTACATCGGATTTTAAAAAAACTTCTCCTCAAGATAGGTTCATCATCAGCTTCTTCATTCCACAAGACCCTTCTCACCATCAAGTTCTCACCATTTTCAAGTTCATTAGATGCTTTATCAAATTATTCACAAGCTAAAGTATTTGTGCTATTACCTCCAATCTTCTTCCAAGAGTTAGTACATTCAAATTCTCTATGACCTTCTTCTTGACATTTGTACCAAGTACCTTCAAACAAAGATCTATCTTCTCTTTTTATACCATTCTTGTTCCTAGAATAGCTAGTATATCTACTTCTAGAGTAAGTACCTCTTTTCCTAAAAGGTTCATCCTTTATCCTTAATCTTGCATTGTGTTGTTAGTTCTGTTACTTTCTCCATAGATTCTACCTCCACTTCTTTGAAATGTACCACCTTTTCCTCTCTATCTTTGATCATGGCTTTTTGCAAATCTTTCTTCACCCTTCAAAGAAAATTGATATGCTTCTTCTACACCATCCATCTTAACATAGTTGATTTCATCTTGAATTAATTTCCTTAAACCATTAAGGTATCTAGCCACCTTCTCCACTTCACCATCCACATGTCTAGATCTAATATCTAATTTGTAGAATCCCTGAGTATATTCCTTTACACCCATGTCCTTTTGTCTTCAATTTTTTATCTTTCTCAATAAGATAACTTGGTAGTCTATTGGAAGAATCTCCTTGTTCATGTTTCCAAGAATCTTCATCCATGTATTGATCTTTTCTTTTCCTCTCTTTTGTGTTTCAGTTTGTAAATGATCCAACTAAAGAGAAGAATGACATTTTAACTTTTTGACTACTATCATAACCTTACTATTATCATGAGTGATGTCATAGTCAAAGTATTTTTACATTTTAGAGATCCAATCCAATACCACACAAGTTTCATGTCTTCTATAATAGCTAGTGATTTCAAAAACAAATCTATCACTCACCCTAGAAAAAAAATCTTAGAAGACTTTGTTCATCTTTTTTAGCTTCAAGTTTAGGAATAGGATTAGGTGTTGCTTCTTCTTCATTTATAACATCTTCAAGATGTACACCTCTTCTCTAGGATATCTCAATAGCTTCAAGCCTAGTTTCTATTTGACTCAACATGCCCATTATAGCATTGTCTACATTTTGTCTACCACAAACCATCTTAATAATAGTACCTACAAGATCATAACCTTATGCAAGTTATAGGTTAGATTTAAGATCTCTCTCCCTACAACTAATTAAATAAGGTTCTCCATGATCTAATCCATAAGAAATAACTTTCTCTAATACCACTTAACATAGGGAGAAGCAAGATTTGATAAAATTTAACTCAACTTAAACCTAAAAACATTCATGCTTAGAGTTGCAAATGGAAAAAAAATTCAAATTAGGGAAAATATAATGTACATGAGGCTAGATCACTAGAAACTACACTAGTAAATATAAGAGAGTTTTCTTCACATACCATTGATTCCTAATGTAGCTATAAGACAACTTTTTTCATCTTTCCATCAAGAAACCTTGGTATGACCACATCATTCTTGAAAGTTTGATTTGATGTGGATTATTGTTGTTCTCAAAATTTTCATATGTTTTTCCAGCTATGTGGAGTATTCATTGCATTGATTTCTTGTTTATGATCCCACTTTTCCTCGAGGACATGACTTGTTTTAATTAAGGATTTATTTTTTTGGCTACATTTGTATTGTGTTCTTTAACTGGTTATTTTATCTTTGGTTTTAAGTTAGTTATGAGGCATTTTTTGGTGAATAGTGTTGATAAGTATGTTGTGCTACAATTTATGAGATGGTCATACCAAGAAGTATTCTTGATAATTCATGCAAAAAATTGGGACACCATAAAATATTCTTGTTATAATATATGAAGCTTTTAGATAGGGTCCCTAGAACACCATTTTTTTCTTCTATAAACTAATTCAACGAATACTAGCGTAGAAATAGTTTGCCCTTTAAATGGTTACAATATGAATAAACACCATGTTAAGGATCTTATGTAAGGGATAATGATCTGATGTTTATATTTTGATGGATTTCACCTATTATATGTAGTAGGACCTAACTTTTATGTTGGATGATTTGGCAATTATAGATTCTACATTTCATCATTATGTTAAGAATTAGATTATGATGTGGTTGAAAGTGCTATTTTGATCATGTGATTTGAGTATTAATGTGGATATGTAGATTTTAACATTATAATATTTTAAATTCTTTATACGAAATGATTAGGAAAGAAAAGTTAATTATGATAATCGAGGATGTCAATGTAAATTACTTAATGTGAAATTTTCATACACTTATATACTCATATTTTATATGATTCTTCATTGGGCTACTAATGTTTTGTTTTAGTGCGTAGGAAGTTGAACCATGGAAAATTTAATTGGGCAAACAAGTCCAAACTTAAGTTGACATAGTTTAGCCAAGGCAAATCTTTGGAAGATTCAAAGCCTTGTTACATGATGTGTTTATTTCATAAATGGAAGTTTGTATGTGTGTAGTAAATTTCAATTCATAAATACATTAGGGACATGTCATGCTAATGTGTAATGTGTTTTAATGTGTCACTTGACACTTGTAATTGTTTATGTGTTGATGACATTGTTGGAATAATTCAAGACTTGATAAGTTACTAAGAGGGGAAGGGTGAATCAGTAACTTCAAAACTTTTCATTAATAAATCCATTTATACTACTGCATGCACAAGTACCAAAAAGTAAACTTTCATCACACAATAACACAAAGTTTTGGTGACGTAGAAGCCTTCCAAATAGAAAGTAAAATTGGGGTGGGGATGATACCCACAAAACTTCACTACTACAGTAGAAATTTGGCCAGTTAAGGCTTACATTGATTAATTCTATTGATCTACCCTAGTAGGAGCACAAAGGACTGCTAGGTCCACCTTGTTAAAGGATTTACAAACATACAGTGAAGTATGCACTCTATTAGGAGATTTTTACAAAAGACTGTTAAGTCTACCTTGTTAAAGGATTTAGAACTAATTCACCTGTTAGGATGAAGTAGTGGATCTACATACAACTGATTGCTAATAAAATCCTTAAGCTCTTGATCACCTTATGTGATAGATAAGTCTTTTCTGCTTGTTTGATGACCTTGTTGAATACCTTAAACTGTTGCTGATATTCCTTTGCATACACTTCTCATAAATTCTTCATGATACAAAATTGAAATGCTATCTTACAATACATCTTACATATATACCTTTCCAATTTATAAAATTGCAAGGTCAGCTAATACACAAGTGAATAACACATTACAAAGTTGCCCCAATAGTAAATAACTTGGGTTCATTGAACTGAATTGGTGACCTTCTAATACTCAGCATCCATTGTATTACTTGGCATCATTATGCACTTGGTATAAGTGAAGGCTCGGTGCATACTAATCACTCAAAGTAGTTTTGAACTCGGTCACCACTGGTGACTCAATAGATGTGGTGTCACTCGGTAGATACTGGATGCTAAGTTTACCTTGCTTCACTCAGTAAACACTATTGATTTTCACATGCTCGATTTACATTAAATTTCCATCATACAACCTGACTGCTTGATAGACACTGTTCATCTTCATATTTCTTGTATCCACTGGGTAGTCACTATTCTACTCACTGTAAACTATTGTAGCTTGATTAACACTGAAGTGCTCAATGAGTGTAGGAAACTAAGTGTTGAGTTTGGTAGCTTCACTAATATGAGTAAGTGTTTTCACTAATGGAAACAATAACATAATGCCAAAAATCTCCCCCTTTGGCATTAGTGACAAAACACTTATAAGCCATGACATATATACATAATCTAAATTTTGATTTTTCAAAACTGATCTTTGTTAAGCTGCTGTATATACATTCCTACATGTACTTCTTGATGAAACATAATGTATAAAAAAAGATATTTATGTATACATATACATGCTTACTCCATTTAGTGCTATCTCCCCCTTTCACTTATACTAATATCTCTCCTTATATACAATATCTTTCCCCCATTTACTATTATATAGATAACTCGCCCCCTTTTTGACAATAATGCCAAAGGACTATATATACTATCTATATAGTTACACCAAAATGAGATAGAAAATCTTGATGTACCTTAAGAATGATGGAAAATGTATTATCCCAACTCTTGCCAAATTTGACAATTGGAGAGAGCAATCTAAACTTCTACTAATAGATGAATCATGTGATCAACCACTGAGAAGTTTTGATCTTGGACCAATGTTTTGCAATGAGCAATGTGTTTTTGCATTATGTCCATTATTGGCAAGACCATGTTATGAATGTCAATCAAATCTACTCTTATTCTTGCTTCTTCTCTAAGAAGTTTTTCCTGTACATCTACCAGATATTATACCTTGGTGTGATGGGAGGAGTTGGAGGAGGGGTCCATCTATAGCTTCGATGCACTTGATTGCATATCAACATCAATTTTATTTAACTTCTCCTTTATTTCTTTGGTAAAACCAGAGATATCACAAAGTTTTGCAAAAAGTGATGGTGCACTAGTAAAAGAATTTTCAAAATTTCTCAAAAATGTAGACAACTCAACTTGTTTGATTGCAATTTGTTGAGAAATGTGGTCTAGCACCTTGTCATGAAACTTTCTTTTAGCCTTTACAATTAATTTCTCTTGTCCAGAGGTATCCTCATTGAATTTCTATATAGCCTCTTCTAACTGAATCAAAATGTGTTGAATGGAATCCACTTCAATACCTATGGCCTCAGTGATTATATCCCTAGAATGCTCAATTATTCTATACTCCTTGTCCCTTTCAAACCTTAATTGCTTCTGCCTAGCTTTCTTCTCTAAGAGTTGACTAGCTAATCTGATTTGTTCAACAGTGGCAATATCAAAGTCAATATTAGGAATTTTTATCTTTGTGTCTAAGTCAATGTCTTCTTCAATTTCCTTACCAGTGATTAGAAGTTTCAATGGTTGCCTTTGTTCTACTTCTGTGATGACTGGTTTGACCTTTGGAACAGACACAATGGTGGAGATAGAAGGTCTAGCAGTGAAAAATGGAATAGGGCTTAAGGATTCAATACCAATAGGAGTGCTAACTGAGTCCAAGACTGAAACACTTCTAAAAAATAGTACAACACTTGGTAGAGTACCCATATAAATATTTATAACTGTACTAACTAGAATTGAAGTAGATGCAGATAATCCTGATGTAATCAAAACTGAAGTACTAATTGGAACTGATGAAGACAAAATTTTAGAACTAACTGTGGCACTTACTATACATGATGATGAAGTAGGGGCAGAGGGTCTAACTCGATAGTCGAAGAAGTAATTGTTAGCTTGGTGGATGAAGTGGTTGAGACTTTCATTGAAGATGCTTGGAGCTGGGAGGTGGTTGGTGAAGATTGCAAAATGATTTTATTATTGTGCTCACAATCTCACTAGTAGAAGCTGACTCCATAGATGTAACAATGTTTGGTGGAGTGTGAGGAAGAGATAAAATAGCTTTAGCTACTATTATGACCAAGTCATCTTCATCCTTTTCTTCCTCAACCGCTTCTTCCTCCTTTTCTTCTTCTTCCCTCTCTTCCATTGAAGCATGTAATTCTCTTGATGTCATTGTGATTGAAGGAATGTTGTCATAATCATCATCATCATTGTCACTATTGTCATTATCTTTAATTTCAACTATTTCTTTTGATGGCTTTTTGAGATGATATACATCTCTCCAAATGTCTGAGGCATGCCTAACCATTGATTCTATATTCTTTATTAATATATTGCATGTATTAAGCTTAGGAATCATTCTATCTTCATGTTCTAGCAATGCCTTCTTTACTTTTGCATCAGTCAGACTTGGTACCAACTATCTCAGCTATTGTTCAATGATGTCTTTCACAGTTTGCACTGTATTGTTCCATCTGAATTTGATTTTGGCATAAAGATCTGCATGTATTTGAGGTTGCATTTGAGCTGGGGAGTATTTCCAAATACCCATATTTTCCATGACTAAATCCTCAATCTCTTTTTGCTCAGCTGGAGTCCATGTCTCATATTTGAGAGCTTTGAAGTTGCATATTCCTACTCCAACTCTTAGTTGTTTCATTCTCTCCTCAAATGTGGGTGCAGATCGAACAAACACAGGTTCACTCTCCTTCTTACCTTTCCTTGTTCTTCTAGTGAACACTGTAGTTGGCTGCTTATGAGGTTTGATGGTAAACACCTTACCTTTCTTCCTTGTTGGTTCCTCTTCTTTTTCTGATTCTTCCTCATCATCAGATTCCTCCTCTTCATCCTCACCCTTGCCCTCAGCAAGCATAGAGGAACTTCAACTATCTTTAATTTTGTAACTCTCTTTTTGCCTCTGCTGACAATTTGAGGAAGCTTAATACTAAGCTCTATCCTCTTCTTGGCTTCTTCATATGTGCCAAATGCAAGAAGATTAGGGTTATCTAGCTCATTCGTCAGTGCCTCAATGATGTCTCTTGCCTCATCAATGTTTATTTCAGAAGGGAATAGCTTTACCGATGCCACTCTTGGTATGATTGCTTGTATATACACCCTATCCTAGTCCACCATAAAACATATATCATCCTTGTAGAGTTCTACAAGCTCGGGTGGGATTTTGAATATGTTATTCATTTTCTCTTTAAACACCTGAAAATAGTTATCCAACACCCTTTCAATATTTTCACCCATTTCTGCAATAAATTCATTTATCTGATAAAGAATAGGGGTGTCTTTCCTCCACATGACAGTTCCCTTAGATGGGAAGAATTTTTGAACATAAAAGAATAAAAAAGTAAGCAATGAACCAAATTTTAATGGATTTTTCTTTGAAGTCTTAACACTATCAATGTTTTTGTTCAATTGCTTCAGTAGCACATCTGACAAGTCATATTCAAGGTTCTTCTTCACAACCTTATATGGTAGGTCAATTGCCTCACAAGGAACACTGTTCAACTGACTTGAGCTATAGATCTTATGTGCAATGATGTGGATGCTAAATCTAAGCTCTATGTTAGTGACATTATTTATTTTGAAACCTCTACCATGCCACTTGGCTAGGGTTTTCTTTTGTAGTTCCTTTTGACCTAGGGTCTTGGTAGTCTTAGCATTACTTAGCATAGGGAGACTTGTGACCTTGTGTATCATCTTCTTCATTATCAGAATAGGTTTCTCCAACCATAATTGACCAATGTGGAACTGACTCAATATATATCTTATCCATTTAACTTGAAAATTTTGTGGCAAGTGAGGGATATGGGTCAATCCTTTAGTTTCCAAATGCTTATGCTTGGGTTTCAACACTCTCTCAACACACATTTCAGCTAGGGCATTATCCATTTCTAATGTCCCTAATTCCTGAATAGTACCTTTAAATTGAGTTCTAATGTCATTGATTAGGAGTACCTTTGCTAGGACTTGAGATTGAGCACCATAAGGATCCAGTGATTCAACAATGGCTGGAACGAGTTTGAAGCTTGGTGCTTTCCATTCAACACCCTTAACAAACATCTCAAAACCTTTCTTCTATTTGCTACTGCTTCTACTAGTAGATGCCATCATTGGTTAGTAGGTGATGAAATCCGTGAAGATTTCACTGCTAAATCGCTCAAAAACACTATAATGCTTTTCCAAATTTTTTTGCTCTTCAAATGCTATGAATGTGATAAAGAATGAAGTTGATTTTGCCCCTTTTTGATTGAAAAATTTCATAAATGCATGGTGCCATAATAACATAGTGCATGATAGACTATCATCCACTGGCCTAACTTGGCAAGAGCATTAACTCGACAAACAAACAAAGTTTTTGCTATTCTCAACTTGCTCGGTAAGAACTTCAACTAACCTCACTCAGTGGTATCTGATGTAACTTGGTGAAAGATAAATTTTTTATGATCCTTGTGTATCTAGAATATTGATTGGATCATTCATATTCTTTACATTTGTTGGAATTGCTTATGATTTTCTTGATGAGTACAACTCCAATTCATTCTTAGAAGCTTAGTTTGAGAGGATGGAGTCACCCACTTCTTGAGTGACTTCACTCCCATAATTTGAGCTTGTTTCCTTGGTAGATTTAGGAATCCATTGTTGCTTCATTTTTTTCTTGATGTTGTCATCTTTATCCTTCCTTTCATCTTCAACTGTGCTTATGTTCATACACTTTTTAGCTATATGACTGAGTTCAGTGCATGTGTAACACCTTATAGTAGTATCCTTCTTTCTTAGGTGATGCCTTGCATAATTTATGCCAGCATGTCCATATTCTCCACAATAATGACATCTGCACTAGTATTGTAGTCTCATCCAAATATTGCCTTTACAAGTTGTTCAACTAGATTGAATGATTTGGATCTTCATTTTGATGCCTTGTGACCATGCTTTCTGCATTTGTGACATTTACCTTCAAATTTTGGTTTCTGCTTGTATTCATTAGCTTTGTGAGCATGCTGATTACACTTGTAGCACTTTCCATTGAATTTAGCTTTTCCATTGCTCCAACATTTGTTGGATGTGTGACCAATTTTCCCATAGTGGTTGCATATAGGTTTTTGATTCCTTTTTGCACCTTTCTTTGAAGATTCACCTTCTTCTTCATTATATCCAAGTCCTTCTTTACTTTTTTGCCTATGAAGATTCTGCTCATTTTGTTGATTCAATTGATTCATGTCTTCTTGAGATTTCATCATTCTTTCATTGATTTTTTTTTCAACATTTAGGTCATTCTTCAATTTTTCATGGATTTTCTTTTCAGTTCTTAGTTCTCTCATTGTTCTCTCATTGATTTCTCTTTCATAATTTAGATCATTCCTTATTCTTTCATTCTGTGCTTTGAGAATCCTGATTTCTTTATTTGCTTCAAAGATTTGATCAATAAGGTCTTCATTCTGATTGGATTGATTTGTTCTTCATTGTTCTTGGCCTCCAAATATTCTTTTTCCTTGTTTCTTTGTTCCAAGATCTCACATAGCCTGATTGATTGAATTTCTTGTTCTCTTTTGAGTTTCCTTACTTCTTCTTGCAGAGATCCATTCTTTTTTAGGAGTTCTTTGATTGCATTGTTTGCTTCATCTGAGCTGCTTGAGGGGAAAAAGTCTTAAATATTTTCTTCAAAATACTTGAGATCATTCATATAATTTACAAGTTCCTTTCTTCTTTTTAAGGATTGGGAAAGATGCTCCTTTGCTTCCTTGATTTGAACTATGGCCATCTCCAGATCTAGCTTTTCATTTTCAATTGCCTTGTCAAGTCTGCATATTTCTATTTGTCCTTTAGATCTTTGCTCAAGCTATTAAAATTTACCCTGAGAACCACAAAGCTCTGATATAGTTTGTTGGAATAATTCAAGACTTGATAAGTTATTGAGAGGGGAGGGGGGAATCAGTAACTTCAAAACTTTTAATTAATTTATCATGTAAAATAATCACCATAAATCCATTTATACTACTGCATGCATAAGTACTAAAAAGTAAACTTTCATCACACAATAACACAAAGTTTTGGTGACCCAAAGACTTTCCAAATAGAGAGTAAAATTGAGGTGGGGATGATACCCACAAAAATTCACTACTACAACAGAAAGTTGGCTGGTTAAGGCTTACATTGACCACTTTTGGTGATCTGCCCTGTTAGGAGCACAAAGGATTGCTAGGTCTGCCTTGTTAGAGGAATTACAAACATACAATGAAGTATGCACTCTATTAGGAGATTTTTACAAAAGACTATTAAATCTACCTTGTTAAAGGATTTAGAACCGATTCACCTGTTAGGATGAAGCAGTGGATCTACATACAACTAATCGCTGATAAGATCCTTAAGCTCTTGATCACCTTATGTGATAGATAAGTCTTTTCTGCTCCTTTGATGACCTTGCTGAATACGTTAAATTGCTGTTGATATTCCTTTGCATGCACTTCTCACAAATTCTTCATGATACAAAATTGCAATGATATCTTACAACACATCTTTCAAATATACCTTTCCAATCTACAAAATTGCAAGGTCGGCCAATACACAAGTGAATAACACATTACAAAGTTGGCCCAATAGTAAATAACTCGAGTTCACTAAATTGACTTGGTGACCTTCTAATACTTGGCATCCACTGTATTACTCAACATTGTCATGCACTTGGTAGAAGTGAAGGCTCGATCCATAGTAATCACTCAAAATAGTTCTAAACTTGGTGACCACTGGTGACTTGGTAGATGTGGTGTCACTCAATAGATATTGCACACTGAGTTCACCTTGCTTCACTCAGTAAACACTACTAATCTTCACATGCTCAGTTTACACTAAATTTCCATCATACAACCTAACTGCTTGGTAGACACTACAAAGCTCAATAGACACTGCAGATCTTTACATTGCCTATATCCATTCAGTAGTCACTATTCTACTTAGTGTAAACTATTGTATCTTGGTTAACACTAAAGTGCTTGGTGAGTGTACAAAACTAAGTGCTAAGCTTGATAGCTTCACTGATATGAGTAAGTGTTGTCACTAATGGCAACAATAATGTAATGCCAATAGACATGTCACCTAGGGTTTTGGTCATGGTAGCACTTAACCTAAAAAATAATTTCCTTTCAAAAGATTAAGTAAATCCACTTGGAGGAAGGATAGGATGGGTCACCATCAAGGAAAAATTGAATTCAAATGTA